>CM046032.1:7860690-8458190 GCA_025215565.1 Flaveria ramosissima
AAAATAAATGAAAAAACCAGGTGCATGTTGAGATTGCTTATTATTAGTCTACTTTTGACTTATTAATTTGAAAAGTTAAAAAGTTAAAAAAAGTGTTGTTAAACTCAAAATGACTTTTCAAACTAACTTTTGGTAAAAAGAAGGTTTTGAAAAGTAAGGAATGACTCATTTACTTTTAAAAACTCTTTTTAGTTCAATTTCATGCTATACTCCTCTACTAACTACTATTAACTCCCGTCTTTTAGATATATGTTCTTTTTTGTCATTTTAAAACGCTTTAGTTTATAAGCTTAATCCAAACATTTTTTAAAAAGTTATAAGTCAATAAGTCATTTTTGTTAAAAGTCATTTTCAACCGAAATAAACAATCCCAAACATGGACTAGATTCAAATATGATACATTGATACCTCTAATAGAGAGGCTCAATTGCTTTGCAATGTGTAAGACCCTCAGAAGTGTTTGTTATTGTATCAATATAGAAATAAACTAGTAAACAATTGTATTAAACAATCTCAAACATGAAGACAAAGAAGCTTAAGAGAGTTGTACCTTGCGCTTGCTCGTGTGTAAAACCCTGCATTGATGGAAGTACCACCCCCCAAGACCCTAGCTCTTGCATTGTAGACTCCATCATTAGACACAAAGTATTGTGAAGCAGAAGTATCAGAAGTGTCCGCAAGGGTAAGATGAAAATTTGATAAAAAAGACACATTCTTATTTGTGAAAGGGACACCACCCCTTTCAAGTAATAACACATTGTTTTTGTGACAATGTGGCTGCTAATGGACACCCTGCTGTACCACCCCCTACGACAATGTAGTCATACCCCTGTTTTCCACTGGTGGATGATGACGATGACAGTGATGAGAACGAGCTCGCCCGTCGGATGAAAGGGTATTGAGTTTGCCAGGGCTTGTAACCACCTGCATCGCGTAAGTGAAGTTACTGATTTGCCATTTGGAATAATGTTTGTGAATATGTTTTCCCCAAAGGTGCCACCTTTTGTGCCAAAAGATTGCATATTGGACAAACCCATAAACAAAATGAGCACAAAAGCACAAAAACAAAATCCCATAAATTTTATTTATTAAAATACCCAACTTTTTTGTGTCATAAGCTTTAAAATAGTTCATTTGAGTAGTCAAAACTATAAATATTTTTTACATAGGTGTCATCTTGGTAAAAAAGACCTTTAACTTTTTAACTGAGTCGCAATATATTTTTATTACATTTTTAGCAGACAATACGAGGTGTCAAAATATATAGAAAAGACATTGTTACATGCCCCTATCAATAGAAGAGTTGGTTGGTTGGAGGGTCAATGAAGCCTGACCCCTTTAGTTCTGTGCTCATGGTCACAAAGATTATTATTCTTTTTTTTGACAAAACCTGTAAATAAAGTGTGATAACAACGTAAATCCCGGAAATTTTATCCCTAAAATAGCCAACTTTTTGTACCAACACTTAAAAACCTTGATTTAAATGGTCTGCTCAAGTCTTTGAAACTCATCTGTCTTCAATCTTATGATATATATTTCCAGTGAAACTAAAATACATGTATATATATATATTCAAGCAGATGAAGTAAAAGAATCCCATTATATACTATATGATATGGTCTCACAAGTAATCCAAAGAGAAAAAGGTTGTAGAAAAATCCTATATAATCTTTGCCATCTTATCAAGTACATTGATCAAGAAATCTTTTTTCTAGTCAAGATGCAACCTTTTGTACCAAAAACTTTAGTTTAGCTACTAAAACAAAAATAAAACGAGTTAAAAACATGAAGAACCATATGTATAACTTTACATACACATATTTGAATGTATAGAAAGAGTGAGGAGAATAAGAACCATGAGAGGGGTTTATGAGGGTGGCAAGACAAGAAGAAAAGAGAAAAATGAAGAGAGATAGCTTCTTGTAGCTCATTTCTATTGGAGAGAAACTGAAACCAATTAACTTCAAATCTGAACTTGAGTTGTGTGGGCAAAACACCCTGCTGCATACATACATTATATCCACTTATATATACACATTCTACTTCTATGACTCTGCATATACACACACATATATATACAACTGTATGTAATGTCATTTATTACAATTATGATTGTAAAAAAAAAAAAGTAGCTACTGATTTCTGTCGTCCAAATATGATTCTATATAGCTGTAAAAGGAGAGAGATGATGTCATTAATAATGTAAGGAGATAAGTAAAAAACAAAACAATAAATGAGGGGAAGAACCATGACCACTAGCTAGCTCGATCCATCTTCCTCCTACACACTCATATATGTGGTGTGTGTATATATATATATATATATATATATATATATATATATATTTGATGAATCAATGCTTATAGATGAGTTTGGTATAATAAAATCATGGCAATTGAATTTAATGCAAGTTTCTTAGAGCAAGTTTTTACCCATCTAGTTTTACTTCTAAACTACATCAAATCCTAATTAAATTAAGTCTGGTATTTTTTAAATTTGACTTTTGACAATCAACCGCGAACCGCGTGTAGAGTAGTTGTTGGTGATAATTCTAATCTCGACAAAGTAGGAGAAATTCTATAGTTATTGAAGGATTAGTATTTAAATTATGTCTGTGGTCATCTATAACTTGGTTTTAGAAGTTGATTAGAAAACGCATTCAATTGGTATAAATAGAGGGTTAATCAATTTCTATCAAGTTCAATTAAACATGAAGAGTCGAAGCTTAGGTTGAGCCTCAAAACCGTGTTCACAAATATTTCATGGGAAATATACTCGTGAAAACAATTTGCTACGCACATGTGACATAGCTTATGATGAAATTGCGCATACGAATTGGCTACACGTCAAGCCCCAAATAACCTATATAATTATTAACTTGATTATTATGAACTAAATATTAGCTTTGCTACAATAGGCCTATGATGCAATATAACAGCTCTAGGGTTTTTTTTGAGTTTTGTTGTTGTTTTTGTTAAAAGCTTGTTGTAAATGTATGGTTTCATGTTTCATGGTAGATACGTCACAAATATGTTGAAATTGCGAAACAAATATTTGCATGATACATTGAAAATATTATAAAATAATCAGATTGTTTTCTAAAAATGACAACCTATAACATCCATCAATAGTCTTTTTTTCTTTTTTCTTTTTTCTTTTTTCACAACGACTATTTTACATACCATCTAATTTTACTCTTTTAACTAAATACTCCTAACATTCATCACTCCATCAGTAGTTAGGTACAAATAATTGTAGAGCAGTGAAAATGACAATTGTTTATGAAAGCATAAAAGCTTCCTACATGCATAAATGCAGTTCGGTAAAGTGATGGACCCTATGATATATGTTTGGAAATCTTAATTTCCTTTATTTTGTTTTGAATGAAAACCAAATGAAATGGTAAGAATTTTTTTAAGGCCAAATGAGATCAAATATATAAAACAGATATACTAGCAAGGAGCTAGCAGTACAAGTAAAGAATGTTTTTTTGTAAAAGTTAGTGTTTTTGGAGATGAGTTTCTTTTACTCGTACTTATTGTGTTTCTAGTTTAATCGGGTTATTAACCCGACTTTAGCTTCTTGAATTGCCAAATTTGAGAAACCGCGTATTGATTAGAATGCAGAGCCTGAAAACAAGGCCCCTAACCCCAACTTGATCACCCACCGTGGTAGAACAAAACACATCAAAGAAACGGGACACATAGCGTCAATATAGTTTTCTTATTTTTATATCTTGTAAGTATAGTTTTCTTTAAAAAATATTTTTAAGTTTTGTTATTTTAATTAGTTATGTATTTGATTTCTTATTAATGAATTGTGCTTAATGTTTTGAATTATATAATTTAGTTTTAAGTAATGAAATTCCTAAACATGTTGAGAGTTTAAGTGGGTTGAGAAAGAAGTGGCTCAACCCTTGAAGATAGTTGAGTGATAGAAAGTTTAAATGAGGTGATAAATTACGATTAATTTAGTGAGATTGAGGGTACACAATTGTCGAAAAGAGTGTCTCTTCCACCCTAACTAAGAAAACACCCTTCGTTGAGCACGATTTTAAAGGTACCTATTTTTTAGCCCCAACCTCGCCTCAAATGTACACCACGCCACCATAACTGATCCTTCAAGAAATGAATTGAGATGTTTAGTTTTATTTTTATTTGATTGATGGGTTTATTTTAGCGTAGTTGAATAACACAATGTGTAATTGTTTCCCTTTTGTAAAACTATGCCAAATTTGAATACATGACATATAATCATGTATACGATGCATAGTATGCATTTAATGGGAGTAAAATGTGGCACGCGAGTAAAAGTAGTTATGTGACATTGATGTCACGACTATTGACGTGAATATTGGTATGCCACGTCCATACAAATGACTATTTTTGTAATTATATTTGATGGTGTAACATCCTCAAGGTCTAATAAACTTGGAGAGCATCTAAACTCCAAAAGACATTTAAGAGGAGCATCAATAAGGCTTTTTTAGTGGCTAAAACGCCACGTCAGCCAATTTCAGTACTTCTAACCATTGGGTGGTTTGTTTTTGGAGGGTTTTGTGAACACCTAAAAGCGAAGAAGGTGGAACCAAGGGTGGGGTCATTGTGCTAGATTTTTAATAAAAAAGGGTGATGATGTGTCTATGTGATTAAGTGTTTTGGTTTTTCTTATGACGAAAGATTTTTGAATATTTAGAAAAGTGAGATTTAAATTATGTGACAACTGACTATACACGTTTTTTAGTTATTTTTGGATTCGTTATCGGTGATCCTATAACATCACAACTCTATATAAAGCGAATGAGCAATTGTACTCTCTCTAAGGAAATATATTACTTTACCTAACTTGGAGGTCATGAAGCTTACCTCCAAGAGAGAACTTTTTGATTCATCCTCTAAAACTACTAAAAGACTCTATTACTATTCTTAAATCAATGTCTTGGATCGCGTGATTCAATCTTGCCTCAAACTATGCTAAGTGTCTCTCGGTTATGACCGTCACTTGCTAGTTTTTTTCTTCTTTTGAATTGTATGATGAAAACCATACTATTTTGGGACCTCTAGCGTGTTTGGTTCATGATGGCTTGTTTGACTTGTATTTTTAATTGTCTTAATTCTGTTATGTGGTGTGATGTTGACAGTTCAACCACTTGTATTGTCAAGATTATTATTGAATATATATGACAGTCTCGTATGTTCTCCCTTGGGAGGGATATATTTTTTTCTGGTTACAAATCTATGATTTTGTGTTCAATCAAAAATTCTTGTATGGTTGTGTCTTTCAAGTCTGGTATAATTGATGATATTATTGTCGTTATTAGACTAATTTCTTGAATCTTATGATTCGTTTTTCTTTGTGAAGTTGTAAAAATCTTTGCTTGCTTCAATTAGTCTTTATGTTCTTTACAATTACTTTATAGATACTTCTCTTGTAAAGTTGTAAAAGTTTTGAACAAGTCAAATTAGTTTTTAAGTTTTTCATAAATTCTATCTTTAGGCATGTTTCCGAGTTCTTAAAAGCTATGTAGCTTTTCTCTTCTTATCTGATAAGTTTCTAGTCTCTTTCTTTCATATTGTTACAGCTAAAGAAGTTGATATATGTCTTGTGAAATTTGTATTGCCTTTACAAGTTCTAAAAGTCATGTGACCTGGGTTTTAGACTTGTTTTTCTCATTTGATACTTGAAAATTGTAAAGGAAAATAATACAGATTGACCTTTTAGTATTATGTCTTGAACTTGAAGGGTTTTGTTGCGGTAGTCATACGACATTTTGGTAGTTGTTTGCATGAATTAAAAAGATTTAGTTACATAACATAGTTCAAAAGGTTTTTTAAATTGTTGATAAAGGAAAAAAATTTAACAGAAGAGACTATTCTACTTTTTGCTGTATTGATTAAAATTATTATATCGTATAGTTTCAAACAAAACACATATGTTAATGTTTCTTTAGACCGTGATGTTTTTTAAGTAAGCTTCTATTTCTTTACATACATAGAAAGAGGTTTCTAAAGCTCATGTTTAAGGCTTTGCTATATTATAAAAGGGGAATTTCATATTTGTCCTTATAAACTTTTAAAATATTATAAATATTCAAAGAAAATTAAAAATATAATATATGTCCTAGAAATCTTTATGCTAAAATATCATATATGTCAAAATCAAACTGAAAATATCATATGCACCCTTACAAACTTCCTAAGTATTATATATATCCTTACAAAACTTTTCAAATATCATATATGTCCAAACCAAATTTACAATATCATATATTCTCTTTTTTATAAAATAAAATATCATATTTTTGTTAAATAAATAAAGAATATGTCTTTCTACTTATTATTTTCTCAAAACTTATTTTGTACTTAGGCAAGTTTTTTTCATATATATTTCCAAAAACTTACTTATTTATGAGATCGGTGTGGAATCAAAATTTTATTTTAAAATATTAAATTTATTCACCTTTAAAAATTTTAAAATTTCTTAAATAAAGTTATTAAATACAAGAAATTAAGAAAACTTAGTAAAATTTCAAGATAAAACATGACAGTATAACATAAATAAATTAATTCATTATGATTATTAACTAGGTTACTGGTTTGTAATATAGTTTTACATCAATTTAAAAAGAATAATGTTTACTAAAAATTTTGATTGCTATCATAACCATTTACGAAAAAAAACTGATGAATATAGTACTAGTTAACCTATATATTTAAAAAGAAACTTGAAGAAATAGTTGATTGTATTTGGTTTTGATGTTGGCCACACGTGTTTATGATATTTACGTTTTGACCCCTTTGTGTTTATTAACCTATATATTTAAAAAGAAACTTGAAGGAATAGTTGATTGTATTTGGTTTTGATGTTGGTCACACGTGTTTATGATATTTACGTTTTGACCCCTTTGTGTTTAGAGAGATAAAAAGGGGAAATCATCCCTATTGTTTTATCCATTTCATTTTTAGAGACACCACCGGCATCGCCACCGCCTACACTGCATTGCCTGCATCGTGATCGCGGGAGAAAGTGATGACTGGAGTGGTGCCGGTCATTACCTTCAGCTGACTACCCTTATGTCACACCCCAACCTTGACGGCGGAAACGTCGAGATGTGAGGGTTAAGATTGTTCACAGCCACATAACGCTATATTTAAATTGCAAATATTATTATCATAAGTCTTAAAATGAAATACAACCATAAGTCACAAAAAGAAATAAGTTCAACATAACTCAAACATAACATAACGTTTGGTTTATTTAACTAGGTCCAAGTCCTAGTTTTATTGCAAGCTTCAAAAGTTCACTTTAAACTTGAGGTTGACCTGAAACATGATAAAAATAAAAGGTCAACTAAAAATAGTTGGTGAGTTTCCAAAGTTTTCATACATAATAAGAAAAAGGTTACAAGTAGCAATTCATATCATAGGTCATAAGCAAGTAAGGTTATAGAACACATATCGTTACAACCAAACCTCGACTTGATTACAAGTATAAAAGATTGGCTAAGTGTATTTGGTTCCCATGATGAACAAGCATACGTCATCAGGAGTCGGCAATACCTCGACTTTAGCACCAAATAGGCTTGTCAGGCCCAAAGATCTAAGACGTCGCCAGGCTAGCAATAGTTAATGATTGTAAACAAACTATGTATCTCATATAAACACTTACAATACACAAATAACCATGACAAAATAATAAGTTGAATTGCATGTGATTTACAAGTCTTAAACGGGTATAAGTGTATCATGTATAAGCAATCATGTTTCACCCCAAAATAGTGTGAAAATACGAAAAAGGGGCAAGGAAACTCACATGGCAATAAGTATAAAAATGACGATTAATAAGATAAATAATAGGCGTCGTTCCAAGGTGAATCGTCACAAGGCACCTAAATATATATATTCACAAGGTTAAAGTTTAATAATAAATTTAACAAATTAACGTGAACTAGAGTTCAATTCGATGTTTGGGACTTTGTCAATTATGTTTAACAATTGGATAACAATTATATTTTCTTGTGAATAATATATTTATATTTTATATGAAGATGTGAAATAAGAATAACATTTATGATAATTTTGTAATATTTATAAAGTTTAAACAAAGTTTTATAACTAAATAAAATAAACACGATTTAACGAATAGTTTAAAGGCAATATTTGAAATAATAGTTTGTGTAAATTAAACTAGTATTTAAAGTCTAAATTTTATAAAAAAAAACTAACTATATCATTAGCTTTAAAATATTAAATAGAAATATAAGAATATTTTTATGGATAAATTACAGAAAAATAATTAAATGGTTTTTTAAATAAATAAAGTTTATAAAATGATTTTTTATAATTTTTAGCAATTTTTAGAATTTTTACATAGCCTTTTTAAAGGCTAAAACCTTTTAAAAAAATAGCATGAGGGTGCCCGGGTTCGAACGCGGGACCTCATGGATGGAATGCAACATGCCGACCACTCTACCAAGGCTTCCAGCCGCGATTATAACCCATTTTTAAATCATAAAACAAACAACAACTATAAATCCCCAATTTCACATAAACCCTAAAACCGATTCAATCCCAGTTGACCATGGATTCGAGTATGTTCATTGTATTAATCATAGGGCTTTTGTTCCCCAAAGAAAACCGAGTATTTGTGTGTGATTAATTACCCGTAATATGTTCGGATTGATGAAGCTCCTCACGAAGAACAGGTTGCGGCCGTGAATACCCAATGGATGAGCAACCCTCAATGGAAATCAAATTAACCTTGCAGGTAGCTTCGAATGATTAATTGGACTAAAAGCCCTCTGCCAATTTCGATTTTTGAACTCTGGAGGGTGGTATTCGATTATGTTGCAGGTCGCAGAAATGAATGGGATTGGAGGGGATGTTGGTGTTGATTCCAGATGAAATTGGTGATTGAATTCGATTAGAGTTAGATAAACGTTCGATTAGGTTTAGTTAATTAGGTTATAATTGAACTTTAATGATCGAACGGTTAGAGGATTGATGTCGAGCGGTTTCCAAGTCAAATCGACACCTTTAACCTCGAATTAAAGCTCCTAAAGTGCTCGAAACCGTTACATAAGACGATTGGAATCGATTCAACAAGAAAAAATCAAGGTTTAAACAGTTTTTATGGGCCACCGGCGCCGCGCCGGAGCTAAGCCGGCTCGCGGCCGGAAAAACGAGGGAGGGGAAAAAACAGGGTTTCAGTTTCATTAATTACACAAATGGTCCCTCTAATTTGTAGTTCTATCATTTTATGTTTAAACTTAGATTTCAACTTTCAAATTGGCCATATAACCCCCTGGACTTAATCTTTAAGTTATAAGTATTTTATGACTTATTATTATTATTATTATTATTATCATACTTATTACTATTATTATTATTATTATTATAATTATTGTTATTGTTATTATTATTATTATTATAGTTGTTATTATTATTGTTATTATTATAATTATGACTTGTATCATTATTACTATTATTAATATTAACATAATTAATATTATTTGGTAATTTTATTTTTAACTTTCTTACATTAATAACCAAAAAGAATAAACATAAATAACACATGAGTTTCATAATTGTCAATAATGACCCTTATAAGAATAAACGAAGTTAACGTTTAGTTAACAAAAATACGAGATGTTACACCTTATTCGATTACAACGGTGGTGATGACGACCAAATCCAGGGTTCTCGCGAAGCTCTGAGGAACTGATCTAGGCTTGCATGTCTCATATCTATATCTGTGATTCACACTGAGTCGGTGGATGTTTTTTTGGTTCTAGAAAGAGGCTTGAGACGGAGGCATGACGACAGCTGGCCTTTCTGTCTTGCCGGATTTGTGGTGATGGCGGCGGCGGTAGATCTGATGGTCACTTTGCCTCTTCTATGGGGTTGAGGTGGAGCGGATGCTCGTCTTCTACCGTCCAGGGGTGGTGGCGGCAGTGGTGCGACCACCATAGTTACCACTTCGTTGTCGTGCTTCTCCGATACCTATTTAGGGTTTTTAGATAATCAGTGTGCTATGTTTTGGCATTTAGATGTTGTTGTTGATGGTTGTGCGATGGGTTTGCCTATTGTTCCCACGTTTTGACTGACCACATATGGCATGTCTGGTTTCCTCCAACGATCTTGAATTTGTTTTTCCGTTGAGGTTATCGGCTGCTTTTTTGGTTAGTATTATGTCAATGATGATGAAGATTAACTCATCTGAGACTTTTGTGGTTGTTTGTCACTGTTGGTTTGTGTTCATCACATGGTGTTTCTTTTTTCGGTTTTCCTTTGTTTGATGGTAATTGGTTGATACATCTATATGAAAAAAACATGTCGATGATGATGAACATCGCTTCATCTGAGACCGATGTCTGGTTTGGTTGAAGCTATGGCTATGTTTGTTGTATCGTTGTATTGATGCTTATGAGCATTGCTATGTCGATGATGCCAAACTTTTGCTCATCTAACACCGATTTGGCTTAAAACCTGTTGGTCTGATAGTTATTTCAGGTATGTTGGTGTGTTGTTGCTTGGTTCAAGTGAATTTCAAGGGCTGTGATGACATACTGGAGTGGTATCGGTTGCTTTGGCATAGCTACCGTTTACCGATCACCGGTAGCAGCCGCAAGCGACTGTCGGTTTTGAGCCAAAGCATGACGATTATTATGTTTCAAAATGTTTAAGTTTGTTGATCACGTGTGCAACGCGTACATATTGAAATACTAGTATTATTGATAAATAATAATAAAACAAAGGTATTGAATTGGAATTTTGATGCAAAAACAAACGATTGAATTGTTATTATTTATCTTTAATAAAATAAAGTAAAATTAGAATTAATATTTATAATATATTTATTTTTAGAAAAGGGTATATATGATATTTTGATTCTGATTTTGATATATATGTTATTAGCAACATTCAAGTAGTATTTATATATTTAAAATTTGGTTTGGACACATATAATGTTTGTAAAGTTATTTATGGGTATCTATAATATTTAAGTTGTTTTAGGGTATATATGATATTATATGTTGGATGCGATATTTGAAATTTTTAAGGATATATGTGATATTTAGTAAGTTTTTGAGGGTATGTATGATATTATAAATTTTATTTGAGTATATATGATATTTTAAAAGTTTGTTTGAGTATATATAAGGATAAATTTTTTGAGTATATATGATATACATATATATATATATATATATATATATATATATATATATATATATATATATATAGATATATATATATATATATATATCTATATCTATATATATATCTATATATATATATATATGTATATCTGTATATATGTCTGTAGTGTGTGTATATATATATATATATAGATATAGAGAGATATATATATATATATATATCTCATACATACATACATATATATATATGTATATATATGTATGTATGTATGTATGTATGTAATATATATATATATATACATATATATACATATATATATATGTATATATATATACATATACATATATATGAAATTCATCCATTTACTAAGGTTTCAAAAGAAATTTACATGGTGATAGTTTTAGTTTTTTTTCGATCACTTTATCTTTCAAAACTCCCTTGTGATCGCACTTCACACCAGCTTTGTTTGTCTTGTTTGGAAGGTGTTAGTTGCATTTATGTTGTTATCTAATGATGGAGTACCTTTTGAATATGAATGACAATTTGATTTTATTGAAAACAATTTGTTTTTCCTTATGATTGAGTTGTGTATTTAATGTGGTTAATCATATTTAGTGTGTTTGTCATTTGAAGGGGGGGGGGGTGTGTTTGGTGTTTGGTGTTTGGTGTTGAAATATATGACTATAGTTAATTTAATGACAAACATATAATTCATATAAACATTTTCTAATTTTATGTGTTTTATTGTTTGCATATATTGATGTGGACTTGTTTTGGAGTGTTGCTGGGCTAATGCAAAGATGTAATTTGGATTTGATGCGGATCGGGTTTGTTAATACCGTTAATTTTAACTTGGCTGCTCATCTTGTTCATATAATGGTTTGCTTCAACAGGGAGAGTTGTGTGAGAGGCATGAAGATCTTCTCCATCCTATCTAGGATTTTGATCCATCTGATCATTTCTACTCAAAATCATCATTTGGTCATCATCTAATCTTCATCCTGCTAAAGACATTGTCTTGTTCGTCTTCTTATGGATTGTTGTCGAAGGGTGAACACGTTTTGGTTGTCGATATCTTGCATACAACATCTTCATAGACATGTTGATATCATATTTTAAAGCACTTTGTCTTGGTTCTATCTTTATGTTTTTTGTTATAATTAGGTTTCCATCTTATTCTTTGATGGTTCTTGTTCAGTTTCATTGTTCTTAGTACGAGATTGTTATATCAGATAATTGTGTTTATGATTCGATTATTTCTGTTTAGTATAATTCTTGTTTGGTGTAAAGTTGAATAGAGTCAAGATTTATCTTTTGTGACATGTACTATAAGTATGAGCATTCTTGTTGAATTTTTTTAAGTTTCCTCATTTAGATATTTATTACTTTTTCTAAAAGTTTATTCCATTGTTTATAAAAAGTAAACCATAATTACAACTATCTTTTTTATTATAAACGAGTACAATATTTTCATATACAAAAGTTAAAAGAAATATGTTTTCTAGCTCAATGTGATCCATGCTCATCATTGTGTTTTTTCTGCTCGCCAATATGTATTTATTGTTCGTCATTGTGTGTTCCTTAACACCATTGAGTTTTTTTAATGAAAAGAATATTTAAAATTAAGTCTGAGTGAATTAAAAAACCAAAATAAGTTTTAGAAAAACTTTCTGTTTTTAGTGACGACATATGAACCAAATAGTTTTATAATTTTATCAACCTTTGTACTTGACTATTTTTAAATAATATTATTTTAAAGTGAAATAAATTTAACCAATAGTACTATAGTAAGAAAAAAACACTTTCTTAAACACCTATTATGGTAAATAAATTAACTACATATATACTATTTAAGAAAAAAAAACTTATTTTGTAATTATAGCAATAGTTGATTTTATTCAAATGAATTATGAATAAGAATAAGGATAGATATATTTTAGGCGGGAATTTAAAGAAATGAAGGCTTATAAAAATGAAACGTGACACTAAAGATATTGTTTTATTAATAAATATAGATTTGGTTGCCTTTTTGAAAATTAAGTACTCAAAGTGTCTTTAATTTAAAAGATTAAGTCCTCAAAGCCGGTGTTTTGAAAATTTGGTTGCCTTTTTAATTCAACCAGTAGTTTGGCAGTTACTCAATGCAACCCGATCTCAATAACCAGCCAAAGGGCAAAGGGAGAGAAGCATTAGTAGGCCAAAACCAATAAGTTTATTTGTGTTGGGTTTATTAGATCATGATTAAATTAAGAGTGATAAATTTTGACATGATGCTGAAATAATCAGGGTTTCTACACCTGTAAATTGTTGGATAAAAAAAGAATGTAATTTAAGATATTATATGGGAGATTGCAAGTTTGATAAATTGATCTTTAGTTTGCACTTTTAGGTATTCATTTGAAGAGTGAAATTAAATTTCTTTTTAACTTTTCAACTTCTTATTTTTACCAACTTTATTTATTATTTTAGCTACCTAATATGCAATCATTTTCACTCGGTTCCTCTAAACTCCGACTAATATGAACCCAATCTTATTAATTAAGAATAAGAGTAACAACGAAAACAATTAAAATGATGCTAGTTAAAATTTCATATGAATTAGAGTTAATATTTTATTTTTGAACAACAAAGAAAATATATTAACAATATCGGTTAGAAAAACCTAACCAACACGCCAGACAGAGAAGTTACATGAATTGCATTTGTTGTTAAAATTGTTATTAACTAAGTCATAAGCTATTACTTATATTTGTAAATGAACAATAAACAAGTTTAACCCGAAACACAACACCATTTAGGAATATGCAGGTGTGATGGTGCTAGGGTTTCCCTATTCACCCTCGTCAATGTGTAATCTTTGAACCTCAGCAACCATTCAATTCAAATTTATGTTTCTCGATCACAAATGTGTGTGTAGGGCATAGTGATCCAACAATGACACCCCACAAATGTAATTGCAAAATTCAAAATTATAACTTTTGTGGTGAGAAATGAATCACATACTTAATATATTCACCCTAAATTTCTGACTCACATTCACTATCCATTATGCCACATCACAATAAAACTTTTCCAACCAATTTGGGTCCTTCTCTTCAAAACAATGTGCTCAAAAGTGTGAAAAAATGTACCATTATATGCCAATTCAGAAACAACTTGTATTCTCTTGTGAAATTTATATGGCTTTAAAAAGAACGGTTCATAGAGGGTTTCAGTCTAGTAATCATTAGTTAAAAAATTTAAGTTTTTATAAATAGTTATTTAAGTATATTATTTAAGGTGGACATAGAAAAGTATCCAATCATAAGCATCAAACTTGACGACATCTTTATAATGATTGTTTGGTCCTTGGACCGGGCTCTTTGAATTTATTTTTGTATTTCTAATAAGGTTGGGTTATACAAACACTTATTTATATTATTAAGACACCCTATTGTCTATATCTCTCTCCATGTATCTATATGCATGTATAGAAAGATATAGATGATAAAATAAATTAAATGTATTAATAACATACCATTTTTAATATGACATGGAGATAAAATCCATTGAATTTCATTATGATGATATAAGGTGAGGAGAGTAAATGTGAGGTGAGTTGAGGGTCACTTATAATTTATTACTATTATTAAAAGATGAGTTTTCATGTCACACGTATGACCATATTTGGTTATGCCTCAGCAACCTTCTTTAGTGTGACCTTCTGGATGGTCCTTTTTTCATTGAAGTAAACATTATAAAGCCATTTTTACGAAGCAATGCAACTAAATAGGCCACTTAAATGTGAAACACACAAATTTTTTTTTTTTATAAAATACTTTCCCGAATTATATCAGAGTTTAGGTCCCAGTTCACAACAAAATTTGTCACTCGTGGTGACATATCATTTCATAATATATATATAAAAACATTACAAGAAACATAAACGTTTTCCAAACTTTTTCGACAACATTTATTATATTAAATATTAAACGAGGGTAGGGTTCTTTCGCCAGTCCAGTCACGCCCGTGAAGTTTTAACCATTTATGGGTGCTTTTCCTGAAAACATTTAAAACATATTTTTATTAGCTTTCGCTAAGTAAGTACACCTCTTTATTTTCAAAAACATATTTTCTTTCATTGGACTTTAACATCCAAACTCTTTATTTATTTAATCCTCTTTACATCTTTGGAATTCAACGCCCGAATTCCTTATGGGTTTATTTTTCACCCTTGAGGATTAATAACTTTTCTTGTATATATGTGGAGTTCAACACCCAAACCCTTTGGGATTTCAACACCCGAAATCCTTACATATATTTAACTCCCCTTTTTATATATGTGGAGTTCAACACCCAAACCCCTTGGGATTTCAACACCCGAAATCCTCACATATATTTTACATACACATCAATTTTTGACGTTACTTAAACATATACTTGACCCATACCCCATAATAATTTTCATCATGATCATGCTTATAAATAAACACATATCTCATGTATTTAAACATGCTTCAACTCCACAAAATTCATACAAACTTATGATAATTAAAAACATATAACATATAGTTAAACATGTATCATGAGTAAGTTTTGGGTCAGTGTACTTACCTTCAAACTTAGTGTACTATACGAAGCTTGAATTCACCGATCACTTATTACACCTTCGATTATCACTACTAGTTTAAAATCATCTAATTCTTTGCTATCCTCTCGACCTCTATATTCTCCTACCAAAAACTTCTGACTACCTTTGAATAGATGGAAAATATGTGAATATTTCTATTCTTGAGCCACTAAACTTAGTAACCGTCTTCACAATTATTATATTTAAAATAATAGAGGTTTTGATGAACTAGAATTTGCACATTACACGTGTACTAGTTAGGTGTTACAATTCTAGCACCTTTCTCTACTAGTATTATCCATTATTATTATCATTTATATTTTTCCTTTTATTTTTTTTATACTACACTTGCACACTCCCGTTGCACATATATTATTATTATTATTATTATTAAACAAAATCAACACTCGTGTAATCGTAACATAATAACATAACTCAAAATTTACTCGTTTAACAATATTCAAAATATACAATTCAAAAATTTTATTTTTATTCACAAAACAGGATGTTACAACTCTCCCCCACTTAATTAGGTTTCGTCCTCGAAACCTGTTCATACCTTGAATAACTGAGGGTAATATTTTCTCATTTCATCTTCGGCTTCCCATGTGGTATCAGAACCACGCCGATGTTTCCACTGTACTTTTACTTGCCTTATTTCTTTATTTCGTAATTGCTTAACTTTATGATCAAGAATCGCCACCGGCTTTTCTATATAGTTAAGATTTTCTTCCACTTCTATCTCATTAAACGACACATATGTCGTTTCATCAGCCAAACATTTTCGTAAATATGACACATGAAATGTCTTATGGATTCCGTTTAATTCGTCAGGTAATTCTAGACGATACGCCACTTGCCCTACACGAGCAATAATTTTAAACGGGCCAATTAACCGTGGGCTTAACTTTCCACGTTTACGGAAACGAATTACACCTTTCCATGGAGAGACTTTCAACATAACATAGTCTCCCACTTGAAATTCAATTGGTCGTCTACGTTTATCAGCATATGACTTTTGTCGATCTTGAGCCGCTTTTAAATGCGCTCTGATTTGATCAATCTTTTCATTCGTTGCTTCCACCACTTCTTTATTAGCAAGTTCTCTTTGACCTACCTCTCCCCAACATACAGGAGTGCGACATTTTCTACCATAAAGCATTTCGAACGGGGGCATTCCAATGCTCGAATGGTAACTATTATTATAAGAGAACTCTGCTAAGGGTAAATATTTGTCCCAACCGCCACCAAAATCAATAATACATGCACGTAACATATCTTCGAGCGTTTGAATCGTTCTTTCGCTATGCCCATCTGTCTGTGGGTGATATGTTGTGCTGATTAATAATTTGGTGCCCATTCCTTCTCGAAACATCCTCCAAAATCTAGAAGTGAAACGTGTGTCTCTATCTAATACAATAGATAATGGCACACCATGCCTTGAGACCACTTCATTAACGTACACTTCCGCCATTCGTTCAGACGAATAGTTTTCACGAATGGGTATAAAGTGAGCACTCTTTGTCAAACGATCAACGATTACCCATATTGCATCATATCCCTTGGCAGTTTTAGGAAGTTTCGTCACCAGATCCATCGTAATATGCTCCCACTTTCATAATGGAATTTCTAGTGGTTGCATTTTCCCGTATGGCTTTTGGTGTTCAGCTTTGACTTGTAAACAAGTCAAGCACTTTTCAACATATTTAGCAATATCTCTTTTCATTCCAGGCCACCAGTACTCTTTCTTTAAATCGTTATACATCTTGGTCGAACCTGGATGAATTGAATATTTTGATTTGTGTGCCTCATCAAGAATCATTGTTTTGACCTTACAAGTCCAAGGAATCCAAATTCGTCCAAAACGAACTCTAATTCCTTTATCATTCTCCTCAAATAGATGGACTTGATCAATAATCCTTTCGCGCTTTAAATTTTCCTCTTTCAGTGCCTCAACTTGTGCAACTCTAATTTGATCAAACAAGTCTGAATTTACAATCAGCTTATATGACTTTATTTTAATCGGAGTGTAATTCTCCTTCCGGCTTAAAGCATCAGCTACAACATTAGCTTTACCCGGATGATTAAGTATTTCACAGTCATAATCTTTGACCAGTTCTAACCATCGTCGTTGCCTCATATTCAATTCCTTCTGATCAAAGAAATATTTCAGACTTTTATGATCAGTGTAGATAATGCACTTCGTACCATACAAATAATGTCTCCCGATCTTCAACGCAAATACGACCGCAGCCAATTCAAGATCATGGGTTGGGTAATTTGCTTCATGTGACTTCAATTGTCGTGAAGCATATGCTATTACCTTCCCTCTTTGCATAAGCACACAACCCAATCCGACATGTGAGGTGTTGGATCAAGAGAGGCTGTTGCAACCAAAACCATATCACTTAGAAGATTTTGAGTACTGCATACAAAGGACTTCCGAAGCCAAGTGTGGGACTTTCGAAGGAAGAAGGAGCTCTTCCGAAGTCTAAGTGTAAAATACACTTCCGAAGGAAAACTCCAACTTCCGAAGGTAAAGAAGTTACTTCCGAAGAATCAAGACTTGAAGACAAAGTTCTGAAGTCAACTTCCGAAGAATAAAGAAGTCATTAAAGCCTCGGAAGCATAGAAGCATCTTCCGAAGTATAAATGGCTTCGGAAGAACTTGTTCTTCCGAAGCCAGTTAACCTTCGGAAGACACTTCTATTATCCAGTAGACATAAGTATGGTCTGTCTGACAGTCCGCTGCAAATCTCTGATATACTGCATGGCGTTTTCTCTAAAGCCATGTAGTTGACCATACTTTAATCTACTGTTTACCTTTTTATGTTAAGTACAGTTGCCATCTTTAGTTGGTGACAAAAGGTAAGTCATGGACATGTCATGACTACCATATCTTAGATAATACTTTATCTAAGATACCTTAACTATAGCATTGTAGTATATGCTTTAGTCGTAGGTTTCCAGCTGGTATCAAGTATAACCGGCTGTAGGATCTAGTGTATATAGTTTCTCATTGTAACTCATGTTCTATACTTGTAAGTGTCTTGTAATCTTGAGTTGAGAAGTAATATATACAAGTACCTTGAAAATACTCCTGCTTGTTCCTTTGATTACTTATTATATTATTATCAACTCTTGTTAAAGACATTGCTTCATCTTGTTTGAGTGATATTATAAGTGAGTTTGAGAGAATTACAAGTGTTAAGTGACAAAACCCGATCCTGCAATTGGTATCAGAGCTTTTTAGGCTCTTGATTGTGAGATCTTACCATCCTAATCAACCAGTTTTTCACTCCTCCTTATACCTCACTCAAAAATGGCCCTCATCAAATCTGAAGTTGAAATGGGAACGATGACCAAAGCTCCCATCATCGATCCTGAAAACTTCAGGTCTTGGAGCAGAAGAATGGAAGGCTTCATCAGATACCAGGATAGCAAGATGTGGCAGTCCATCGTTAATGGCCCGTACAAGCCAAAAGTTGCTGGTGGAAACGGTGCCATGATCGAGAAGGCTGTTGAAGACTACTCCGATGAAGACAGGAAGAAGCTTGACATTGACAGCAATGCTATGACTGTTCTCATGACTGCAATCCCAAACTCCATCATGGTGGGGTTTGAGCATTGTAAGTCAGCCAAAGAACTCTTTGATGCACTTGCTCAAATGTACTCGAGCTCTAATGATTCAAAGAAGGACTCACTGAAGCAGCAGTTTGAGAACTTCACCTATGTTGCTGGAGAAACTTTTAGCCAGCAATATTTCAGGTATATGGATCTTATCTCCTCCCTCCAATCTGTGGGAATCACTCAAGAACTTAGAGACCTTACCAGAAAGTTCATGAGTGCTCTACCCAATGAGTGGACTTTCTACTGTGTCTCCATTAAGAGAACAGAGAATTTAAACACTCTCACCATGACCGAACTTTATGGGATCCTTGATGGATACCGTTTGGAAATGGAAAGCAAGAAGGGTCACCAAGCAGCAGACCCTTGAGCCTTCCTGCTAGCAACGCTTTAATGGTTGCTGAAGGCTCAGGTATCTCCCAGTCTCAGCAGTACCTGTCATACACCCAGCAGCCATCTTGTTCATCTGGGCCTTACATCACATTCCCTGAGACTCCAAGGTCTCATCAAGCTCAGCAAAGCTCCTTTCAGGAGGGCTGTGCGTTTGTCTCAGGGAGTGGACACTCCAATGATCATCAGTTTTGCTTTGATGATCTTGAGTGCTTCAGTCCAGATGACATAGAGTATGTGGACATTGTCCAGCAAATGGCTCTTCTTACCTACAGAGCGAAGAAGTTCTTTAAGAGAACTGGAAGGCAATTCCCTCAAAACCCAATCACTAGCAAGTTTGGGTTTGACAAAAGCAAGGCTAAGTGTTACAACTGTAACCAGCTTGGCCATTTTGCAAGGGAATGCAAGGCTCCCAAGTCCAACCCGGGAACCTCACAGGCCTCCACACATCCTTCTACACCAAAGCCCAATGGGAAGTCAACTGAAACTGCAGCTATGGCTCAAGAAGTTGACTGGAGCTTTATGGTTCAAGATGTGACTCCTGCTCAAGCACTCATGGCAGGAACAGATGAAAACAAGGTATATGAACATCTCTGTACCCCTGCTTGTATTGCTAAGGTTAAGTTGTACCAGGACTACAATATGGAAATTAAATCCGATATTGAGTCTTTAAATGTGCTAAAATCTGACTTTAAAAGAGCTGAATCTGACTACCAAAAGAAAATTGAGGAGTTAGAGAAAACTGTATCTCTTTTAAAACATGAACACACCAACTACAAGACTCAAATCAAGGATTTAATATCCAAATTGACTGAGGCTCAAGCCCAGCTTGTCACAGCTGAGGCTCAAGCCAGGAAGTATGCTATTGCTGAGCAAAACTTCCAAGCCATACTTGCATCATCCTCTCACTCCAAACTTTGCTATCAAAACAAAAGTGGGTTGGGAACCAATGAAATTGCTCCACCACACTCTTATGAGTCTGTAAGACAACCAAGATGTGGTACTGAAGAGCAAGAGGTTCCATCTGTTGACCCACCTTGTAAAGAGTCAAAGAGTGATGCAACTGTGGAAACCATGACCATCACAGGGAAGGAACAGGTAATTGAGCCCTCCCAGACCAATGATGATCAAACCCTGACCACCAAAGCCAGAAGAAGCAGGGCTAAAGCAGCCAGAAAAACTGCCAAGAAGGTGGCTGAATCCAAGCTGAAGATAGACCCAAAGCAAAAGGGTGTATTCATATCAGCAGGATTCCAGGTGGTTGGACCTTCTGATTCAGGAAAGGAGTATAGTACCAGTACTCCTATCCTACCAAAGGATCAGAAGTTAAAGGGAAAGGTTGCTGATGAGGAGAAAAAGAACAAGAAACAGCAACCCTCCAATTCCCAGAAAATTAACATTGCATGCATAATGTGTGGTCTGCAAAACCACATGGCTAAAGATTGTTACTACAATCCTGCTAGCACACATTATGCAAATAATGTTAAAAGAGAAGGAGTCAGGGAAGGTTTCACATTTGGACCATATCAAATGGTTCAAGTGATGAAAAAGGGAAAGCTTGTTTCCGAAGCAAGGCTTGTCTCGGAAGAAAATTCTTCTTCCGAGAGGAAAAAGGCTTCGGAAGTGAAAGCTGCAAAGACTCACAAAAGAGTCCCCTTGAAACCATCCCAGAAGAAGACTGCTTCGGAAGAAAAGGTGGTGAAGGTCTCTTCCGAAAAGAAAGAAGCTTCGGAAGAATGCCAAGCTACAAAAGCTTCATCAAGCTCATCTTCTATGATCAACCAAGGGATGGAATGGAAGATCAAGGAAGATGCTGTAGCCCAAACCTCTTCTTCAAAGACATCCATTGAACCCCCATGCATAAATTTTGGTTCAATCATGTCACTCTCATTGGAAGAACCCAAGACCAATAAGGCTTGGGTTTCCAATCAAAACTAATTATCTCACCTTATGTGCAGGGACATCCATATGACAAGAATAACAACATTTGGATTGTAGATAGTGGATGCTCCAGGCACATGACAGGGAACAGATCTCTCCTTCAACAATTTCAACATTATGATGGAGGTCCTGTCCAGTTTGGAGGTGAGGCCGGAGGATATATTTCTGGCAGAGGAAGTATATCCAACGGAAAGTTAAAAGTTGACAAAGTTAATTTTGTCAAACAGCTTGAACACAACCTGTTAAGTGTTTCTCAGTTTTGTGATCAAAAGCATCAAATGCTTTTCACAGAACATGAGTGCATCATCCTCAAACCTGGGATGACAATTCCTCAGGAATTGGTGCTTCTTAGATCTCCCAGGAGAGGGGATATGTACAAGCTTGATATGAACAATGCTTCCCCAATGGGAGAAGTATCATGCTTTCTTTCCAAAGCTGATAGTGATGAGTCAACACTATGGCATAAACGAATGTGTCATGTCAATTTTAAGACAATGAATAAATTGGCTAAAAATAACTTGGTACATGGTTTGCCTAAAAAGGAATTTTTCTGCAAAGATAACTGTGTTGCTTGCCTGAAAGGGAAACAACACAGGTCTTCTCATAAATCCAAAGTTGTTAACTCTATCACTACTCCATTACACTTATTGCACATGGATCTATTTGGTCCCACAAGTATAATGAGCATTGGAAGGAAATCATATTGCCTTGTGATAGTTGATGATTTTACTAGATTTACATGGGTATTCTTTTTAAGAACTAAAGATGAAACTGCTGAAACTTTAAAATCTTTTATTCTTAAAATAGAAAATCAAGTTGATCACAAGGTTAAAATAATTAGAAGTGATCAAGGGACTGAGTTTAAGAACTTTGTTCTTGACTCATTCTGTAACTCAAAAGGGATTGCCAGACAATACAGTGCTCCTAGAACTCCTCAACAAAATGGTGTTGCTGAGAGGAGAAATAGGACACTTATTGAGGCTGCTCGGACTATGTTAGCTGATTCAAAGCTGCCTCTAACATTCTGGGCAGAGGCAGTCAGCACTGCATGCTATGTGCAGAACAGAGTTCTTGTAGTAAAGCCACATGGAAAGACCCCTTATGAGCTATGGAACAAGAGGCCACCGTTCATTGGCTTTCTAAGGTCCTTTGGCAGCAGGTGTACCATACTTAACACAAAAGACAATTTGGCAAAATTTGCTGAAAAGTCAGATGATGCTATCTTTGTTGGATATTCCTCTCATTCTAAAGCTTACAGGGTTTATAATATTAAAAACCAACAATTTGAGGAATCCTCCAACATTGTAGTTAATGAGCACACTCCTTGTGTTAGGGGGAATGGCCCTGATCATATTTTTGATTTAGAATTGTTTCCAAACTATTCTAAACCATCTTGTGAGAATGTTTCAGCTGGAACAGGTGCTCAAGGCAATTCTGATGAAGATCAACTGTTTGAGCTTCCCAGACCTGCTCCAAGTTCTCCAAGAGTAACAACAAATCAAGTTCCCACTATTGAAAGATCTGACAGTATAACCATTTCAAGAAATAGTGGAACTTCAACAAGGGATTCACCTGATGATCTTCAAGTCTCCTCAGGTGATCCTACACAACACCAAGCTGATGGAAGCAGCATTTTGAAGGAACAGGCAACTGTTAATGATGCTTCACAGCAAAGAAATGATGATGTTTCTCTTTCATTCAATCAGTCCTCATTGAATGAGATTGAAACAACAGCTGGACCAAGTATTCAAGCTCCAGAGCAAAATATGTCCAACTTGGACCTATCTTTGCAACTGGAGGTGATTCCAAGACTCAGAATTCACAATACTCATCCAGCTGAAAACATCATAGGGGAAGTCTCTGAGGGTGTGAGAACAAGGGGACAAACTCACAATGGGAATGTCTGCTTGTACTCATGCTTCTTATCCCAAATGGAACCCAAGAAGGTGGAAGATGCCTTGAAGGATAGTAGCTGGGTTGAATCAATGCAAGAGGAGCTGCTTCAATTCAAAAGACAAAAGGTTTGGAACCTATGTCCGCTACCATCTGGTCAAGTACCTATAGGCACCAAGTGGGTTTTCAGAAACAAAAGAGATGACAGAGGCTTGATTATCAAGAACAAGGCAAGACTGGTGGTTCAAGGATACACTCAAGAGGAAGGAATTGATTATACTGATGTCTTTGCACCTGTTGCAAGACTTGAGGCAGTTAGGATCTTCCTTGCTTATGCTGCATCCAAGAATTTCACTGTCTACCAGCTTGATGTCAAGTGTGCCTTTCTATATGGGGATATAGATAGGGAAGTCTATGTATGCCAGCCTCCAGGATTTGAAGACCCACAGCATCCAAACTATGTGTGCAAGTTGGATAAAGCTCTATATGGGCTGCACCAGGCACCTAGGCTGTGGTATGAGACATTGTCTCAATTTCTTCTGAAGAATGGTTATACTAGAGGAACCATTGACAAGACTCTCTTCATCAGAAAGTCTGGGAAAGACATTTTGCTAGTTCAAGTCTATGTCGATGACATCATATTTGGTTCTTCAAATGACCAAATGTGCAAAGACTTTGAGAGCATTATGAAGAAGAAGTTCGAAATGAGTTCTATGGGAAAAATGGACTTTTTCCTTGGAATTCAGGTAAAGCAACTGAAGGAAGGGTTTTTCATCAATCAATCTAAGTATGTCAATGATATCTTAGAGAGATTTGATATGAAGGATTGTAAAGCAGCAAAGACACCCATACCCAGAAACCATGATTTATGCCCTGATTCTGAGGGGGAGGATACTGATCAACATCAGTATAGAGCAATCATTGGTTCTCTGATGTATCTCACAGCAAGTAGACCTGATATCATGTTTGCAACCTGCATTTGTGCAAGATATCAGGCTGCTCCAAAGGTGTCTCACCTAATTGCTGTCAAGAGAATCCTCAGATACCTCAAAGGAGCACCTAAGTTAGGTCTCTGGTATCCAAGAAATAGTGATTTTAATCTCTATGGTTACTCTGATAGTGATTATGGTGGCTGCAACATCAACAAGAAATCAACATCAGGTGGATGTCAATTTCTTGGTGGAAGGATCATCTCATGGCAATGCAAAAAGCAATCCTGTGTCTCTACATCAACTGCTGAAGCTGAATACATTGCTGCTGCAAGTTGCTGTGCTCAGCTGCTGTGGATTCAAAACCAGATGATTGACTATGGATTCAACTTCATGAGCACTCCTATCCACATTGACAACAACAGTGCTATATCCATCACTGAAAATCCAGTAAAGCACTCAAGACAAAGCATATTGACATCAGGTATCATTTCATTAGAGATATTCATGAGAAAAATCTTATAAAACTAATCAAAGTTGATTCAAATGAACAATATGCTGATTTGTTCACCAAAGCATTTGATGAACAAAGATTTAAATATCTCATTACAGCTATTGGGATGATAAACATTGACTAGTTAATCTCAATTGAAAACCTTTTCAATATGTAAAGTCTTATGTCAATACAATCTAAGCCCTGTTACAAAAGATCCTTTCTTATTTAACTAAGTATAAGTTCTTCCGAAGAGAAACTTGCCTTCGGAAGATATCCAGTATAACTTCCGAAGCAAATTTCTCATAGGATAATTTTCTTCTCGGAAGTGTACTAAGTCTCGGAAGAAGCGATTGAGGTTATCTCAGATCTACTTCCGAAGCACTTAATACTCTCCACTTGAAAGCAACATGTATCTTCGGAAGCAATTTATTTACCTTCGGAAGTACATTTGCCTTCGGAAGAACTTTACCTTCGGAAATACCTTATACTCGGAAGAAAGATTTTACTGTGTAACGGAAATCTTTTGGGCCCCACTCTGTAAAAAGTAAAGATTTTGTTAATGATGTCGGATTATTTAAATGGCTTAACCTTACCGCCCCTGTCACATCATCCTCTGAACCCTCACATCATCTTATCCAAACCACCCTTTAAACCGCCATTTCACCCATTTAAATACTTCCGGTTAATCACTTACACTCTTTTTACCAAATTCACTGCCCTAAAAGCTTTCTTCTTCTCCAATTTACCTCTCTCAGAACTTTTCCTCTGCTATCTTTCTCAAATGGCTCTAAACCCTCAGCACAACCAGGTCGCACTCCTTGACTCTTCAAGGGATGCTGACTTCTCTGATATTATCTCTTTCTTAGCCCAATCTTCATACTACACAGCACTGACCGTAAACCCTACCATTTACACCAACCAAATGTCCGAATTTTGGGCAAATGGTCGGATTGAAACCCTAAATGGGGTTCGTGCTATCAGGTCAAGTGTTTGTGGCCAAGAGTTGGTCATTACTGAACAAATCATCAGGGAGCATCTTGAGCTCCATGATGAAGGCGCACCGACGGAATTCCCCAAATCTGAGTTAGATAACTCTTATCTCCAAATGGGATACGGTGGAGATGTAAGCAGGTCTACAGTCTACAAATTCAACTTCTCCTACAAGTGGAAGTTCCTGCTACATGTGGTTCTTCACTGCCTATCTAACAAATCCGGGGGATGGGATCAAATTCCCTATGAACTCGGGTGTCTAGTTCATGGGTTGGTACAAGGCCTGCGCTTCAACTACTCAAGGTTTGTGCTGACTAACCTCATGGGAAATCTGCAAAGGGACACATTCTTTATGTATCCCAGATTTCTACAGCACATAATCAACTGCGAGCTAGATCAGGGTAAGCTTGTCTGTGCAGCTGCTCTGTCTGCTCCCCAAATGAGGCCGACCATCTTCAAAGTCTTGAAGAGAGTGTCTACCAACTACACTGGAAGGGATACCGCACTACTTCCAGGTATGATTGAGCCAATGGCTCCTGGTGACATCCCTGTTAACCCCACAGGTGATGAACCCACCATTCCAAATCTACCTTCTCCAATCACTGTCACCTACCAGAGACGTACCAAACGAACCCTTGTTCAATCTACTCTGACTGAACAAGCCCCTCCTCTTCAAACCAAAAAGGCTAGAGTGGAACAAGGGGCTCCCACTCAGCCAGAGGTCCACCAATCCTTCACTATTGACCTCAATATGGGTCTTGAGTCTCCTCAGTCTCAGACCCATGAGCCCATAATCCCAGCTGATAGCCCTCAGGGTGAGTCTCTATACTCCCCTGAGCAGCCACCAAGGGACAGCTCAATGCCTTTTGATATTGATCAAAGTCCCGGGTCCTTAGGTCTTCATTCCTTTTCTTTTACTGACCTATTGACCGGAGCTGGTGAAGAGACTATGTCTCTCAAAGGCGATGAAGTTGATCCACTACACCCTATTAAGGATCAACAGAGCCTAGAGAAACCTCTTGTCTCTAGCCCACACCAGCAAAGCCCTACTGAGGTGAGTCCCACTGATGTGGAGGGGACTCATGTAGATTCAGCTGCCACTACTGAAGGAGCCTCATTGGATCCTCAGGACAGTGGTAACGATAGTCAGACTGAATCTACGGCAACCATGCCCTATGATGCCTCTGAAAGAGACATCATTGTGCAAGGGAAACCAGGGTGCCAAGAAACCACATCTGGTGGTGAGGATGAACATACTAGGTATGTTACCTCATCTCCCCGTGATTCTTCAAAAGAAGATGAGGGAAGAATGCAACTCACAATAAGAGACCTACTTTCTAAAGTCTCAAACCTTGAATCAAAGGTTAAGACTTTAGAGGATAGGTCTGCCACTCAGCAACTTGAGATTGAAAGTCTCAAGGTCAAACTAGCTGAGAAACAGATTGAGAGATCTGTTAGGCATGTACCAGTTCAAGTCTCCTTGACCTCTTCCTCTAGCTCATCTACCTCTCAAGATGATGCTACCAAAAAGGGGGAGAATGTTGAGGAACAAAGCCAAAGACAGGATTCCATCAGTCAAGCTCTCACTTCTTTGAGCTCAAGACAACAAGCTGCCATCTTCCCTGAGCCTCCTCCAGTTGTGTTTCAAGTGGATCAAAGGATGCTTCAGGATCTAAATAGGATCTTCAACAAGTTCCTTTTAGAGTCCCTAATTGATCAACCCAGTCCGGATATGTCTGTGATTTACTTTGGAGCTCAAGAGCTTCAGAGGTTGAATGCACCTCCTACCACTGTTGAGGAAGTTGGTCAACCTAAGGCCCAAGTGGAACCTGAGATTGATTTCGAAGGGGAAACTAGGACTGATGGCCCAGCAACTGAAACAGTTGGGACAGAAGGTGTGTTTTCACAGGCTTCCGAAGCACAATTCGAAGCCTCGGAAGAACCAACACAAACTTCCGAAGCTGAAATTGCTGCTGCGGAAGGACTGTTCTCTCTTTCCGATGATCTAATAGTCACAGATGCAATTCTGGAACTTGCATCTGAGGTTAATAGGGAGGACTTTCTCAGCCAACCACTAGCTATTACATCTGCATTGACCTCAGCTCCTACCTCCACCATCCAACCTGAATCTTCTACCCAAGAACCACCAAAGTCTAGCACTTCCGAAGACATTAAAGGCAAAAGGAAGATGACTTCGGAAGAGCTTCAGAAGAAGAAAGGTTGGAGAAACTTAAAAGGAAAGGAAGACTGCCAACTGGGAAACTGTTAGCTGCAAGTTCAAAAGCAGCTGCAGCCAACCAAGAGGCAATCAACAATAGAAGAAGGGTGGAGGTAATTGATAGACTTGTCAGTCTAGGGGCTGCTTCGGAAGATGTACTCCTGCTACCATTAGAGGAGCTGATAGAGCTTGAAAAGGCAACCTTGCTGCAAAGACAGCAAAAAGAAGAAGCTGCAAGGTTGGCCTTGGAAGAAGAAAGGCTGAGAAAAGAAAGAGAAGCTGATCTGCAGCTCAGGAGAGAAAGGATCACTTTCCTACTCTCCAGAGGATTCTCTCAAGAGGAGTTGTCTCCACACAATAGTGACACGATCTTATGGCTCTTTAACAAAGAGCAAGATCAAATGGAGAAGGAGAGAAAGAGAGCTGCAAGGGAGAAGCTGGTAGAGAAGAAGAAGAAAGAAGAAGAGGCTGGACTGTCTGCCGCCAAGAAGATAGGTGAGAAAGCTTGGATGAAGAACTATCTTAAAGCTCATGGCTTCTCTGGCAGGCAAGTGGGTCCAATGTCTGAGAAGACTCTCCAACGACATGTCAGTGACATCAAGGCTGACATTCGTGCGGGGAGAAGAAAGGAGATGTATAGAAGGGGACAGGGGATGACCTTCAAAGCCACCCCTCAGCCCAATATCCAAACCCAACATCAACCTGAACCAATACCCTTTCCCTTCCTAATCAAAACTGAACCTGAACCTTTCACCCCTGAACCTACACCATCACAACTACCAACTCCCTCACCTCAACCACCTAAACTACCCATCATCCAACCTAAAACCTTACCCAGAACCCAAACTCCTAAACCTACCCAACAACCAATCAAACCATCCCCTCAGCCTTCCAAACATCTCTCTATGGAGGAATTCAAGGCGATCAAAACCAAGCTCATCAACTGCACTACTCTGAGCGACATCTCATGTGAGGAGGATACAGTCAACCTGACTTATGTTGATGGATCCTCAAGTTCCCTCACTAGAGATGAGTTTCTTGATCTGCCAAGAGGAACTTTGGACCAAGCCGCAAGACTCCTTGGCCTCAATTCAGATACATTGAATGAGGAAGAAAAGAAGCTGAGGAGAAGGCTGGTGACTCTGCTGGACACAAAGAAAGGAGATAGGGTACCAAGACAATCTCTTGTACCCAGAAAGAAGATAGTTCAGTGGAGGTTCGAAGACTCTTCTCACAACTTTGTTGTTGAGAGAGAGAATGGTGAGATTAACAGGCTGAATGCCTCATCTCTGCTCCACTTAAGCAGATTTGATATTGCTGAGTTAGCAGAGAAACCATTCTCCAACCCCTCAAACTCCGATGTAGCTGCTCACATCAGAAATCATCTAGGCAGCCTTCACATGGCCGAGCTTACTGCAAGAAGCAAGGTCGAAGAGTAGTCAAAACTGAGAGAGGAGGAGGAAAGGAAAGGATCAGCAACCAAAGGCAAAGCCTTTCTTCAAATGGTTGAAGGTCCTGAACTTGAGTCCATAGTTAGATGGGAGTATGACTACAACTCCCGTCAACTAACTCTCTTCAGGGGGTCACAACAAAGGGTGCATGTCATTCAAAGTGATAGACTGGATCTCCTATCCACGAATGACTTGTACAAGCTTCTCAGCACCACTTCCGGGAAGAAAAGAGAGACAGACAAATATCTTTTGTCCCTGGTGCTGAAAACTTTGAGAAGTAGAGATAAGTGAAGTTTTGGTAGCATCAGCCTAGGGGGAGTTTGTTGGATCAAGAGAGGCTGTTGCAACCAAAACCATATCACTTAGAAGATTTTGAGTACAACATACAAAGGACTTCCGAAGCCAAGTGTGGGACTTCCGAAGGAAGAAGGAGCTCTTCCGAAGTCTAAGTGTAAAATACACTTCCGAAGGAAAACTCCAACTTCCGAAGATAAAGAAGTTACTTCCGAAGAATCAAGACTTGAAGACAAAGTTCTGAAGTCAACTTCCGAAGTATAAAGAAGTCATTAAAGCCTCGGAAGCATAGAAGCATCTTCCGAAGTATAAGTGGCTTCGGAAGAACTTGTTCTTCCGAAGCCAGTTAACCTTCGGAAGACACTTCTATTATCCAGTAGACATAAGTATGGTCTGTCTGACAGTCCGCTGCAAATCTCTGAGATACTGCATGGCGTTTTCTCAAAAGCCATGTAGTTGACCATACTTTAATCTACTGTTTACCTTTTTATGTTAAGTACAGTTGCCATCTTTAGTTGGTGACAAAAGGTAAGTCATGGACATGTCATGACTACCATATCTTAGATAATACTTTATCTAAGATACCTTAACTATAGCATTGTAGTATATGCTTTAGTCGTAGGTTTCCAGCTGGTATCAAGTATAACCGGCTGTAGGATCTAGTATATATAGTTTCTCATTGTAACTCATGTTCTATGCTTGTAAGTGTCTTGTAATCTTGAGTTGAGAAGTAATATATACAAGTACCTTGAAAATACTCCTGCTTGTTGCTTTGATTACTTATTATATTATTATCAACTCTTGTTAAAGGCATTGCTTCATCTTGTTTGAGTGATATCATAAGTGAGTTTGAGAGAATTACAAGTGTTAAGTGACAAAACCCGATCCTGCATAATGGTTCAGTCGCCCGAATGAACAACACTAACCTATAAATACCACCCAATTCGTGGAAAAACGTAAGCATTCATTCTATTTCGACTCCAGACGTACCCTAGCCGTCCAGAAGCCTCCAAGTTCATACTCCAAGTTCATAGAATGCTGTAGATCGATTCCTAATCGATTCTTAACGTTTGATTCAATACTTTATTGATTCTACGTGCGTTCTCACTGATTGGATCGCCAATCAAATAGGATTCCGCACTATTTGGTTTGGTTTACACGTTAATCAGTTGGTATTTCGTTCAAATACCAGATCCTAACAGGTTATTCATTTGATTCGACTTGTAACCGATGTTTAGCCCCAATTATGATGTGCATTAGTTCGATACATACACACGAAGCGTTTTGGAGCGGTTTGGTTCGTAGTTTGGGAGTTTTTAATGGGTTTTAGAGGTGGCCGGAACTCGGCCGAAGTATGGCCGGAGCTCCGCCGGAAAATCAAGGGTTTGGGGGGAAAAGTTGGGTTTTTATTAAATTTACACTTATGGTCCCTGTAATTCCCTTCCTTTATTATTTTATACTCAAAACTTTTTTTAAAGTTTCAAAATTAACACATTATTCCCTTGGACTTTAATTATCTTTAAATTTTAATTATTTTACAACTTATTACTTATTTAACTTTTTTATTATTATTATTTTTAACTTTCATTATTATTAACATTATTATTATTAATGTTATTATTATTGTGGTTATTATTACCATTATTATTATTAATGTTATTATTATTATTATTATTATTATTATTATTATTATTATTATTATTATTTATTATTATTATTATTATTATTATTATTATTATTATTATTATTATTATTATTATTATTATTATTATTATTATTATTATTATTTATTATGCTCCATTTAATAACTAAATTTTTTAGCTTTCAAAAGAATTAAAGCCAAACTAAGAAATAACATAATTATTCCATGAGTTAAAAGATTATCAACTTTGGCCTTTACAAGAATATAACGAATCTAACTTTTAGATAACCGAAAATACATGATGTTACATGGGAGATCAAGCATACACAATGTGTAGTAATATAGTAAGAGGGAGAGTGTGACTAAATGTGAGTGATGCTAGGAAGTGGAACGGATAGCGATTCCTCTCCCGTCATTGAATTGGTTAAACTACTGCTTAGTTACCAATTGACATATTCAATCGTTGACAACTATAACAACTTCGTTGCTTCAGTTGCACAGACAACTAGAGGAACCGCCACCGTCAATTTGAACCATCTTTGTGCAAATGAACTAGCAGTGAGTGTAATGGATCCGCCCGCGTGGCTGCTGGAGGGCAACGTAAAGAAGTTTAAGGAGCGCTTCTTACAAAACCGGTGAATATACTTTTCTTCCTTAAAGATATGTTTTATAAAGTAGTAATGATAGATAATAGTTCCTAGCATGATCTGTTAATATCTTAAAGTCAGATATAATCTAAGTAATTCTATGTTAGATAATATCACAACTAACTATTCGTTGTTATTGTTGGATATTAGCTAACGCTACCTTCTATAAGCACGGGTGATCAGTCCATGCCTAACTAAGGCTAGACTATATTCAATACCCATTCCTAACAATAACTTAACACCTAAAAATAATAATACTACATTAATACTTCTCCTGATAATAATACTAATATAAATAATAATTATAATTAACATAACATAACTTAAACGAAAACATACCTTAAACTATCTGTTAGGTTAATGTAGAGTCTCCCTACTCGTGTTTCTTACTCGAGCTCAAAAAACGACTAATAACAACACACAAATGGGGTATAAGTACTCGTGATTCTCTTTATACTAGTTTTTGAAAAAATATGTACTCTGAAGAAAAACTATAAGCTTCTAAATAAGCAGACAAACAACTCAATTCATTCCTGGGGATGAAAGTGAGCAGTCTTGCTCCTTGCTTACTTAGTGAACAACTTGCTTCTTGATTATATAACTAATTCATTTTTTTCATTCAAATTTTCTCTTATGATGTTTAAAACATACCGCTTTAAAATTTTGAATATGTCGTTGGGACGAACTCATTTTTGTCTACGAATCGAATTAAGCTTCGCTAAAAATGAAGTAAGGTCGAATATAATATATTTTATTATCGATAGACGATATTTTAAAACAATAAAAGCCTGTTGACATATCTTATCTTTCAAATAGTTATCTTACTCGTTCCACAATATACGAAAGAAAAAAAAATCATATTTTATACGTCCGATTTGGTTGATAATTTCAAACTAGTATTATAATCTCCGCGTTGCGATGTGGACATGATATAATGTAAAACTAATATCAAACCGTAGTTGCAATTCGCAAACCCGGGTGTTGAACGGGCGTAGAACCATAAAAAAAAAATGAACATCAAAATGTTGTAGAGAGAATGTGTGTGTTGATGAACATCGGAAATTGAAGAGTATGAGTTGACGAATTTCGGTACAAGGCGGATTCCAATTGAGATGCGAGAGGGGTTGTTGGTTAATAAAAAGAAAATGGCCATGGTCATGCTCATGCTCTAGGGTCTAGCAGATTGAGTGGTAGTGAAAAGGTAGTGGGTCTCCGGTGAAGGATGGGAGAGCTGTTGGAGTACTTCGTGGTATGTGGAATTGGGCCTGAGATCCGGACGGTGGAGGGGGAGAAGGGTTTCCAGGGGACGGGGGTTTTGTATTTGGCCTCTCTGCTTGATCTCTACCCTCCTCCCTCGCACGCGCACCCGCCTCCGCCCCCTCAGCTTCCAACGGTGACGCCGACGCTCCTCTTTCTCTTTCTATCTATGTATCTATGTATCTATCTATGTATCTCTTTATGGATCCCTTTATGGATCTGTTCTGGATCTGATCGCTGTTGCGTTGACCGCAGTGTGTTCTTCCTGCTGGTGTGGAGTTCCACTCCTCTGGCTTTGATTCCACCAACCCTTCCTCTTTCCCTCGCAGCTATCCCATCGTCCTAACCGGTATATCTCATCCTTACTTTACATCATTTCTTTGTTTTGATTTCATGGTCTTGCTGCAGAGGGAGATGGCTCTAAGATCTATGTCAGCTGCATTGCTTTTAGGGATCCTGTCTGTGAGGATATCGCTGAAGCTTATCACATTCCTGCCAATTCATTTGCTGACAAATGTATCTGTCTCGTTTCACGTGCTCCCACTTTTCACATTCTTCGCCAGGTGCTAGAGGAAATATACACTCTTTGTTTTTCCAAACACGGAAGCAGGTCAGCTCATCAATCTCATTCCACCATGATTTTTTCCACTTCTTCCATCATCCATAATATAATACATCAGTTCCAATTCATTTGCAGCAAGCCATTATGGGATGTTATCGCATATACTTTGTCCAATGTACCATTGCCTGCTCCAGGAAAACAACGTGTTCTCTTTGCTATTGAGGATAGCTTGCTTTCTGTTGATTTTCCACCTAAGGATGGGCTTCCGCATGCTGATGTAAGTGCATCAAATAATTTTTCTTGTAATTGATGTGGTTATTTGTTAGACATTGGTCTTTACATCTGATAATTGTTATCTATTTACTTGAGTGCAGATATCCTTTCAACCACTTATGCAGTGCCTGGATGTTGACAATTTCATTAAATTGTTTACAGCTGTATTAATTGAGAGGAGGGTTTTGCTTCGATCAAACAAGTATTTCTTCCCTTAAGCTACATCGTTTAATCAAAGTTGTGACAACTTTTGGTTAACATTACAAAGCTGTGCACGCCTAATATTTCAAACATGTTCATGTCAATTGTCATTTAGCACGTTCCCTAAGTAGATCAAAATGGGTTTTAAGTTTATGATTACAAGGAACCAAGGCTAGAGAACGGGTCATAACATTGAGTAAAAATGTGACTACAAAGTAAAGCTTAAAATGAGTGGGTTGAGTAATGGGTCACAATAGTTTTGGGTAAAAATTAGTGTGTAAAGTTTGACTAGAAACATAAATTTTTTTAGATGTAACCTAATTGGCTTAATTCAATGATTAACGAAGCTGTAAGCATTGAAAGTACACTTTGGGGACTTTTGATCCGTTTGACCTTTTTTTTTCATTATTTTTTTGTTACATAAGTAAATGGGTGATAATTATCAAATCTATGTCTGTACATACATTATGACCATGCCAATTAGATGCTTAGTGCAATAAATCAAGTGGTATATAATTGTTACTATTATGCATGATTTTATATTAAAAATGCATGTGGCAATAATTCTTGATTTTTTTTTGCTTTGTTTAGATACTCTTTACTAACACTTGCTTCTGAAGCTATATGCCATTTGATTTATCCATTTCGGTGGCAGGTAAACTTACGCTAAGATGTTTGAATGTGTTATGATGCAGTGAAATAATCATATATTGCCTTGGTTTTAAAAAGCGCGCCTGAGGCGCGCCTAGGCGCAAGGCGACCCTTGAGGCGAAGGTTGGGGCTTTTGGTAACACAAGGCGCATGCTGTACAAGAAGCGCAAGAAAAGCGCGATTTCTAGGGAAAAATTCCCCTGAGGCGCGCGATTCTTGTATAGGGGGTGTTTTTTTGCTTAAAAATGCTGTTAAGTTATACATACATGTAATTTATACATTAAAGCATATATAAACATTATTTATAGCTATATTTTGGGTGGGGATGCTAAAAACCTATAGGATTATATTAAAAAAATTATATAAAAACTTAACGCTTCACGTACGAAAAGCCCTCCACTTTTGCGCTTCGCGCTTTGGTTTTAGACCTTGTCAACTCGGTGCGCTTCTCGCTTTTTATAACTAAGTATATTGCAACCTATTTGAAATTTCATTGGATTGCTATTTGATGTTGGTTTGTTTGTGTGATGAAGCATGTCTACATTCCATTGCTATTTTTCAGTGGAGTAGACTATATTGATGCACCCACTCCATATATGATGGGACTTCATTCAGGTGTTGATACTACTGGTCTCTCAATGGATGGCGTAAGTTTTTCTTTTTCTTTTTTTTCTGCGAGATTAAATGAAATCACTGTTAAAGACTTGTCTTATAATATCATATTGCTTATTAAGATAAACTTTATTGAATGACGGGTGCTCCAAATGAAATAAAGTGAGCACTATAATTGGACTTGATGGTAGAACTTTTCGAATTCATAACACTAAACAAAAGTAACAACCTTGTCATATTGATAGGTGTTAATAATAATACAAAGCCACAACTTTACATGATAACAGTAGGAAAATGCCCTTATAGTTTCCCACATAATTAAGTATAAAATGTGTTTATATGTTTAATTATGGGTTTATATAAAATGTGTTTATATGTTTAATTATGGGTTTATGACCCCATTCAGCTGCAATCTTTGCTCCAGACTTCATGTTTGCAAAATGAACTCTCTTAGCAACAGATTTAGCGAACCCGACTTTGACTTGCTTAACCGGGTTGATCAGTCACTTAGCAGGTACCTCTACCATGTACAATGACCCATGCTTATCACCATGAGCAATCACTTGGTTCCCATTGATTACCCTCTATTTACCACCACCAAACTTGACTTCCAGTATTTGTTCATCCAATTTACTAACAAAAATTAATTTCTTCTTCAAACCTGGAATTACCTTGACATTCTTCAAGTTCCATGCAGTTCCCAATGGAGTCGCCAAATCAATATCACCCATGCCCATTACATCAAGCATTCTGCCGTCAGCGAGACGTACCTTCCCAAAATCGCCAGTTTTCAGATTCACCAACATTTCACCGCTGTGTACGACGTGAAACGAAGAACCAAAATCCATGATCTAAGAGTCTACATTGTTTTCGGCCTCAAGAATTAACACATCATCATTATTGACATCCTCAACAGCAGTGTTCAAACTTTTCTTTGGACATTGACTCTTAACATGTCCATCCTCTTTGCAGGTCCAACACCTCACATTTTTCCGAGTCTGAGTTGAACTCTTTCCCCGACTCCCGTTGGCTCGGCTATTTTCCCTTCCCCTGCTAACATGTAACATCTCAGAAGATGATCCAACATTTGCACTTTTCAGACATGTGTCTTCACCTATCACAATGTCTCGGATTTGTTCAAATGTCATGTTAGCACCCATAGAATAGCAACACCAAAGCTCGAGTCTTATCATCCAGTTTTATTCCCACTGATTCTAATCTGGTAAGAATAGAAATCAGATCATCAATGTGGGAGGTGACTGAGCTTCCCTCTTTCATTCTCGTCATGAATAGTTCCCTCATCTAGAACACCTTGTTAGCTGCAGACGGCTTTTCATACATATTTGACAGAGCCACCATCATACCACTTGCAGTGGTTTCTTTCATGATGTTAAAAGCAACGCTTTTCGTCAAAGATAACATAATAACCGCCTAGCTTTCTTGTCCTTGGAATTCCAAACTGGTTATTTAGCTTTCTCCATATTCTCCGGTTTCTTTTCCAGTACCATATCCAAATCCTTTTGACACAGTAATGCCTCTATTTGCATTTTCCACCAACCAAAATCAGTGTCATTGAATTTTTCGATCACAGCCTTCCCGTCTTCAGCCATAATAGTAAACCAGAGACAAAAAACAAACGAAAAGGCACACTGAACAGTTGATAACCAGTCAACAAATGATAGACAAACCAGATCCGGTACTTTCAACCAAAACCCTAGGCGGGCGCAAAACCCTAGACGATTGCGACGACGGCGGCGACAACCCTAGGCGACGGCAGAAAACCTAGAAGATTGCGATGGTGGCAGCGGCAACCCTAGGCGACGACAAAAAACCCTAAGTGGCGGCTGCGACGACGAAAACCCTAGGCGTCAGCAGAAACCCTAGGTGGCGGCGGCGGCAGAAACCCTAGATGGTGATGGCGGTAGAAACCCTAGATGGTGACGGCGGCGAATATCTTCAAAAAAAGAGCCTAAAGCTCTGATACCAGTTGTTAGGTATCTTTACGTAGCGGCAATAAACACACTATTAAACGCACGCACACGAAAGCAATAAGAACACGAGAATTTATAGTGGTTCGGTCAAGATGACTTACGTCCACTCTCTGCAACTAGGTATTTTTATTAAGATCAAGGGACAAGATTACAATACAATGACATAATCTATATATAGAGATAATTAGGGTTTTCAGAGGCTTCAATGGGCTAGGCCCATAACTCTAACCAAAAGCCCAAAGGCCTTCACACCTCAACAGAGATGGTCTCTATTGTGGAACCTACAAAGGAGATGTAATCCTTATATATAATAGGTGTAGTGGATAAGTTTCCAATGTTTTAGTCTTTTGATATTCTTTTTGGTATATATAAAAGAACCAAACAGGAAGAATTCAGAGGTAACACCAAAATTTCTATAGTCCGCACAAATCAACTCCCATCACTTCAAAAGAAATAAATCCGGCTACAAGGAATAAAGGAGACCAAAGACCTATAAATATTAAACCCAGTTCTTGGGAACTAATTTTTTTACCAAAACTAAAGACTCAATAATAAGAAAAAAATCAAGACAAGGATAAAACAAATCATTGCCAAAATCAGAAAATGTTGCATGGGTAGAATAAAAAAAACATGACATTTTAGCAAATTTGATCCTTGTAATTATCCGCTTTTTGTATGTTCCTACTAATATACTTCCCTCTTTCAATTCTTTGTTAACACATTCACCATGTAATAATATCATGCATCAATATGTTTGCTATGCTCATGAAACACTAGAATTTTCACCAATTTGATAGCCAACTTGTTATCAATAAACGTTATTGCTTCCATCCTTTGTTCCTTTATTTCTTTAGTCAATCCTTTTATCCATACGACTTTACACTTGGTAGCCGTTGCCGTAATGAACTTGGCTTCACAAGAAGACAATGCAATAATAGGTTGTTTTAAATACTCCAAGCCGTCGATCCTCCCCCATAATATAATACCATCTTGATTGTGTTAGATAATCTTGTCAATGTCTAATACTTAGAAGGGTTAATTAGTAAAGTTATTATTTTAAATGCTCGAGTCTGATTTAGCTACTTAATTTAGTTTGATTTGGTAGATAGACTAGTTGATTCTGTTTTGATTTGGTTTCTTAATTTTAAGTCTAGGTAAGGTAACTTAGTCCCTAAGTTTGTTTAGTATATATAGGGGTTAAAGAATTTGTAACTAGGTGGTGCTTTCATTGATATATCAATAATATTATTCTTTGTCGTTTTATATTCTTGTGCTGTTTTGAGTTTCTGTTGCTGTTAATAGCAACAAGATCGGACCTGTCCCATCAATTGGTATCAGAGCCGTCTAGCAACAAGGTAGGAGAGGGTAGCAGGTTGGTGTTCTTCTAACGATCAGGGGACAGGCAAGGCAGGTTGTTGTGATATGCAGGTTGGCGATCAACAACAAATTACTTGTTGCTTCTGGAAAAGATTGAACAGGCGCAACAATAGCGTTCAGAAGGCAGAAGGCAGGTGCAGGAGTTTTTGATCGTCGTTGTTTTGGTAGGCAGTGCAATGATTAGAGGGCTGTTCAAAACCCATGCAGTTCAACATTTTTAAGCCTAGAACTAACCCATGATCTCCTTTAACGTAGACCAGACAAAACCGATCAGATCAATGGCAGAGCAACAGAACAATCAGGCGCTAATCACTTTTAAAGAAAGCAACACATCTTCTTCGTAGTTTGTAGTGTCTAGTATTAAACGCCACAAACTACAACACTTAGGCAATAAGGATCAAAGCAGTATTTCGAGTCCATGGGATGCTTGAAGCAATCGAACCAAGAGCGGGAACAAAAATTGAAAAAAAAGAATGACATGGCAGTAGCACTTTTGTTTCAGCCTGAGGATATTCTTCTTCAGGTATCACACCACACCACTTCTAAAAAAACCTGGGTTGCACTGCAAACCCGATATATCGGTGTGGAAAGAGTAAGGGAGGCAAGGCTTAGTACTCTTGAATCCGACTTTGAAGCATTAAAGATGAAGGCGCGGAGACGGTTCATGATTTCTCAGGGAAATTAAGTCAACTCATCTTGAAATTCAGTAGCCTCGGGCGTACCATAGAAGACAAGAAGCTTGTAAAGAAACTTCTTAGATTGGTGCCTGAAAAATTCATCACAATTGTAGCCCCTGTAGAACAGTTTACGGATCTAAATACGATTTCCTTTTAGGAAGCCATTGGGAGACTTAAAGCTTTTGAGGAACGTATCAAGAAGCCGGCTAAAGAAGGTGATATGCATGGGAAATTGTTACTTGCAAACATTGATGGGAAAGGAAAAGAAAAGGACCATAAGTGTGAACTTTGTGGTTGTGAGAGCTTAAACCGAGAAGACTTTGTACGTGGTCGGGGTAAAGGTCGGGGGTCCGAGAGAGGTCAAGGAGGTGGTAGAGTCCAACGGGATAAAAGTTACATCAGATTCGGGCACTATGTGTCGGAATGTCCTAAGTGGGAGCAGAAGGATGAGGTTAATCTGACCCGAAATGAGAATGACGGACCGACATTATTGTGAAGCATAGTGCAAGACAAGATTAAGGGGTGATTTTTAGATGATCTTGTCAATATCCAATACTTAGAAGGGTTAATTGGTAAAGTTATTATTTTGATTGTTTGAGTCTGAATTAATTTAGTTTGATTTGGTAGATAGATTAGTTGATTTTGTTTTCATTTGATTTCTTAATTTAAGTCTAGGCAGGGTAACTTAGTCCTCTAGTTTATTTAGTATATATAGGGGTTAAAGTATTTGTAATTAGGTGGTGCTTTCATTGATATATCAATAACTATTATTCTTTGTCGTTTTATATTCTTGTGTTGTTTTGAGTTTTTGTTGCTGTCAATAGCAACAAGATCACCTGTGCCAACAGGTCGTGCTTCTTCCATCATTCATTTCGTTTTGTATTTCATGACTTAAGTTAATTAACTTTTACATATTAAGCTTTATCTCAAATCCGTTTGAGATAACTTTAAATTACCAAGACTTATCTTAAATCCATCTGAGATCAAGCTTTAAACTAGGTGGACCTATCCATTTATTTGACTAGATAATGACTTAAAATAAATTACAAAACATATCCTAAACTTTATTAAATTTTTAGAATGGTCCAACACGCTTGTCAGCTTCAATCGCTTCAATCTCTGTTAAATCTTTTCTATCCTTTGATTTTTGGTTCCACCATAGAATTCTTCCTTTTGTTTGAAAAGCCAAGCTACTGATGCTACTACTGCTAAATCCATTAATGGAGTGCAATGTTACTGGTCATGGTGTTGTGTGAGTCAAATATCGCAAGCACACCTGATAAGTCTTCTATGTTATGTTGCACCCACCTGTTGACCATTGCTTCCTTTGTCGAATGTAACCCCACATCCATTGGGAGTTTTCTAGGATTAGCTTCCCACATGTTTGCTTGCTTCAATACTTTGACCGCATACCTGATTTGCTTTAAACAAATCCATTTCTGTTTTGATCAACTTATTTTCAATTAATCAATCAACCATACACATTAATTCCGCCCATAGCTAAGCTATTGCTTCTAAGGAGGCTCTTAGCCTAGAAAGATTGCACAATAAGTATATGTGAAGATATAGAGTGCTAGTGGGGTAGTGAGTGTCAAAACTATAGAATTAGAAAGTTATCATTTATAGAAGAAAAGAAGTGACTTAGTAAAAATAGAACAAATACAACATCATAAAACATCATTTATATACAAGAATACTAGAAGACAATAAGAGTGGCCTTTTCTTCGTTGAGGAAAACATATTCACATACAAGAAAGGCTGGATCTTGCAAGATTGGCTACATCAACTTTGTTTTTCCAATCATGGCATTCACTTGCAAATTGTCCATATTTATCACAATGAAGCAATGAATTTGCATCTTGTCTTGGCCCCGTTTTGCTCTCCTTGGTGCTGTTTTGACCGCCTCTTCCACAGCTAAAACTACAGACCCAGCCACGTCTTCGGGCGTGGTTGTAGGAAGATCCTCGTCCTAGAATTGACAATTCTAGGTACAAGGAATAAAGGAGACCAAATAGCTATAAATAAATAAACATACATAGTAGATTCCGCTCATAATAATGCTATTTGTAGGGTTTGGGAGGGGCAGAGTGGGGGCAAGCATTTTTGCTATCCTATGGGATGAAGAGACAGGTTACATTTAGACCCCTAACTCCAACAACTTGTTTATATTTCTCAAATAGTGATCTAGATATCATATGTAATCGTATAGCCACACATATAAAGCATTAAAGCATAGTAGCATACCATAGCATATCATACAAAGATATAGTATATAATGGGATAACCACTTGGGACACATATAACATAAAAATACCATGGACTAGCCTACGATAGTATAGCACGTGTCGATAAAGTACAATAAAACTAAAAGGATCAAAGTATAACTTAGCTAAGTGAAGTATGGCAAAAGGCTTGGTTTTAAAAAGCGCGCCTAGGCGCAAGGCGACCTCATACGCGGGTCCTTGGGCTTTCGGTGACATAAGGCGGGTTACATACAAAAAGCGCGCGATTTGGCGTCTGAGCTTGCCTTTCTCGCCTAAGAGCTTTTTTTTGGCTTAACTCACTTGAAACTTACTTGAGATGGAGATCAAATTTGCGATGGATAAGCTTTGAATCGAAGGATTTGCCTTTATGATGGTTGATTTAGGGTTAGAAAGGAGAAGATGGAGGATGGAGATGAAAATTGGAGAGTAGGGGAACAAATTAGGATGACGGTTGATTTGGCTGTTTTAGGGCTAAAATGGATTTTCTTTTATATAGTTTTTTTTACTAAGTTACACATTACATCCTTCATGTTTAAGGTTTTATCATCTTTGACCTAAAAGTTATTATAACATATCTTATTTAGGTGCAACTATTATATAGAAGTAATTTAAAAATATTATATTATTGCCTTGCGCCTCGTGTACGAAAATCCTTGCGCTTTTGTGCTTCGGTTTCAGACCTTGTCGCCTCGGTGCGCTTCCCGCTTTTTAAAACCTAGGCAAAAGGACACAAAAGTGTAGAAACAAAGTAAGGAAAATCTATACAAAGCAAACAAAAGTGTAGACATGACCTAAGAAAAGGAGAAAATGCATACGGGGAATGTAACAACAAGCCAAGTGTTAGAAAAATTGGCACAAGAACTAAGTAGAAAAGACATCAAACTTCAAAATGCTAAAGCAGCAAGCACAAATTAGTTATATTGAGAAAATAGGAAGGAAAAAGCTGGTACAAGAACTCCAAAGGACCTATTTCTATTTATAATAAAAACATGGAAATAAACTACCCACTAAAATAAATTTACATCTTATGGAAAGTAAAAGACTCGAATCAATTGTAATAAACCCAAACCAACAAACCAACAGCTGTAACTTGCTGTAAAAAATACAACGGTAGCTTGCTGTCAAAATCTCAAACCATCGGAATTAATCAGAAGTCAGGTCCAATAATATGTCTATACTTTCCCCTAGTAGTAAATTATCCTAATCCTGCGCCTCCAAGAACTCCTATCCTCGATCATGGTTAGAGAGGTGCAACTCTATCAAATATAGCCTAATCATCTCATCCCTGTCAGCTTGGGGCTCCTTTTACCCTTTACACTGAGGTTTTCTACGTTTCTAAAGACCTATAACTAGAAAGTTAATGCTTGAAGACTAAATTTTTACCTAATTTAAAGACTCAATGATAAAAAAGAAAACAAGACAAGGATAAAAAAACAAATCACTGCCAAAACCAGAAAAACACGTTTTCTGGTCAAGGCAGAATAAAAGAAAGGGTGTAGCAGCTGCCCCTTTTTTCATGAATTAATGGACCGACATATCTTAATTTCTTGATCATTATTAGTTAGAGTTTGTGATTAAATTATTAGTGTCATATCTACTTTTGATTTGGAGTTAGATAAGTGTGGAATTTTGTTCCCTATGTATATATGTGTTTTGATCATTAGGAAATAAAATGAATTATAAGTAGTACAAATTTTAAGTATGATATATTTTATTTACATGAAGTTAAGAAATAAATGAAATTTAAATTTACTAATTTTTAGTACTATGCATTTGATTTTCGTGAAGTTATCAAGAATTCGAATCCATGCTTGGAGTTTGAACTGTCGCATGCCACTTCTATAAAACATTTATTCATGTCAACCTTGTTATATATGGTTTGATAGTTCAACATTTGACCTTTTGGTAACTATAACATTGTAGGTAGTGGTTGTTGATCTTGAAAACAACCATATCACCACATCGGAGGAAATTCCACCCTTACCCGAGCCAGAAATGAGTCTATTACGTAATGATATTCTTAATTTATTACGTCCAAATGTTGTTTGGATAGATTCAATGAAGGTTGATCTTGAATCTCATGAACAATATGCAAGATTTAATAGCAAGGCTTGGTCAACAGAGAATGATGTTCAACTCAGGTAATAATACAACTTTACTTGATATCAATCAAACTTATATGCGCTTCTGCCTTTCTTATCTTAAACTATAGTTTCCAAACTGTCTTATTGGTATATGGAATTTTCGCATATCCTTCTATCTTAATTAGCTTAGGATGAACACTATGCTATCAACATTCCACCATCCACCCATTATTTGAGTAGTATGTCTCAATATTAGCATTTGTCTAATGGAAGGGTTTTGTGAACTATCTAAAATTCCCCTTGGACATGTAGAAGCTCTATACGCACTTGAGATGTTTAAATTTAATACTTTGCAGAATGGTCATGATGCCAAAGACTCTGGCTAGTCGACTCATAAACGGATGTACAAGGAACCACAACTTTGATGTCTTTGGGGAATTTATCAAGACAAAATCATATCTTAACCTGACAATTAACCATAATGGAAAGCAGAAAATAAACTTAGGGCTTTGGAAAAGCATTCCATCTTTTCATGGTAGTCAAGGTATTAAGGCTATAAGTTCTTTTAATAACTTGAAGCGGCTTGGGTACACAAAACTTGTATATTCACTAGAAAAGTAATGCCGTAACTTTGCCTATACAACTTATCATCATGAGTATTTAAGAAATCAGGAGAAGCCCAACCATATTTGGTTGCTAAATTGTTTTAGCAAAGGTTGGCTTGTATATATTGTTAATGGTAGTTCCTTTACATGCAATGTTGGCTTGTCGACAGGAGTCACATAGGGTTTTGCATGAAGACATAGATGCTCGGGCGATGATGTCTTTAGTGTATTGCGATTGGTCAAGGAAAAAGTCGATAGTTGTCTTAGTCACCTTTATCCCTAAAAAATGATGTAATTGACCTAAGTCGGTCATTGCAAATTCTCGTCAGAGCATGCAAATAATGTCCACTAACAACTCATCTGAAGAAGCGATGAGTACAAAATCATCAACATAAAGAAGTAAATAGGCGGATTGATCCCCGCGAGTGTAAATTAATAGTGAGTTGTCGCACACATTGCTATGAAACCTGTGAGACATGATGTGAGTAGCAAAACAGGTGTACCATGCGCGAGGTGCCTGCTTCAGGCCATACAGAGACTTTTTCAGCCTGCAAACATAGTTGGGAAATCTCCGATCTACAAACTTGGGGGGTTGATGCATGTACATTATTGGGGCATGAGTGGGTGCGGATTGAGTGTTTTGGTTGGTGGGAGTATGTTTCGGGCGTCAGGAGTAGGTAATGGTGACTGGGGTTTGGGTTGGGGTTGGAGAAAGTGAATCCTCGTCAAGGAAGGAGTAGGAGGCGGATGGGGTGGTGGTATTGTACGGGAATGAGTGTTCGTCAAAGGTAACATGTTGGGAGATGATGACTCGCCGTGTGTCGGGGTCAAAACACCGGTAACCCTGAAAATAAGGGGGATATCCCAAGAAGATGCGGCTGATGGATCTTGGGTGTAGTTTATGGGGTTGGGTGGCCGAGGTGTTTGGTAACAAGTACACCCGAATGCCCGTAAGTGGTCATAGGTGGGGTGGCGAAGATATAAGGCAAAGGTAGGGGTAAAGCAGTTGAGACTTTTTGTAGGGAGAATGTTGTGTAGGTAGGCGGCCGTGTAGAGTGCTTCCACCCAAAAAGGCGGTGGCAATCGGGCATGTATAAGGAGCGGGCGATGTTGTTAAGACGACGTATCATACGCTCGGCCGCGGCCGTTTTGGGATGAAGATTGTGGCAAGAGAAATGAAACAGTAGGCCATTGTGGGTTGGAAAGTTCTTAAAGGCATGTTTATCGAATTCTCCCCCTAAGTCATATTGAAAAGTTTTGACGTGTCGGTTAAATTGGGTGGCTATGAGTCGGTGAAATTTGGTAAATGTAGTGAAGGTTTTGGATTTGTATTTAAGGGGCTTGACCTAGACAAAGTTTGAGAAATTATCAATTAAAACCATGTAATATTTATATTCGGTTTGGCTTATTATGGGGATGTCCACAAGTCACAATGTATGATATCGAATGGTGAAAACGTAAAAGAATTGAATTCATAGAAAGGTAAGCGTTTGCTATTAGATAAATGACTTGAATTGCAAAAAGAAGAACGTTTATTTGAATTACAAGAGAAACCAAAATGTCTAGTTAAAACATCAAAAACTTGTATGCAAGGATGTCCGAGGCGATCATGCCATGGTGAAGTTGAAGATGTAACAAAGCAAGCTTCTGGTGGGAGGATGGGTGGTGAGACTGGATAAAGATCACCTGTACTGTTGTGGTGGCAAAAGAAGCCGTCCAGTTTTGAGTTCCTTCAAGGAAAAACCAAAAGGGTCAAATTCAACAGAGACATTATTATCACGTGTAAAATGACGGATGAATAACAAGTTTTTAATAATGTGTGGGCTATAAAGTATATTGGGTAGGATATAGGTTCGATTGTGAATCGGAAGGTAGCCTATGCCCGAACCCTCAATTGGTAAACAACGGCCATTGCCGACTAATAGTTTAGTATTTACAGTAAATGAGTCATGGTGCTTGATCATACCTTTGTTGTCAGTAACGTGGCGTTTGGCTCCCGTGTCCATAATGAGGTTTGTTCGTGTAGTTTAGCGGCATGGTGCTGAAAGCTTGGCTGAAATCAGATGGGCTTAAAGCATCGTACCCGGGTGCTGATCCAAAAGGTGGCCTGGGTTAGCAGTGTATTAGGCCGTAGGGGTCCGCCCCTTCCTCGGAAGGATTGGTTGTTGCGACCGCAACCCCGTCCCCGATAGTGGATTGAGGCGGGCCGTGTGGTGGTGAGGTGTTGTTGTCGGATGCGGGAGCGGGGTTGGAGGGTGGTGGCGAGGTATGTGGTGAAGGTTGTGCGGTTGGGGCAACCAAAACAGAGGAGGTTTGCTGCTGTCATGCCTCTAGTCGGAGAACTTCATCAGTTAACATTGCGCGAGCCAAATCCCAGTTGGCATTCTGAGAGTTGATAAGGGAGGCAGTAGTGTTGAACTCGGTGGAGAGAGCGCAAACAAGTTGAAGAACGAGGCGTGATTCCAGGACAGGTTGATCGACATCGGTTAGTTGATTGGCAAGATCTTTTAGTTGTTTGCAGTAGTCGTCGTCGAAGCTACAAGCCGCGAGAGTGAGGTTCACGAACTTGGTTTCAAGAGCTGTAGCTTTGGCTTGTTTATTGCCGAGAAAGATCTTTTTGAGTTTCAACCATGTCGATTGAGCAGAATCCTCTGTGTCAAGGATGCGAGTTAGCAGTTCGTTTGAGATGGTGCTGTATATCCACTACGAGACCAGGGCGTCCACATCTTTCCAGGCCGCGTATGTGGGATCCTTAGGATCCGGGGGTAGGGTGACATCGATGTGATCAACAACTCGATACGCGACCGAGTGAAACTTGAAAAGCTTCACCCATGAGGGTACGTGACCGAGGTGCCATCAAAGGTGCGAATTTTGGATTGTATGTTGGTGATAGAGTAGGGGGTATAGGGTGGTGGGTGGTTTTGGTGTCGTTGGTGGGAGGGTGGGGACGGTTGTCACACCCCACTTTTCATAGGGCTAACGTGACCGATTAATAACAAACTTACGGCGAAAACTAAATATATATTTCACAGGTAAAAAATTCTTACAAGTGACTAAAACATTACCATAATACATGTAAGGAAAACAACTTAAGTTAACAAAAGAATGATAAAGAAACTCAAAAGTTATGCAATGCCTATATAGTGGAATTAGCTGCAGGACCGGTGAAGGGTGGTTACTTACAACACAACAACACAAAGAGGAGATTAACCAAACTTAACCAAATAGTAAACTGGATTAACCACAAGAATGATACTAAGAACACAAGTAATAAGTAAGAGGCAGAACAAGAGAACACAAGAGATTGGGTTTCAAGGATGCAGTATATTGCTTTCTCAAGTTCTATTACAAGTGTTACAAAGCATAAAGAAAGATACAAGAACATGAAATACTTATACTACAACCTACAGCCGGCTATACTTTGAAAGCCAGCTGGATACAATTGACTAGACACAAACAAAATCAATTGTAAAGTCAAAAGGCATATCTGCCTTTTGACTTGTGACTATGACATGCCATAGCTCACATCCTAATATATTACAAAAAGGATAAAAGTACATAAAGTAAAAAGCATGGATTCAAGACCTCAATGTACAGTTACCAAAAGTATGGACCTTTCATCAACTCATGTAAGTTGGTGACTTTACAGAGTTGCAGCGGAAAGGTGGTCCAGCTTTATAGTAAAGTACATCAGATAAAGGCATATCTCTAAAAGTCTTCGGAAGAAATCTGTCTGCACTCTTTGGCTTCGGAAGACTTTGTCTTTGAAGTTTCGGAAGACTTCACTTTTGGCTTCGGAAGATATTGGTTTTAGCTTCGGAAGATTTTACACTTAGAATATTTCTAGTGCATGGTGTAAAACTTCCGAAGCATTTCTACTTCAGTTCTTTAGTGCATGCTTGCAGAGAGACTTTGGATGTTTTGGCTGCATCAGACTTATAGGAATCCTTACATTAGCTAATGGGAATGAAATAAAAATTTCTGAAGTAATTAAGGTTTGCACAATTAACTTAGACAACAATGTGTTACCTATAGAGTTTTGATGCCTATGGAGTTAGGTGGTTTTGATATAGTGCTAGGAATGGATTGGTTGACTACTAATTAAGGACAAATCATATGTGACAAAAAATTAATCAAAATCCTAACTCCAAATGGGAAAATGATTACAATACACAGAGAGAAGTCAGAAAGCCCCATAAGCATCATCTCCGTAATAAAAGCAAACAAGTGTTTGAGAAAATGGTGCATTGCTTATCTGGCATATGCTATAAAGGCTGAGAAAGAAAAGAAACTAGAAGAAGTTTTGTAGTGGCTGAATATCCGGATGTGTTTCCATAAGATCTTCTAGGGATACCGCATGACAGACATGTAGAGTTCAAGATTGACCTACTCCCGGGAACCACACCCAAAGCAAAGTCTCCTTATCGTCTCGCACTATCTGAAATGCAGGAATTGATGAAACAATTACAAGAATTGTTAGACAAAGGTTTTATTCGACCTAGCTCGTTGCCTTGGGGAGCTCCTATACTATTTGTTAAAAAGAAAAAATGGAACAATACGGATATGCATTGATTACAGAGACTTGAACAAAGTCATTATTTAGAATAGATATCCATTACCAAGACTTGAACAAAGTCACTATTAAGAATAGATATCCATTACCAAGAATTGATTATCTGTTCGATCAGCTCCAAGGATCGAGTCATTTCTCAAAGATTGATCCACAGTCTGGATATCACCAGTTAAAAGTACGGTAAAAGGACATTCCATAGACGGCTTTTAGAACAAGGTACGGTCATTATGAATTTTTGTTATGCCATTCGGATTAACGAATGCACCGGTCGTATTATGGATTCGATGAACTGTGTTTGCAAGCCGTATTTAGATAAATTTGTAATAGTCTTTATTGATGACATCTTAATGTACTCAAAGAGTAAAGAAGATCATGAATGTCAATATGTCATCTTTGACTCATTCTTGAATTGTTGCGGGACGAGAAGCTTTATGCGAATAAATGTGAATTTTGGATGAGAGAAGTACAATTTCTCGGGCATATAGTTATTGAACAAGGTATATGTTGGATCTAGAAAGGTTGGTGCAACTAAAACCAAATCACTTAGACTATTTTTGGGTGCAACTAATAAAAGACTTCCGAAGCTAAGTGTGGAACTTTCGAAGAAAATGGAGTTCTTCCGAAGACAAAGTGCAAGATCATCTTCCGAAGGAAAACTCCAACTCCGAAGACAAAGTATTCACTTCCAAATTTCAAGACTTAGAAGAAAAGATAAGAAGTCAACTTCCGAAGTATGAAGATATGAAGAAGTCCTCAAGCCTTGGAAGAAGTAGCCTCTTCCGAAGTATAAGTGGCTTCGGAAGAACTTGTTTTTCCGAAGTCAACTAACCTTCGAAAGATACTACTATGAACCAGTGGACATAAGTATGGTCTCTTCTAAGAAAAACTAAGTGTTTAAGTGACAAACCCGATCCTGTAGTATACAAGTCTGCAGGATCGGTTTTTGTGACTTAACACTTAGTTTTTCTCTCAAACTCACTTGTAACACACTTGGATCAGATGATGAAGCAGAATTTGTTCTTAGAGTTGATAATAATATACTAAGTAATAAAGAACACAAAGAAATAATTTTCAAGGTACTTGTATATATTACTTCTCAACTCAAAGTATTACAAGACTCTTACAAGCATATTACATGAGTTACAATGAGAAACTATATATATTAGATCCTACAGCCGGATATACTTTGATACCAGCTGGAAACCTATGACTAAAGCATATACTACAATGCTAAAGTTAAGGTATCTTTATTTAAAATATTATCTAAGATATGGTAGTCATGACATGTTCATGACTTACCTTTTGTCACCAACTAACGATAGCAACTGTACTAACCGATAAAGGTGAACAGTGGAATAAAGTATGGTCAACTACATGGGCTTTAGAGAAAACGCAATGCAGTATATCAGAGGTCTGCAGCGGAGTGTTAGAGAGACCATACTTATGTCCACTGGTTCATAGTAGTGTCTTCCGAAGGTAATTGGCTTCGGAAGAACAAGTTCTTCCGAAGCCACTTATACTTCAGAAGAGGCTACTTCTTCCGAGGCTTGAGGACTTCTTCATATCTTTATACTTCGAAAGTTGAACTCTTGATTTCTTCTTAGTCTTGAACTTCGAAAGAGAACACTTTGTCTTCAGAAGTTGGAGTTTTCCTTCGGAAGACGATCTTGCACTTTGTTTTCGAAAGAACTCCATTTCCTTCGGAAGTTCCACACTTAGCTTTGGAAGTCCTTTATTAGTTGCACCGAAATAGTCTAAGTGATTTGGCTTTGGTTGCACCAGCCTTTCTAGATCCAACAAAGTCGATCCTTCTAAAGTTGAGGCCTTGATGAAGTGGGGTGTGACAACGGTGGCTGGATGGGTTTGGTCATGGTGTGGCCGAGGTCGAATAGGAAAAGAAGATAAGGTAGAACTCAGAACCGAAGCTCTGATACCATAAAAGTGTTTATGGTTTAGAATTCTTGATGATCTTATTCAATGAATCAAAGCCCTTTTATTAGGGTACAATAACTAACTTGCCACTAATCTAGGAAACCAAATCATAAAACAATCACAAGAGATCATATGTATTTAGTCACAAGAATAATTCAAACCTAAACCAATATTATCTATAATAATCCAATATTTTCTATAATATTATATATGGGCTAAGAGGATGACTTTCGTTGAAATGAGCCATTCCATCTGTATGACTGAAGAAATCTTTTCTAATCTTTTATAATGTAACTTATTCCATTGTTGCATTGATTCCATCAAACTGCACACAAAACGCATCTATGCAATTCTCTAGGATCACCTCATTAAATGGAATCATATGGCAAGAATCTTAAATTGTTTTCTGCATTCTAATGTGAACATTGGATGCTGCAATGCTTTACTTGATTACCGAATAATGTTATTCCTTTCAAGGGTAAAACCTTTACTACTTGCTTGCTCAAGAACAAACCTACTTCTGAACAGTGTAACATTCATGTCTCTTTAAATAAATGAAACGTGCAGTACAGCATGATAAAGAGTGTTTATTGTAATTTACCAGATGCCAATTCCTTGAGAAATTTATCCCTTCTATTTCAGGATCATTTTTCTCAAATTTTTTGCTTCAATCTTGGGAGGCTACCGTAACTTCATTGTAAGGAATGTAACCTTGGTTTTGTATAAAAACTGCATATGTTTTACGAATGTGGAATCATTTGATACAATCATCATTTTATTAGGAAAATACTGCAAATCAAGTCTTCAACACTCAAGCATTTTTGAAGAAGCGCTCTCGGGCAACTCAACAACCAATAGATGAAATGGTAACAATCATGAACATGATTTTCTAAGTTACATGTAGAATATTTAGACATTCTGCATGATTTTATAAGCTATTTTGCTTTTGGTTAATAGAATTGCTTTTTTTAGTTTCTATACCTTTCTATTAAAGGTGGCACTTTCAACCCATTTACTTATAAGTGGGTCGATTCAGGTTATGTTTTATCTGCTAAAGTTTAAAAGATTGAAAAAAAAACAACATAAAAGGGAAACATGTCAAAGGGTGTCAAAAGTAGCACAGTGTAATTCTAAACTATTATAAAACTTCCTAAATTATCTTTCTACTGCCTAAAATACTTTTTGTAATCACCTTTTAGGCACTGCTTATTAAAACTTCAGTAAGTTTGAAATTTTTCTGGGCCAATCCATTATAACCTGCACATAAATTAACTGCCCCTTTGCTTAACCTGTTTTTACCAGCTATGCATCCCGCTTGGTATGCCCATCTTGCCACCTCTTGTTTCTGTTATTGGCTGCTGCAGCCCCGTAACTTGAATTTTCAATTTTTTAATTTTTTTTACTGTTGCACAGTTAACTCAGTTTCTAGAGTCTCAAGGATTCCTGGATTACTTGGAAAGAGGTTTAGGTTGTGATGGAAATGGTAATAATCTTCTTGATAAGTTACAAGATGCAATTGGACGGGGTCAAGATCCGCTTTCTATCTTACCCTCATTTTCAGCATCACCAAAACCTGAGATTATAACAATATCAGACCCTAGTATTGGAATATCAGGTAATTCTTATTGGTTATTCATGTTACTACTCTCTGTTAGTTTGTAGCCTTGTATGCCTTTTCTTGTTTTTTAATATGTAATGACTTGTGTAATTTTGGCATCTATATTATAACTTAAAAATTGTGAAAAATATATAGTTAGGCCAGATATGGGCATATTAGTCTTGCTCCACAGGGCACTATTTATGTACATATTCATTGCTACTTTTCATAGTACACAACTTGTATACTTCAACATGTAGTAATTCAATGATTTGACTTGATCTTGACTTGTTTTCGTAAGTTTGCGTAAAGTTTTTGCAATTTCTATAGGTTTCAATTGATCTTTACCATATATACCGTGTGTGTGTGTATAATTTGGCCAAAGATTTTGACCAAAATTTGACAAATTTTCTCCGATTTTTTGTCGATTTGACATTTGACTAATTGTTGGAGCGATTAGCCGATCAACTTGTCTTTGATTTCGTATTAACTGACGCTAGGAATGATTCTTACAACATTGGTGTAGCAGTGCTGTAAGATCATAATGTTGCTGAAATTGGATTGACATAAAAAGGTTAAACATTGTTGTAATATGGCATTAACTTTAACGTTAAAATTATAAATATTTTAATGTCCGTAAGTATATGAATGAGTGTTTACTCTATTATGTCTGAATATTAACTCACTATATGAGGGATAGGTTTTCAATTTTGATTCATCTTAAGTCTGTGCCAAAAAGGATCCAAGTACATAGTTTATTTGGACACACACCTAGTCAGGAGAGTTCCTTGTTACATTGTTATGTGACGAATGTTAGTTAGAAGTTGAAGGGGTTTTATATTAAAATTTTAACTACAAAGGAGTCAAGTGTATATGTGGGTAACAACTTTAGGTAGTTGTTATATAGTTGTTGTAGTCTCTGAGTCATGCATGCAATTAAATGTTTCCTCTCTGCATCTAGTTTTCCTCGTTGGTTTGCATCAATTGGTATTAGAGCTATCAATTCTTGTAGCTCAGTTGATCGAACAATGGTGGATAACAACAAAAGTCAGGAAATCGTCAAGGTTCTGAAGGAACATGAGTGGACCTTCATGTACCTTAAGGCATCATTGTTGAAGCAAGCAAGAAGATTTGATTTTAATCCATTATATTCTTCTCGTAGGCCTAAGATAGCGAGCATGACAAGGTCTTTTTCTTTGTTAGGTTCCCTGCTATTGGCCAAACCGCCAAAGCTGTTGCATATTCAAACGTTCGCGTAAGATAAGCCGTGTAAGTTTCATCACCTTTCATTGTGATTAGTAGTTGCGTCTTCAGAGTGTACTCCCTAGAGTAGTCATTGGATCATGGGTGCATATGCACGTTCTAAAGCCAATGATAGATCTCTAGAGGTTTTCGGTCCTTGCACATGAGGAACGATGCTTCAGAGACGGTGGATATAAGAATCATTCTCACATGTCCATCATTGGCTATTCATTGAGATTAACTTGGGTTGGTTGTGGTTGATGGCTCGGTTGAAGTTGCTGGAACAAGGACTTTTGGCGATGGACAAGCAATGCTGCCATCATTATATCCAAACAAATTGTTTGTAATCAGAAACAATTCAATGATGGCCTTCTGAAAACCATAGTTTGTAGGGTTTAGGGTGGCAAATTTGTGAGAGTTGTGTGATGTTTTGTCAGTGGTAGAGATGGCTGAGATCATTCCCATGGTTAATTGAATGATTTAGATGTGTTTGGTAAAAAAGAGTAGGTGAGCATGTGGCGGATTAGGGTCTCCGGCGGCAGTGCTGCGGTGGTTTGGGGTTGGGGTTGATGGACGGTAATCTTGGCTTTGATACCAAGATAAACCAATTAAGGCCAATGATTATTGATTGATTTGTGTCATTGTGTGTTACATGGAATCCTAATATAGAGATACAATATTACAAGTGGCTGCCATCTAGGTATGCTAATTACAATATATATATATATATATATATATATATATATATATATATATATATATATATATATATATATATATATATATATATATATATATATATATATATATATATATATATATATATATATATATATATATATATATATATATATATATATATATATATTTATTCTAACATTTTTAACATATTATGACTACAAATGATGAAATTTGTTGTCAATTAGAATCTGGTGCCAGGCACACTTATGGGAGGTTCCCTGCCAACTATAAATCCGAAGAGCAAGAGGAGAAAAGGAAGCAGATACTATCAGCAGCTAGTGGAGCTCTTGAATACACTATGAAGCATACTCCGAGGTGAGGAAAGTTATATTCAAGTGAGAAAACATACATCAAATTCTGTTGCTAATTTTTTATGTGCTTTTTCTTTATATCAGTTCACCTTTAATTTACAATGGAGACTCCAAAGGAGGAAGTTTAAGTCCTAGAGAGAGGGCTGTAAGTTCTATTGATTACAATAATAGAGGTGGCAACTTTAAGTCATATAGTTTAAGAATGGGTCAATTTGGGGTATATCTATCTCTAACAAGTCAGATAACACAGATCCATAACATAGTTAACTTGAAAATGGGTCTATCCAATTGAATATTGCCCAAAGGGTCCTTTAACGCATATAACCTTCTAACTACTAGTCTTACAGTTTTTGTAACTATATTTAAAAATCCTAATTTTAAATAAAAAATTGACAAAAAGAGATTAAATCGACTCAATCTGTTCCAACTCCAACCAAAATAATTCAATACCCACTTTTCTGACTGTCCATTTCGCCACCTCTAATCACAAGTTCATATGCTGGCATTTGTAGTGTTTGATTCAATTTAAACATTTGCAAGTGAACTTACACAGGCTGAACGGGAGCGCATGGTCTTGGATATAAAAGTAAAGCTGCAGGTGAGATTAGGGTTTGTTTTTTATGTTTTTCATATTGGAGAATTATTCTTGTTGAGTTAACAAACCAAAGAATTTCATTTTCTTCAAAATCATCCATCATGATTCTTTGCAACAACATACACTTCCTTGTTGTACCTTATGCGCACATTATGTGTATATGCATGCTTATGCTTCTATGATTGTGTGTACTTATGATGCATGCATGTCTATGGATGAATGTGTGCATGCTTTTAGCAGATGAGTATAGCAGTTTGCTTCTTTTTTTTGTCCCTTTCTGTTTATTATGTTGTCTTTTCTTCTACCCCAGAATCTGTATATTTTACCTTCAAACTATTATGTTTATCTTGTTCAGTGTTCCTAATGTGATAACAATGGGTTTATGTTAACCAGGGTCTGTGGCTACGTCTTTTGAAATTGGGAACCACTGATGATCCTCTTTCATCGTTTGAATATGGAACAATACTTGGTACACTAATTAGTAGTACAGTTTCATTTTCATATTAAGAAATATACTAATTGGTTTTGCCTTTGGCTTCTATATATTTATTATTATTGTTATCATTGTTGTTTTGTAGCTTTGATAGAAATAGATGCAGAAGGGATTGGTGGTAGTGGCTTTGTTGAGTGTATAAGGGAACATATTCACTCGGTATGAAACATTGTGTGCCATAAGTTGATTGAAGTTTTTACTTCGTAGCAGGGAGCTTAATATTTTACTTGGTCTCAGGGTTGGAAAGGTCATTTGACTGAAGAGCAGTTCATTGCGGTGAAAGAACTGGTATGTCAATTCTATCTATGATATTGTATTTGGTTTAGAAATCATTTTTTATTATAAATTTTGTTGTTACATACTTTGGCGTTAATTCTAATTTGGGTCTCTTGGAGAAGAAGTAGGAGATAATTTAGACTTGGTTCATGGTAATGATTGCTTTTGATTCAATCCAGACTAAAATTGCAAAAGAATCAAGTGACAAAAATCATAAAGTAATAAACATTGGGTGCCAAAAGTAAAACCTATGAAAGTATAATGTGGCATTTAGTTTGTACTTTAATATATAGATACTAGGTTATTAGCCCGTGTATTACACGGGTTAGAAGTTATAAATATATAATTCAAATATGTAAACAAAAATATAAAAAAACTCTATCGTTTTTATTTGAAATCAATTATATAAAAACAAGGATTTGTGATCATAAGGTTTAAATGGTTAAATAAGGTTTGAGATGATTAATAACATAGATTCAAAATCCCTAGAATGGTTGGTTGTGATTTAGGTAGTTAAAAAAAAACTCCACACTTGTCATTCAAAAAAGTTTAAATAAAATAAAAACTTTAAGTAATAAATATAGCATGATTTGTGGAAAATTTGTTAAAAGAAGTTTAGGTGGGAAAGTTTTTGTGAGGTGAAATCAGGTGATGACATGTGTCATCACATGTAATCGTTCATTAGTATAGACTTACTATCTAAGTTTAGTATTTATCTATTTAGTAGTTCGGTATTTAGAGATATTGAAGTCTTGATAATCTTCTACTATTTAGAAGTTAAAGTTTAAATCTATTAAGAAACTTGTTTTCGAAGTTATATCTACTATCAAAGTTTAAAAGAACGGAATCGAGCCTCGAGGCGTTTTCCTTTCGCCTCACGAGGCCTAGCCTCGAGGCGAAACGAGGCGTAAGTCCGAGGCGGAAATAATAAATATATATAAAAATATAATTCTTATAAAAATAAGCATGATTTATCTAATCACATACTGATAGGCAAGTTTCTGAAGATCCGACTGTTATGCCCAATCCAGACCCATTCCTAGATCCGAATCATGTGGGGCAAACTTGGGTCAGTTTGATTCAGTCAAATCCACCCAACACTTGATCACATGCATGCAAACCCCCACGTTCTTCTACACACAATCAAGAGTTATTTTATTTTATTTTCTATGTCAATTTTATTTCTTTATTATTTTAGTTTGGTTTGACCTTTTCTAGATCAGTTATTTATTTTCCCTAAAAGTAGCTACGTGGGTGGTTGTATTTTCTTTTCTTCCGTATGTATTGAACAGATCATGAATGAAGGGGAGTTTTTTTGAGTTTTCTAAATATTATTCTCTGCACTCAGAGGGTATTTAAAGTTCATTGCTATTCTAAGATTCGGCAGGTTTTAGAAGGTGATCTTGAACAGCTAATTCTTGTTTTCGTGGTGTGTCTGTATCGAGAATCAGGATTAGTGAATTCTGCTCGACGAGGCTTGTGAGTGGTGCAACTGTATCTCACCAGAATCGTTGTTGTTCGGTTTGATTTTCTCGGGTATTATTCGATCCAAATTAAGCGCATTGCCATCATTTGGTATCAGAGCTATGGATACCCGAAGCTCTAGCGATTTGAAGAAAGCTATTGAGGGCCTTGAGGCTGATAAGAAGGCGATGGCTGATCAATTAAAGGCACTACAAGAACAGATTGATGAACTCTCCGTTAACCGCCATGGTGACGATGAGTTTGACTCCGGGGGCTCAGGAGTCCACCAAAAGGGATCCGGAACGTGGCACTCCAATGACATCAAGGTTGAAATCCCTGAATACGATGGCAAACTCGATCCTGACGAGTTTGTGGAATGGTTGAGAACAGTTGAATGTGCCTTTGATTACAAAGACACGTCTGAAGAGAACAAAGTAAAGATTGTGGCCATGAAATTGAGAAAATATGCGTCGACTTGGTGGGCCAATACATGTACCAAACGGGAGCGGCTGGGAAAGACGAAGGTGAAGGAATGGCCCAAGATGAAACGGTTAATGAAACAGAAGTTTTTACCCTCGTATTACATTCAGGCAAGTTTTTCTCAACTCCATCACCTTAAACAAAATCAACGGCTAGCAGAAGAGTATTCTCGGGAATTCGAGTACTTGCTTATGAAGTGTGACCTACCCGAGGACGATCCGCAACTCTAGTCAGGTATTTGGGCGGGTTAGATACTCGGGTTGCTAACATTGTGGAATTGTATCCGTATTCTACCTTAGATGAATTAACTCTGTTGGCTCACAAAGTTGATAACCAGCACCGAAACAAGGGGAAGTTTGAAGCCGGTCGAACCTTTGCCAAAAACCCAACCCAACCCAAAACAGTTCCGACCAACAAGACTCCAACCATACCTGAAACAACACCAACTCCTAACCGGGCCCCACGAAGGTGTTTTCGATGTCAAGGATTGGGACATATTGCATCCGAATGTCCGAACAAAAAGATGATTACTTTAGCCGAATACGACGGAGTGGGCCACTCTTTTGCAGTTGACACACCTGTGGATTCGGGAGCTGATAATGAATCTGTTGTTGAGGAAGTTGTTGGGCCCGATGAAGGGACGTGTCTTGTCGTTCGGCGAGCACTCAGCAATACACCTGACCCGGGTGTAAACACACAACGGGAGGCCATTTTTCATACACGGTGTACTATTGCCCAAAGGGTTTGCACAGTAATTATTGATGGAGGCAGCTGTACTAATGTTGCTTCTCAAACCCTGGTCTCCAAACTGAATCTGATCACACAGCCACACCCTTCCCTTATGTGATTCAATGGCTCAACCAAGGTAAAGGAATTCATGTTTCTCATCGAGTTCTGTTATCTTTCAGTATTGGCAAATCATATGTAGACGAGATTTGGTGTGATGTCATTCGCATGGATGCTTGCCATATACTATTGGGCCGCCCTTGGTTATTCGATCGTCGGGTCATGCACGACGGCTACCGAAACACATACTCCTTCACCCACAATGAGCGGCGAATCATACTCACCCCAATGTCCCCAACCACCCTGTCGACTAAACCTACTCAGTCGATTAGCACCTTGTTGAAGGCTGAACAACATGAACATTCCTCTTTCAGGGACTTTTTACTCATGGGTCTTGATGAGGAAGAACCCAGCCCAGAAACCGAACCCCACCCTTCTGTCCAGCCATTGTTACAAACGTATACCCGAGTTTTTCCTACTGAAATTCCTTCGGGGTTACCCCCACTACGTACCATTCAGCATAAGATCGACTTCATTCCTGGTGCCATCTTACCTAACAAACCAGCATATCGTTCCAACCCCCAAGAAACAAATGAGATGAGGAAACAAGTTGAGGGGCTGCTGCAAAAGGGCCTTATTCGCGAGTCACTCAGTCCGTGTGCAGTTCCCACTATTCTGGTACCCAAAAAGAATGGAGAGTGGCGAATGTGTATGGATAGTAGGTCAATCAATAAGATCACTATCAAATACCGTTTTCCCATTCCCCGGTTAAATGATTTGTTAGATGAGTTATATGGTGCCACCGTATTTTCTAAAGTTGACTTGAGAAGCGGTTATCATCAGATTCGAATATATGAAGGAGATGAATGGAAGACGGCGTTTAAAACTAAGGAGGGGTTGTACGAGTGGTTGGTTATGCCTTTCGGATTGTCTAATGCTCCGAGTACTTTCATGCGCTTGATGAATCAGGTCTTAAAATCTTTTCTGGGCAGATTTGTTGTCGTGTATTTTGATGATATACTGGTGTTCAGCAAAACTGAGGTGGATCACCAATCACACCTCCAACAGCTGTTTGACGTCCTCGATCATGAAAGGCTTTACGGTAACTTAGAAAAATGTGAATTCTTTACTGATCAAATAACATTTCTGGGTTATTAGTGTCTGCTCAGGGCATTCAGGTTGATGAACGGAAGGTTCAAGCCATTCGGGATTGGCCGGTGCCTCAATCTATTCAACAAGTTCGAAACTTCCACGGTTTAGCCTCATTTTATCGGCGTTTTGTGAAGAATTTTAGTACTCTTGTGGCTCCCATGACTGAAATTACCAAGCTTAAGCAGTTTGCTTGGAACCCTCAAGCACAAGCCGCGTTCGAAGAACTCAAGAAACAATTATCGTCTACTCCTGTGTTGGCATTACCCTGTTTTGAAGAGGTCTTTGAGGTTGAATGTGATGCTTCAGGAGTGGGAATTGGGGCTGTCATGTCACAGTTGGGCCGTCCAATTGCCTACTTTAGTGAAAAACTTAACGATGCGAAACGTCGATACTCAACCTATGACAAAGAATTTTATGCCATCATCAGGGCATTGGATCATTGGCAGCATTATTTAATATCTAAGGAGTTCATATTGCATTCAGATCATGAAGCGCTCAAGTATATACAGGGTCAACACAAGTTGCAACCTCGACATGCAAAATGGGTGGAATATTTGCAAGCCTTCACCTTCACCATTAAGCACAAATCAGGGAAACTGAACAAGGGGGCTGACGCCTTGTCCCGTAAGTATGCTCTACTTAATTACTTACAGCCAAGGGTAATTGGTTTAGAACTCCTCAAGCAAAACTACCCTGCTGACCCTGATTTTGGGGAGCTGTTTGTCAACAGTCAAAGTCATGCTACTGGTGAATATCATCTCTCCCATGGGTTTCTTTTCAAAAGGCAACGAATCTGCATCCCTCGACATGGTATTCGTATACTGTTGATCAAAGAGACTCATGAAGGCGGTTTAGCCGGACACTTGGGTATAGACAAGACCCTTTCGATGTTGCAAACTCAGTTTTATTGGCCTAAGATGGTTCGAGATGTTGAGCATTTCATCCGGCGTTGTTTACCTTGCCACCGCGCCAAGGGTCATTCTTTTCCCCATGGATTATATATGCCTTTACCCGTACCTATGGCCCCTTGGGAAGACATTAGTCTTGACTTTGTTATCGGTTTGCCCCGTACACAACGTCAAAAGGACTCAATTATGGTGGTGGTAGATCGATTTTCAAAAATGGCTCATTTTATTGCTTGTCATACCACATATGATGCTGTTCAGGTGGCTAACATCTACTTCAAAGAAATCGTGCGTCTCCATGGTATCCCTCGTTCTATGGTTAATGACCGTGACGTTAAGTTTCTTAGCCATTTTTGGATAACTTTATGGCGCAAACTCGGGACCAAACTCAAATTCAGTACCGCAAGTCACCCACAAACTGATGGGCAGACGGAGGTTACCAACCGTACCCTCGGATCACTACTACGGGCTCTCGTTACAACTAATTTGAAACAGTGGGAAGATCTCCTGCCTCAGGCTGAATTTGCTTATAATAGAGCTCCCAATAAGACTACTGGTCTTAGCCCTTTCATGGTTGTGTATGGTTTGAACCCGAAGACGCCACTTGATCTTGCCGTCCTTGACACATCTTCTAAATTCAATCAGGAAGCTTGTGATCGCGCTGCTGATATTAAGTCCTTGCATCAGCACGTACATGATAAAATCACCAAGTCCAATGAGCTTCTAAAGTACCGTCGTGATAAGGGAAGAAAACACATTCTGTTTCAGCCGGGAGACCTCGTTTGGGTTCATTTTCGCAAGGACCGATTTCCAGCCAAACGCCGATCCAAGCTTAGCCCGCGGTCTGATGGCCCGTTCAAGATTTTAGCAAAGGTTAACGACAACGCCTACAAGGTCAGTTTACCGGGTACTCCGAAAGAGGCAGCCACGTTCAATGTCGCTGATATTGAGCCCTACTATGATCCTGATGAGCCCATCCCAAGTTTGAGGGCAAACTTTTCTGAAGCTAAGGAGGATGATAGGCAAGTTTCTGAAGATCCGACTGTTATGCCCAATCCAGACCCATTCCCAGATCCGAATCATGTGGGGCAAACTTGGGTCAGTTTGATTCAGTCAAATCCACCCAACACTTGATCACATGCATGCAAACCCCCACGTTCTTCTACACACAATCAAGAGTTATTTTATTTTATTTTCTATGTCAATTTTATTTCTTTATTATTTTAGTTTGGTTTGACCTTTTCTAGATCATTTATTTATTTTCCCTAAAAGTAGCTACGTGGGTGGTTGTATTTTCTTTTCTTCCGTATGTATTGAACAGATCATGAATGAAGGGGAGTTTTTTTGAGTTTTCTAAATATTATTCTCTGCACTCAGAGGGTATTTAAAGTTCATTGCTATTCTAAGATTCGGCAGGTTTTAGAAGGTGATCTTGAACAGCTAATTCTTGTTTTCGTGGTGTGTCTGTATCGAGAATCAGGATTAGTGAATTCTGCTCGACGAGGCTTGTGAGTGGTGCAACTGTATCTCACCAGAATCGTTGTTGTTCGGTTTGATTTTCTCGGGTATTATTCGATCCAAATTAAGCGCATTGCCATCACATACTAGTATAGTTAAAACATCAACATATTGATTAGCTACTTTGCGAACAACTTAACATTTACTTTTAACAACATCAAGTTGTATGTAGTATGTACAAACAAAAATGTTAAGAAACAAAAAAAAGCAGAAAAAGAAGAAAAAAAAGTAGAAAACACACTCTAGTTAAAAACAACAAAATAAAAAAATGTTTAAAATAACGAAATAAATCAAAGAACTCAAGGAACTCTACAGCTAGTAGTCTACACTGCAGCACTTTTGCAGCACTTTCTACACTTCCTGCAGCACTTTTACTGCTTTTACTGCACTTCTTGCAGCACTCTTGCAGCACCCAGTGACTAGTACATTTACTTTTTTTTGTTGCATTATATCACTTGTTCTCCTTCCCTCTTCATCCTCATTCCATAAAACAGCTTCGGGCAACCTGCACCTCCGGCGACACCAACTGTGCCCTCACCGCCTGCCAACATTCTCGCCTCAACGCCTCAAATTACATCCCGCCTCAGCCTTTTTTACCGCCTCATCCCTTTGAGGCATACGTCCCATATGAACCTCATGAGGCGGCGCCTCATATACGGTTTCTTACCGCCTCGCCTCGAGGCGCGCCTTGAGGCGTACGCCTCGACCGTTTTTTAAAACCATGTCTACTATAAATAGACCATAACCATAATCATACCATAACCATATCCAAACCCAGTACATCCCGTCTCTAACAAAGCCATCGATGGGGTTTGGGGAGGGTGGGATGTAGACAAACCTTACCCTTATCCTAGGGGGATAGAGAGTCGAGAGTGAGTTGCTCTCAAACATTGTATGTGCTGCGATGTTGGGCCTGCTTTCCAACACTATGTTGCGAACTTTTTTCTAGTTCTTAGAATTTGCAAACTATTATTTAAAATTCAAAATATTATTTGTTAGAAATTAATCTTGATGTTCAAGGGTGTATACGGGTGAACCAAGAAAGATAAGGCTGGATTTAGTTAGCATGTGAATATTTAAGTCAAGGTAAATATTAGGAAAGTATTGAATGTTTTGGCTGTGAATGAGCTGTCATTCTAGTTGTGTTTGAGCTGTGATTTCATAGTAATTAATGTTAAAAATAGTATAAAAGAGGGTCATTGTATAGTGTTTAAGGTGTGGTCTTTTGTTCTTCATATTAATAAAAAGAGTCGTGGTAGTTTCCACAAAATACCAAGTATTATCTTTGTTTTTCTGGTCCAATACTCTAACAATTGGTATAAGAGCAAGACGATCAAATAGACCTGTGTGGCGGTAAAGGGGAGATCAAGTAACACCCGAAGACGTGTAGAACGAAGCCACCCGATAAGTTCTGTGATAGACTGGCCGAAGAAGAACCTGGGACAGGTTGAAACCATCTATGGTAGATCCATTGAAGGGCTGCTGACTGAATATTAAGGTTGCTATGAGGTTCTGGTCAAGGTTCTTGGGTTAGGTAGCAATCAAATAGTAGACCAGGCTTGTGAAGTTTTATTTCTTTGTTCCCGTTGAAAGATTAAAGGGTTGTGAAACCCGGTTGTAAGAAGCAATCAAAACTTGGTGAAATTAAGGGTTGTGTGAAACAGCCAAGTTAGTTGTGAAGGCAAGTTCGAGTACCACTAATATGTGACAGATTGACATTGAAGACACATTGTGTGGCACAACTAAAGATAAAGCAAAACTAAGTGATTCAAGTTTCGAAGGCTATGAAGGCGTTCAAGAAACCTGCGTGATACATGCTACAAAGGTGTGATACCGGTGTGGAGAACAAGTTATTTAATTTGTGAAGGATTGATCTAGGTTTGAGCAGTGTGTGTAGCACAGGTTGATGTGGAGAAGAACTCGGACAAACAAAAAACAAGAATGTTTTTCGTGTGACACGATCCCAGTGGTAATCAAAGAAGAAACGTGATTCTGATGACTGGAATTGGTTCACTTAAGACAAGGTGACCTAAGGTGAGTATAATCAGCTAGCCCTACTGATTTCAATTGAAAAGAAAAATAAAAGTAGTGATTCATGGTGGAAGCAAAGCAGTGTAAAAGGACTAGAGACCAAGTCTAAACAGTAAAGAAAAAGAAGAGGTTTGTTGTGTGATATGGCAAAAAGCAAAAGTTGCGATACTTTCAGGATTTAAAAGAGAAGACATGGCCAAGGAAAAAGATAAAAGTCATAATTTTCATCATTACAATGGTGATGATAGGGTTTAGGGATGTGACATCCAACCCTGAATATTAAGATGAATGGACCCTAAGAAAGTTCTTGCATATTCATGAGATTGTGGTGTTAAGATGTGAAAGTTGTCCAAGAATTACAGTGAATCAGCCCCTGTTGTCAATAACGGCTATATAGCGACCGCTATAGCTCGCTACATAGCGTAAAAACAAGGGGTTGCTATTTGTGTTTTGCGACCAAATAGCGACCAATAGCGATATTTTGTATTTTTTAAATTAATTTTTCATTTTTTATCACTATAAAATCGACCCAAATAGAGTATTTTAGCTAATTTGGTGGTGTTTGCTTAAATTTCCTACTACTTTATAGCTATACATGTTTATTTATTGAATGTAAAACATTTCTTAAAGGTTCTACTACCTTATCGCTAAACACGAAATAGCGGGCACTATTTACCGCCATTCGTAGCATATAGGTAGCTTGTCGCTATTTACTGTTATTCGCTATTGACAACCATGGAATCAACAACAGGTGCTACTCGGAATTCAAGACTAAGGTGGTACATCATCAAGATTAAGGGTGAGAATGTTAGAAATTAATCTTGATGTTCAAGGGTGTATACGGGTGAAGCAAGAAAAATAAGGGTGGATTTAGTTAGCATGTAGAATATGTTAGTCAAGGGAACTATTAGGAAAGTATTGAATGTTTTGGCTGTGAATGAGCTGTGATTTCATAGTAATTAAGGTTAAAAGTAGCATAAAAGAGGGTCATTGTATAGAGTGTAAGGTGTGGTCTTTTGTTCTTCATCGTGGTAGTTTCCACAAAATACCGAGCATTATCTTTGTTTTTCTGGTCCAATACTCTGACATTACTGCGTCTTGGAATTTGCGGTTTTTTCCCTATAAAAGTAGATTTTCTTCACATATATATATAACATATATTATATATATATATATATATACATATATATATATATAGAATATATATATAATATAGATATATACGTATATATAATATATATAGATATATACATACATATATATGTATATATATATATATGTATATATATATAGTATATATATCTCTATATATATATATATATATATATGTATATATATATACATATATATATATATGTATATATATATACATATGTATATATATATGTATATATATATAACTATCTATGTATATATATATATCTATATATATCTCTATGTATATATATATATATATATATGTCTATATATATATATATATGTATATATGTATATATATATATATATATGTATATATATATATATATATGTATATATATATATATTATATATATATATATATATATATATATATATATGTGTGTGTGTGTGTGTGTGTGTGGGAGTCCACGTTAGATTTTTTTTTCTCTTTAAAGCTTTGTTTATATGTTTTCTTTCTCATACATCATTTTTTTTTACAGATTCCGGTCAATTTTTTATTGTCCCTTTCTATTGTGTATATTATAAAGAATAGATTATTATGTATTTGTGATCTCGTAGTTTTAGCATGGATACAATTTTCCTAAGGTTCAAGTACTTGTATCTTTACAACTTAGTGGGCATCAGTATGTTCTTATGTGTTGTTCTTTTTAGATATCATTTTATTAGTTTTTACATTTTTTTGTTTAAGATATCCTCCATCCTGGAATTTGGAGTTCAATTCACTTATGATGATTTTGCTAATAAAAAGGCAAATTTTGTTATTTTTAATGTAACCCAGCTAAAAACGGCTATTACTCGTGCTACATCGCGGAATGATATAGCAACTATAAGAGACGCCCTTGAAGTTTCAGCCGAAATGTTCAAGAAAGACAGGAACAATGTTCCAGACTATGTTCAGCGACATCTGTCTTCCCTTACTATCTGGGAGGAGTTACGGTATGCTTACGTTTTTCAACTTGAAGCGTTTTGCATACTTGGACCTTTTATAGAAAAGACAAGTGGGTGGGTTGGGTAATGGATACTGCGCGAATTTAGTCAGGCTGGGTTGATCCGCAAACATATTATGTGCAGTTTCTATGATAAGAAGATATTGTGTTAAATTTTATAAATTAGATAATGTTATTACGATGTTAATCGTGGACTTTTTTATAAAACAATCTAGGAGGCCATAAGCCATTATGGATACACTTTCGAAGAAGTAAGGAAATGAGACGACTCTTTCTTGAACTATATTATAAACAGACCTTGACAACTTTACTTAAAATTGACGTACCTGTTCATCCTATATTTGCTTATTTATGTTTTAAGTAGAACTCTTATTTGACCCCTCTGAGCCAATAAAATTAGTATATTGGTCACTTCTAGTAACTCCTGGTAATTATTTACCTCCTTTACATGCAGTTCAAGGGAAATAAATTTGTACATCGAACTTTTTTGTTTCTTTTTGTTGATCGCTGTAATCTATATCTATATTGTTGCAGCTTCTGGGATGTTTACTTTGAGTATCTAATGGAATGCTTTTCAAACAAGTGAGTAGCTATTTGTTATCCTCTGCGTTTTTCTTGGGTCAACTGCTTTAGTCCCGGTAATTCTGAATATAAAAGTAATATCATAAAGCTTATTATCGGCTAAATCTTGTCAGGTCAACTAACTATGCGGCTTTGGTGACTGCACAGCTAATCATTTTGGCCACACACATGGTATATTCCATCTCAACAGATTATTTTCTGTTGTCCTGTATTTCTTTTTTTATTCAATAATCATTGTACTGATATAGCCCTATCTATTTTTTTATATGAAGGCTGGGTTAGGTCTTCCTGACACAGATTCTTGGTATATCATTGAAACAATCGCTGGGAAGAACAATATTGGTTACAGTCATATTGTAAGTCAAGCATACAATGATCTATTTCTCTTCATCCATGTTGGATATTTGTAAATTAAATGTCATACTACACTAACAATAATTTTAAGCATCTTACATAGTGTCTACGGTCTGTCTACCTTTGCTTATTTTCTGAGTGATAAAATATTATCATTGCTGCTGTGATTTTGCATTGTCATGAAGACCCATGCATATAGTATGCCAGTTCTAAAATTTTTCATTCATAAAATTTATAGAAATCTGAAATATGTGCATCTGAATCCTGAATTTATCAATCTATCTTGCTATATCTTTCTTTTTTCTAATATATATATACACACACACACTTTCTCTAGATAAAGCTTAGGGGATACATGTCACACATTCAACAATTGTGTGTTGGTTATTGGGGCATTTATTCAGTGAAATCCCAGTCTATGCCTACATTGGGATTGCCGTCCCCACGGCCTCAAGATGTTGCTGCAGACAATCAACAACCCGCCGAAGCTTCTGGTAGGAGTTGGGTCCAGAGCATGTTTAGCAGAGATACTTCTACTTTACGGGCTAACTCATTTACTCGTGTCCGTAAGTGGACGTCTGATCAAGGTTAATCCTTCTTTTAAATTTTGATATTTAAAATGCTTTATATTAATTATGATTATCTGTTTACGAGAATATAGCAAAAAGTGAGAGCGGTGGTACTGGGCAATCTAAACTACAAACTAGCATCCGGACACTTAGGGGCCATAATGGTGCAATCACTGCATTGCATTGTGTGGCACAAAGAGAAGTTTGGGACTTGGTTGGTGACCGTGAGGATGCAGGCTTCTTTATTAGTGGAAGTACAGACTGCACGGTATGCTATAACTGTATTTCTAATGCATGGAAACTGAATCCTTTATTGTTTTATTAAAATTGGTTATGCCTTGCTTGAAATTACAAAAGAATAAACAATACACAATAAAAATCGAAATATTTTCATAAGTCTCTACGATTGGCCTATTTTCCCTATTAGCTATTTAACTTGTTTGAGATCAAATCAGCTTATTTTGTAGTAAATGAGTAAAAACTGAACCTCTACTATGTTTGACCATGAATCATTATAGTGCATTTAAGATTTGTTTCAATCGACCTAGCTATTTGACCTGTTTGAGATCAAATCAGCCTATTTAGTAATAAATGAGTAAAATATGCTCCTCCAATATGTTTGACTATGAATCATTGTAATGCAGATTAAGATATGGGACCCAAGTCTTCGTGGTAATGAACTCAGGGCAACTTTAAAGGGACATACAAGGTGATGCTAGTGTAAAGGTTTTTTTCAGAAGATTATAATTTTTTTTAATACATTTGGGATGTGGTATGCTGTGCAGGACCATCAGGGCGATTAGTTCTGATAGAGGAAAAATCGTATCAGGATCTGATGATCGCTATGTGCTTGTATGGGATAAACAGACAACACAGCTTCTAGAAGAGCTTAAGGGCCATGATGCTGAGGTTGGTTGTATTTTCATCTCTTTTTGATTGGCAATTGAAGATGTGATGGGTGGTTGTTTGTTCATTAGGTTAGCTGTGCTCGGATGCTATCTGGGGAGCGTGTTCTGACAGCATCATACGATGGAACAGTGAAAATGTGGGATGTAAGAACTGATACATGCGTTGCTACGGTTGGTCGCTCCTCCAGTGCTGTCCTGTGCATGGAGTATGATGACTCCACCGGTGTCCTAGCTGCAGCTGGAAGAGACGTGTATGTATGGAAATTATATAATTTTTATTACAGTGACAATAAGTAAGAGTTTATTTTGATTGACAGAGTTGCAAACATATGGGACATCCGGTCTGGTAGACAGATGCACAAGCTTTTAGGACACTCGAAATGGATCAGGTCCATAAGAATGGTTGGGGATACTATTATCACCGGCAGTGATGATTGGACAGCCCGGATGTGGTCCATTTCACGCGGGACGTGTGATGCTGTACTGGCTTGCCATGCTGGTCCTGTTCTTTGTGTTGACTACTCTAAGTCGGACAGAGGAGTAATAACAGGTTCCAGTGATGGTTTAGTGAGGTTTTGGGAGAACGAGGATGGTGAGAAACCACCATATATATATATATGTATATGTATATTCTTAAATACATCTATACACCTTGGAAAGAAAATGGAATTACTTTGTTTTGTTTTGTAGGTGGAGGATTAAAAAGCTCAAAGAACGTGACAATTCATAACGGTGCTGTTCTATCGATTAATGCTGGGGAAAACTGGTTGGGAATAGGAGCTGCTGATAATACCATGTCTCTCTTCCATCGCCCTCACGCTAAGATGTCTAGCTGGCAGCTCTACAGAACTCCCCAGAAAACAGTAGCTATGGTAACAACATTATTATTTAGACATTAGTTTAGTTTTTGTGCGTATGTGCGTGCGTGTGTGTTTTTTTATCTTTGTTGATTCTCTCTCTGATTGTTTCAGGTAAGATGTGTGGCATCAGATCTTGAACGAAAAAGGATTTGCAGTGGTGGTCGTAATGGATTGCTTAGACTGTGGGATGCAACCATCAATATTTAGATTCAGTTTTCTTTTACTTATGTGACGTCGGCTTGGCTTGGTTTGGTTGTATATTCCTTGTTTTCAAGTGTATACGTATTAGAATTGGCACTTGGTTGTATGTATCCTTAGAGGTAAGGTATCTGTCCTTAAGTGTCTTACTCTTGCCAATTTTTTCGCCTCATCAACTCCCCGGTCTTCTGGATTTCTGTAATTGTTTTAAAGTTTGATTTTTGGATGAAAAAAAGTTCACATTTTCATTTACCTTACCTAACACTCCTCTTATTCTTGTCTAGAAATAACAGAAAAATAAAAAAAGAAAGCCGTAATATTACTTTTACAAAAGATCGTACAACTGAAGAAGCTTCGAGTCCCTAGTCTGCTACACATGAAAACCGAGCTAAAACGCCTTAAGAATCCAAAACACCCTAAAATCTGACTTTAGACCATCCAGAGGTCTTTATGAAGTTAACATACGGTCAAAATTGACTATTTCACCTCTATAATATTCTTTACGTATCTACAAATACATATTTTTGGGATAAAATAAAGTAGACAGATTCAAACGCTGATGAATATTTTACACGTATAATAATCTTGCTGCTTTAATTATTGTTTTGTATTTGAAAGGCATCTATATGTTAAAAACACACATTTTACAGAAAGGTAACATCGAACTTTTTTATAAATTACAAGTTAGTTTGGGTTCAAATTTACTTGAAAGTACTTTATATAACCTACGAAAACTTATTTTACATTAGTTGAGCAATTAAATGCTTAGATAGTACTTTTGAGTTTGGAGCTCTAGTGTTTGGAGCTATTTTAAACTTATAATAGTATTTACACTTTATAATATATAAAAATCAAGTTCTTATACCGTAGACGTAGGACATTCATGAGTGCAGGCCCACGACTTGGCCCGTGGATCTGAAACAACACACATGGTCACGTGTCCTACATCCAGTGAATTACAATTGTCAACAATACTAAACTGTAGATATAACGCATGCTTGATCACGTGAAAGGTATGGCTAAATTACGTAACAAACTCATCTGCGATCACTCCAATCATCATACATGATTAATAACATATCCATCATGCAACACTATAAACATAAGGTAAATGGGATTGATTCCCCATACACAAATCGGAAGAATCAAACCAAGAGTCTTGGAAAACCAAAATCAAGTTTTGAAGAATTAAAGACTCAAGTCGCGTGAGAACATTTGTTATAGATAGATGTTTAGTTATTGTAATTGTTAACATTTGATGTTATTTCTCATTTTGTGTTGTGAATTCCCTCTGGAATATATAGTGGCGAAGATTATATTTACATATTGTGTTCTTGATTTCACATTGTTTAACAAATCCAATCATCATTCATTTCGCGTTTGATTGAATAAGATCGATCTATTTGTGATTTATTGGATCTTAGAATTCGTATCAGAGCTTTGGAGCTCGAGATCGGTTGATTGGTTGATTTTGAAGTCGTTTTTGAAGAAGATAGAAAGCTCCTAATTCATTGTTTCTAATTTTGAAGGTTATTTGTAAAATCAAAGACCGTTTAAAAGAAGTTTAAATCGGTTTTGGAAGTATTAGACCTTTTAATTGATAAATTGAACTGAACTAGTGACAATTAGGTTTGAACTTGAACTTAATTGACATTAACTAAGCTCAATTACCATATTTTGATAATTTGGTGTGTAAAGGCTTAGAAAATTAATCAAAATTGAACAAGAGAAAAGTTGCTGCAAAAAATCATGAATTCCTGTGAAAACTAACGTTGTCGCACGAAAATTACTTGTTATCACGTTTGACAGTTATTTTCCAAGCTATGTTCCCGTGAGAAGTACTACTACTCGCAAGAAACGGTGATAAGCAACTTATTGTAGAAGTTTAAGCAATTGCAAGTTTTGTTTTATTTTCAAAATTTAATTCCTAGATAAAAAAGTGATGCAAATACCAATCTCAAGAATCTTACTGCCTCTTTGAGCTTGGATACGAAGATCGGTACCGGTACCAAACCTCTAAGTGTAACACCCGAAAGTTTTAAAGGAAAAGAAAAAAAGACAAAAAGTGAATAAAAAGGAAGAAATGCAATATAAGCCAAGATGAGGGGTTAAATATGCAAAAAGTATAAAATTATATTATATTTATACGAAAGTGGGCATGGGCCGCCTACTCCCATGTTACATCAACATTTCTTCCGGTTTTTAGAGAGAGAGAGAAAGAAGCTTGCGGGTTTTGAAGAAGAACAAGAGAAAGATCGAATTCAAGGTATGATTTCGATTTTATGAAGTGTTCTTGATTGATTTTGAGTCTCGGGTATGTGCTTATGTGTTTGTTGGTGTTCGGGTTGTGTGTTTTGGTGGGTTTTTAGGTGTTTGAACTCATTTGCATTCGAGTTTGAAGGAAGTCATACACGAAGTTCCAAGAGGTGAGTTCTACTACCCCACTTTTACATGTTTTAACTAATTTTGGGGCGGGAAATACATTTTAAAACGTTTTTATAAGGTTTGGGTGTGTATACCCGTATGTATGTGTGTGTGTATGTGGGTGGGTGTATGTTTAGGATGATTTGTGATTGTGTTTATGTTATGGGCATGTTTTTGTTGCTTAGAATGTTAGAACTAAGCTTAGAACATGTTAGGGACTGAATTATTATGATGGTAGTTGCAAGTAGTTGTTCATGCGCCTTAAAAGTAACCCATGCGCCTGAAATCCATGCGCCCAAATAGTATCTATGCGCCTAGGATTATGCCTGAAATGCCTAAGTATTCCCATGCGCCCAACTGCCCTAACGCCCAAATGCCCATGCGCCTAAGTCAGGCTCATGCGCCTGCATAGTGCCCATGCGCCTAGGAACTTACCCAGACGCCTAAGTGTTTGGCCATACGCCCAAATAGTGCCCATGCGCCCAAAGTTTCCCCATGCGCCTAAGTGTTCCCATGCACCTGAGAGGCCATGCGCCCGCATAGTGGCCATGCGCCTGCATAGTGCTCATGCGCCTAAAGACTTAAAATTATTTTTGAAATTTTGGGAAAAAGAGAAGTTTTAGGCTATGATTTTGGATATTCCCGGGGATGATGAAAGATGATTATATGATGATCTATGATGGTGTATGTGATGTTTATGATGATGTTATGTATGTTTATGATCTGTTTTCTTTGTGTTCCTTGTTACGTATTATTCCGTGGCTTTACGTGGTATGATTATGATAATGAACATAAAGTATTATGTAATGAAAAGCGGAAGTTAATGATAATGAAAAGAGGAACATAAAGAATGAATGAATGCATGCATGAATGAATGAAAGGATAAATGAAAAGTCTTGTAAGCAAATGTAAGGAGGTTCACACCCAATGAAGGGTGTTAGCTCAACTATGTGCGGTTTAGCTAACCCAGAAGGATGCACACTGGGGTCTAATCCTTGTGATTGACCATATGTATGGGACCCTCGTTGCTTGCCCCAGGTACTGGAGTCAGCTTCGTGCATAATGTTTGGGGTCTATTTATAGACCTCAGGCCCAGTAACCAGCTTCGTGCATAATGTTCGGGGTATAACACATGGCATTGGTCCGGAATGTAAGTAAGAAAGATGACAAATGTACGGTAAGGAAGATAATGAATGAGAATGAATGATAACGATGACGTATGATGATGAACGAATGAATGTTAACGAATGATGATAAAGATAATAATAAGAGTATCTATTTGTACGTATGATGTATGATCGCAAATGAAAGTAAAGAACGATTTTAAACGAAAGTAAAGTATTATAGTTTTATAAAACTAGAACTCACTCAGCAACGCTGACTTTTATGTATTTTCCAGTTGGCAGGTAAGAGTTGCTGAGGATGGCACGGGAGCAGCTACTTGGCTAATTTTGGATGGCGTCCATTCTATATTATGATAAGGTTTTTGTGATGTAATGCAACAAACAATATTTTGTAATTTAACAATGATGTATTATTTTGCAAAAGCACTTATTTATATATGAAATGGTTGATTAAGTATTCCGTTGCAATGTTCTTAGTAAATGTAAACATATATTTTATGTTTTACGTGCGATGATTGTCCAACTGTGAGCGTCCTGGGAATGGGGCCTTACACTAAGACTATAAGTTAAGATGATTCTTTTGATTGGGCTTATTGATTTGAGAACTATGTCATTAACACTAAACCTAAGATGTAGAGGTTAATCAAGATGGACCATACATACCTTTGTACAAGAATTATAAGGAAGAAATGGTTCAAAACCTAAATATTTGTGGGATGAGGGTGACATGAAGAGGTTTGAACATGATGATAAAGCCTATGCTGCAATTACCATGGCTTTAACCACTGAAATCTCTGATAAGCTTAAAGATTTAACATGTTCAATCATGTGATTAGTGAAACTTTAGAGATTAAAATTGCAAGGTTTATAAAATTAGTGACCAAGATGAAAAATGCTGAAATATCCATGGAAAATACTGCTGTCAACAAGATGTTAGGGATCCAGGTGTAGATCACCACAGATACAATCAAACTATGACAGAAAATAAAAAAGAACAAAGATGAACACTCGATATTTACATGGTTCGGTCGATGTAACTAACGTCCACATGTTGTAACTAGGATATTGTTATTGCTTTCTACGTCACTCGTGAGGAATTACAAGTACAATACATGATATAAATAGAGAAAATTAGGGTTTGCGACTTAATCCCCAAGAAAACCTTGATGGACTACATTTAAATAAAAACAGGCCAGGTGTTTAATTTAATTAATCTGCCACTAAGTTGTCTTCTAACCCGAGCTTAAATTGAGACTCCACAAACCAACAATATCCTAGTTGGAGGCTTGATCATCTTCAAACTGCCTTCCACATCAGCCTTCTCATTAGTTAAATCGTAGGCCATTGAAGCTCCCCCGAGCTTCATCACATCAATCGTGGTTGTATCTGCCCCTGACCTGTTATCCATCCCTACCGGCTTCCACAGAAACAAACTACCAGATCCTAGAACAACCTGAGAAACAAACACTCTACATATTTAGCAAGTATTCATCTGGAGAGATTTTATCAGATGGATTATTAGCTCTCTTAACCTATAGTCGTTTAGGAACTATAACTGAAGAACGACCCATGCTCCCACCGCTACGAAATCCACTAACTGGTTTTTCTAAACTCTTTTATGCACATTCACTTTGAATCTTTTATGTGACTCTAGGTTTCTTACTTACAAAGCAAACCTTCTTCTGCCCACGAGATTCTATGAACTAGAATTTACTCTTTTTCTAAACTGGAACATTACTTCCTTTAGATAGTAAACTAACCATATACAATAATGTACCCATTTTGTTTCCACGAGCAATGACAAGATTCCCTTTAATAACTTTCCACTGCTTATTCCTGAACTTTACCTTATGTCCCTGTTCATCCCACTGAATGACAGAAATCAACTGTTTCTTCGAATCAGGAATCACCCTAACATCTTTCAAAGTCCATGAAGTAGCAGAAGTAACTAAATCCATGTCACCCATGCTCGTAACATCAAGAACATCATTGTCCACCAGTCTTATCTTACCAACATCACTTTTGCTTAGATTCCGCAATGCTTCGCTGTAGGTAGCATGAAACAAAGCTCCAAAATCCATGACCCAGGAATCCAAACCGCTCTTCACGCTACAGATCAAAGTATTATTTTCTAAGTGATCTGGTGTAGTGTTAACTTCTTTCTGATCATTCGGACACTGATTCTTGAAGTGTCCAACCTTTTACTATACCAACACCTTGGCCTTTTTATCTAAAGTTTCCCACTCAGTTGGTTTCATCTTTTCTGGTTTATCACCCAAAACAACATCCAAGTATTTTCGAACAAGCAAATCTTCCATTTGCATTTTCACCAACCAAAGTCTTTTCCATTAAGCTTCTTAATCTGAAGTTTTCCGCTCTCGGCTATTATCTTAAACTACAATATATTTACTAATCAAGTCAAGATTGAAAAGTAATACCAAACACAATTGTGACTGGCTGCTTGAGCTTGAGTGTTATTCTACCAAACACTACTCTGTTACTCAGCCTTAAAAAATAGCAAACTCAGATGAGTTTAACAATACTCCTGATAATTTTCCAACATTGGATCTTGGAAACTATTTAAAAAAAAATACTTGGATTAACAATAATAACCCCACGATAACCATGAAAAAATACTTAGCTAAGCTGCCCGACAATAACAACAAAACGAACCAACCCAAACCCTTATCGGTAATCAAAAACTTAAACGAACTAGAAATGCGAACATGTTCCTTAGTTTCTTTATGATAGAACAAAATGGATAACGATTGAAACATGTAGAACTAAATACGACTTTTTTTTCAATTGGTGCGATGAACAAACAATAAAGAAAATTATTGCTTTTGCCATTCTTTTATTCTTCTATGTTGAAAAAAAGGAACAATAATAAACTTGTTGACTTTTGTAGCCTTTTTCACGTCAACTGCAGGACCGATGAATGGGGTCAATGCAACAGTTTCACATGGTGGAGAAACGTAGAACACTTAAGAAGTCAAATAGGGAACCATCTTATAGTGATACAAAGAACACAAGTAAAAAACATAACAAGAACAAGATAATATGGTTTTCAAGAATAATGTATATTGCTCTTAAGTTCTTACAAGTGTTACCAAGCATAAAAAGAAATACAAGTACTTGAGATACTTTATTCTACATCCTACAACCGGCCATATTTTGAAAGCCAGCTGAAAATACTAATCTAGACAACATGATCACTGTAAAGTCACAAGGCTGATTGCCTTTTGATTAGTGACTATGACATGCCATAGCTCACTTCCTTATCTAATATAGAAAGGAGAAAAGTATAGAAGTAGAAAGTTACAGACATAAGACCTTAATCTATAGTTTGACAAAAGTATGGACTTTCACTAACTCATGCAAGTTGGTTAGTCTTCAGAGATGGTAGTGGAAAATTGTTCAACTTTTGCCAAAAGGTGATTTAGAAAAAACATGTCTTCTCTGTCTTTAGAAGAAATTAGTCTCTTGGCTTTGGAAGACTTTGTCTTTGAAGCTTCGAAAGACTTAATCTTTGGCTTCAGAAGATTTGGTCTTTTGGCTTCGGAAGATTTGCTACTTAGCATAATTCACTGATCAAATTTTCCAAAGTAACTTCCTTATACTTCACATGTGCATGCTAGAGCTCTTTGGTTGCTCAGCCTCTAATTGTAATCCTTACATCAACAATGCATGAATAAAAAACCAAGAAACAAAGTATCCTTTAGTTTATTTCACCATTTTTTGATTTCAAGATGGCAAGCAAGCAAGCACACAAGTTAAAAAGTCTTCTCCTGCTTCTTTCTCTCATTCGATGAAGGCCAACAAAACAAAGCAATAACAATTGCTATCTGATGTTGTCAAAATTATATATATAAATATTCTATAGATATTTCCTGTAACAACCAACCCCTAGGTCATAATTCCAACTCTAAACCTCATGCATCATTATCATTATTATTATTATTATTGCTGCTATTTTATTTCTTTCATGATTATTATTATTATTGCATGTTCTATCCTTAGATGATTCCCTTAAGTCTAGCCTTAGTGTAGAATAATTAAATGTTTCTAGAAATATAATTAGACACTTTAAGATTTTAGAACTTAATTGACGTAAATTAATTATGTGTGCACACACACAATTCACGGCTAAATTACATGCACATGCACACATAATACATACTAACACCAAACTAGAAACTATCATCAATAATACTACACTAAAAAAACTACACTACATAATATTAATTTACAAAAAAATAATAATAATAATAATTCAAACCCCACTACAATCCAATCGGCCGCCCCCTAGCCTCCACTCACCACTCTCCCTTTTCCCTCAAACACTCCACCTTTCTCCTCTACTCCCCATACATGCAAACAAGCCTCACTTTACTCTCTCCCTCTTTCTCTCAAATCTTCTCCACCGAAAACACACACACAACCGCAATTCCATCATCATTTCAGTAAGGTTTCGAAAAATAGCAACACTTCATCATTGGCCAAGCTCAAAGCAAGCAAGGAAGTAGCTTTTGTGAGCATTTGGTGCACGGTTCTTGCAAGAGCAAACTGCAACAGCCTTTGTTCGAGAGTCTCCAGCTCATCTTATCCCTCTAACCCCTCAAAGTCGCAAACCATTCAAAGTGTAAGCCTCTACACACCCGCACCAAGCTATATCTTGTGATTTTCCTCCATATTTCTACCAAAATCTTACTCTATTCTTTCTACCAAAACATTTCTGTGACATTCTTGTTCTTGTGGGGCTCATAACTCCATTCAAGGTATATCTCTTGATAGATTAGTTATTCTATGGATGGTGCACAAGTTTTCACCTTGAAAACCCTTTTTTTATGTGATTTAGCACCATCTATTCCTTTGTTTTGAAATTCCTCCCAACCAAAGTTTGAAACCTGCTTAAACAAATTTATAAACACCTTAATAACCTGATTTGGAAGTCATAAAATGATTTGGTGATGAATATGCATGATTTATAATGTGTACACATGTGTAAATGGGGTAAATCACTCATTAAGAGCAACTTCTATGCACTCATGTTCAACCCAAGAATTAAGACTAATTTTTAGTAAGTTTTGTGATACTAAATGTGTATAAGTTGGTGTTGATGGCTGAAAGTGATAAATGGATGGACTTGTAGACATTATAAGCTTGTTTCGGGACCCGAAAAGTGGTAAAATGACTTAAAAAATTGGAAACATTAGAGAGTAATAAAAGAATTCCAGGCTCTAAAAAGAATATTATGGTCATAATGGTCGGATTTGATGAATTATTGGGTGAAAGTACGATTTAAATGGAATTTTTCGTTAAAAACAGGCCTTAACCGGGTAATTTTTGGATGGAACCTTAGAAATAAAAGGAGAAACTTAAAACCTATGGAAATCACAATATTTCAGTAAGTTAGAAACCTTAAGTCATGAATTTGGTGAAAAATTGATTAAAACGTATTTGAACGGTTCGTTCCGAATAGAAACGAGTTTTAACAGGTTAATCTTAAAAATGAAGTTTTTAATCAAAAGAGCTTAAAAACACATTTTAAACAGATTATAAATCTTAGAGTAAATTACTGTTTTCGTCACTGAGGTTTGACGAAAATCACGGTTTCAGTCCAATAGTTCATTTATTATACTGACGGTCCAATAGTTTCAAGTTTTGTTTCAATTTCACCGAAGCCACTAATACCGTTAAAATATTTCTGTTAAGTTAGTGTAAATTTACAATATTACCCTTATAATTAAATATAAAATAAAAAAAATCTTTATCAAATAACTATCACCATCATCTTGCTATCTTCATCATTAGATACCTACACCATATCCCATCCACCAACACCACCCACCACCACCACCACCCACCACCACCACCACCACCACCACCCACCACCCACCACAACTACCATTATCATTCCTAACAAGACCACCACCATTAGAGTTCAAGACCCCCAACCCCAACCCATCTATCTCTCTATCATCTAAAAATCAAGAACACCGCTCGTCACCTCCGACCACCATCGTCGCCTCCACCTCCGACCATCACCACCTCCACTCCGGACCATGCTAACCGCCACCTTATGCCACCACCCCTCTTTCTCTCTCTCTCTCTCTCTCTCTCTCTCTATATATATATATATATATATATATATATATATATATATATATATATATATATATATATATATATATATATATATATATATATATATATATATATATATATATATATATATATATATATATATACTCAAGACCTCCCAAACTTCAATCTACCCGCACAACCACCGCCCTCTCCAGCCACCACCACCACCGCCGTATCATCGTGAACCAGAACCACCGTCACACCATCGTACAACAGACCACTGTCGCTCACCATCGTACAACAGACCACCATTGTGAAATCGAAGACAAAAAAGGCGAAACCACCTATCACCACCACCACAATCACCCACCACCTCTTTGTAGATCTTTATAGATCTATTGAAATCAAAAGAAGAAAAGGAGATGAAGATGAAAAACAATGAGAAGATGCTGATGGAAGCACGATGGTGGTGGTGGTGGGTAGCGGTGAGGGACGGTTGTAATGGTGGTGATGGACTGTTGTAGTGGCGATGAGGGATGGTGGCAGTGGCGGTGAGGGTTGGTGGTGGTGGTGGTGGTGATGGAGATGGGAAGAGAGATATTTGGGTTAGGTTTGAATGATAATGGTAGGTGATAATAATGGTTTTATTTTTTTATTTTTATCTACTAAAGGTAATATAGTCAATTTATATTAACTTAACAGAATTACACTAACAGAGTTAGTGGCTTGGGTGAAATTGAAACAAAACTTGAAATTATTGGACCGTCAGTGTAATAAATGAACTATTGGACTAAACCCGTGATTTTCGTCAAACCTCAGGGATGAAAACAGTAATTTACTCTAAATATTATTACAAGTCTTTAAAATAATATTTAAAGGTTAATGATTTAAATCTGAAAGATTTAAAACTAGTCGTTAAAGCTTCGGTTTTACCGTAACCGGTAACTAAAAATGTAAGTTTTAATTACCCCAATCTAAATTCTGGAGAAATTGGAAATTTAACTGATTAAATAATGTACTATTAAACTCCTATAAACTAATAAGGGGCCATAAAAGTCAAAAATGAAAGAAAGCAAACTTTAGGGTAAAAACTGTAATTTTGAAACTTGAGGGACTAAACTGTAAATTCGACCAAATCCTTAAAAATTCGACCCCTTTGACTAAAAATCACTTGTTAAACTTATTTTTACTATTATAAAAGATTAAAATCATTAAAACAAGTCGTTTTCATTAAGGAACCCTAACTTTCCTAAAAAGGAAACTTTTTGATGCGAACCTTAACGAATTGAAACTAGTGAACATTTAATCTTTTAACACACCTAGCACACCTATTATGACCCTAGGGCACATAGATTATTACTTGAATCTTGATGTTAGGGTGCTAGGATTGAACCGTTTCTCTGTACGCGAAGATTTGTTACTTGAAACCTAAGGTGAGTTCTAGTGTTCCCCTTTTACTATTGTTTTGGGATGAAACATGCTTTGTTTAAACTGAAATTATTATTGTGCTATTGAATGATGCTTATATGTTGTCGATAATGTTAATACCTGCTTTTACTTGTATCACAATCATTAATTCTTGTGTGAACCGCTTGTCCTATATGGGTAGATTTACTTGGGGAATCCCCCACACACAATGCCTTCCGTCATGACCCTATGACTTAACAGGAATGGTACCACACTGAGATCCTGCGGGGTCGTTTATGTCATGTAACAGGTTTTATAAGATACTAAGGTGAACCATCCAGCAGGTATGATGCACTGTTTGAGGCTCAGTTTTCCTTCAGGATTAACCAGTATTAACTCAAGTTTAGAAGAGGCTAGCCGGGACTGAGTGCAGGGTTAATTGTGACCCCACAACAATGATACTCATGTTTTAAAACTAATATAGGGATTCTAATAATTTCTTTTGTTTTTAAACTTTAAGCACTTGAATTCACAAACTTTTTAGTTGACACAAAATCTTTTTAAGCATGTTTCAAACCCTTGATGAAAGCTCGGTTGGTTAGAAGACCTTATGGATGACTTAGTTCCATGACCCACATGGAATTGTTTAGTTTAATATTACACTTGGACAATTTTAAATTTGATGCTAAATAATTTATGACGTCCCACCCTCCTTGGGATAGGGGTGTGACAGATTGGTATCAGAGCCACATGTTGTAGAGAAGTCAGGAATACCTTAGTAGACCCTAGGCTACAACCCTGATACCTTAGGACTGACCTGGTTGGAACATGTCGGAGTAAGCAGGTTGGGTAAATTGATGATTACGCTTGATCAACGTAATCATGAATTTACCGGACGCGTAAATTCCGGCATGAACCCTTAGGAAGTGTTGAAACCTTATAATTTTCTTAAAGGTGACAGCCAAGTGACTTTTCTTTGGGTGGATTAAAATTTCTTTAAATGAATCTTTGTGCCTATTATTGCTTGATGATACTACTGATTATTAATACTTTTGGAATTCCTGATACTACTGCCATCACTAGTACTATTAGTACTATTATTATTACTGTCATGAGCTATGAGAAACCAAATTACTCATGTTGATTCTTACATGCTATCAAGACTATGGCCGACAAGGGAAAACACCTGTCTACCTGACCAACGAGACTGCACCAGTCGGGAGCCTCAGGAAGGCAACGCCTCGAAGAAAGTATGAAGAATACTTGAGGAGGTGCGGATATTCAGGCTGGATATCCATGACATCCAATGATACTGAGCCATCGGAAGACTCTTCATCGACATCCCTAGCCAGGAGCTGAACGCGCTCCAATTCACTGCACGTCGCCGCACCTACCTACTCACCTATCCCACCTATCAGAGATAGGGGTGCACGTGTTATAACGTGTCCATACAAAAGTGCTAGGCCAGGACCCTTAGTTTCCTTCAAGATGCCTCCTCCTTCACCTCCACCTGCTAGGACCCCGACACCAGCACCTCCTATGATTGTCCCGCCCAGACACCACCCACACGACGATCATTGGATGCCGCCTAGGCGTAGCATGTATGATGGGCCGAGCGTGCTTGCTAGCAACTCATGCTCCCTGTTTAGCCACCGGGCTAGTGACTTTGGTCCCTCTGACCCCACGCCGAGTGATATATTGAGGACCATCCAACGCCACGAGTTTACTCTTCAGCACGCCACACGAACTTCTCAGTCCGCCTAGTTTCAGGCTATGATGGCGTCACACAACGTTCAACTCTTGGTGCAGGAACAAAGGAAAAAGAGTTCAGGCTGGTTCGGATGGCTGAAGAAGAGGTGGTAGTGACATTTAGGGAAAGGGTATTTGGGTTGTCTGTCATTAAAACCATTTGAAGGAGACTATGTTATTTATTTTGGATACTATTATTATATTTTATGGGGGGTGATGGCAACTTCCAAATTGTGACACTATGATACTATTGCTATTATGTTTGGTTGACACTATAATTATCTATTTAAGAAACTGTTGCTTATGATGCTAATTTTGCAGGGTGATTTGTATTGAATTGCAATATATCATGTGTTGGGATAATTGATTTGTTCCTCATGAATGATTCACCTTATGTTGATTGAATGATATACATGTGTTGTGTTGTGTTATACATTCTGATATAATTGGTTAATGCGGCTACTAAGGGTAAATTTGATGTAATGGAATACTTGAAACCAAAAATTTATGAGATGCTAAATGAGTTTTGTAAGGATTCCTGAAGTCTGATGCAACCCAAAACAGCCTAAGTGTCTCAGCAACATGCACTAAGTACTGAAGTGAAGAATGCTTCGGAAGTTTTACACAAAGCATTAGAAAATACTCTAAGTGTAAAATCTTCCGAAGCCAAGACCAATATCTTCCGAAGCCAAACATGAAGTCTTCCGAAGCTTCAGAGACAAAGTCTTCCGAAGCTTCAACCTATGAAGACAGATTTCTTCCGAAGACTTTTAGTATACATGCTTTATCTGATGTACTGTTCCATAAAGCACCTTTTCCGCTGCATCTCTGTAAAGACACCAACTTACATGAGTTGGTGAAAAGGGTCTTGCTTTTGGTAACTGTACATTGAGGTCTTGAGTCTTCAACTTTCCACTTTATGTACTTTATCCTTTTTGTATTGTATAAGGATGTGAGCTATGGCATGTCATAGTCACAAGGTCAAAAGGCAGATATGCCTTTTGATCCTACAATTGATTTTGTTAGTGTCTAGTCAATTGTATCCAGCTGGCTTTCAAAGTATAGCCGGCTGTAGGTTGTAGTATAAGTATTTCAAGTTCTTGTATCTTTTCTTCATGCTTTGTAACACTTGTAAAAGAACTTGAGAAAGCAATATACTGCCTCCTTGAAACCCATACTCTCTTGTTCTGTCTTTTGCTTTACTTGTGTTCTTTGTATCACTTTGGTTTTCTAGTTCACTGTTTGATTAAAGTTTAGTTAATCTCCTCATTGTGTTGTTGTGTTGTAATTGTGTTTAAGCCCTTAAACGGTCCTGCAATTGGTATCAGAGCTTTCCAGGCTCTTGATATAAGATCTAACCATCTTAAGATCCCTCACACACACAAAAGCTAAACTCTTCAAATGGCTTCCATCTCAAAGACTGATATGGAGACTGGAACCATGAACAAATCCCCACTGATCACTCTTGATGATTTTGACACCTGGTGCATGAGGATGGAAGGCTTCATCAGGTCTCTTGATTCAAGAATGTGGGAATCTGTTGAGAATGGACCTTTCATACCCAGCACCCCCTCTGCTACTGGTGCTGGTATGATTCCTAAAGATGTGGCCAACTACTCAGATGAAGATAGAAAAAGAGTAGAGATTGACAGGAAGGCCATGACTGCTCTTCAGACTGCTCTCCCAAACTCTGTATACAGAGGTTTTAAGAAGTGCAAGACAGCCAAACAGCTGTGGGATGCACTGAAGCTGATGTATGAAGGCTCCTCTGAAGCCAAGGAGAACAAGAAAGATCTTCTGAAGCAGCAGTTTGAAAATTTCACCTTCAAAGCAGGTGAGACCATGACCCAACAATACTTCAGGTATGTTGAGATTGTGGATACCCTAGTGGATGGAGGAGTTCCTCTTGAGAACAGGGACATTGTAAGGAAGTTCATGTCCTCACTTCCTAGGCAATGGACACACTATTGTGTGGTGATCAAGAGGACTGAGAATCTTAAGACTCTTACTCTTACAGAGTTGTATGGGATTCTCAGTGGATACCAGATGGAGATGAACATGCAAGGTTCATCTGGCAACTCCAACAATCAAATGGGTTCAGCCCTTCATGTGGTTGAAAGAGACAGCATAGAACCCCAGCATCATCTCTTATGCTACCCTGACAACTCACAAAAAGGTCCTTTCATCACCTTCCCGGAGACACCAAGGGAGAACTTTACTCAAGGAAGCCCATTCCAAGAGACAAGTTCTTCTCAAGCCTTTGTGTCTGCAGATGAAAGCTGTGGGAATTATCTTTTCACTCTTGAAGACCTGGACTGTATCCATCCAGATGACCTGGAATACATGGAGATAGTTCAGCAGATGGCTCTCCTCACTCACAGAGCCAAGAAGTTCTACAAGAGGACAGGAAGAAGATTTCCAAGCAATGCTACCAGTAGTAAGTTTGGGCTGGATAAAAGCAAAGTTAAGTGTTACAACTGTAACCTTATGGGTCACTTTGCCAGGGAGTGTAAGGCACCTAAAGCAAATGGGGGCCAAACACAACCCAGACCAAACTTTACTGACAAAGCTCCTCAGGCTGAGAAGACAAAGCAACATGCTGCTGTTGCTGTTGAAGAAGGAGGCTTTGACTGGAGTTTTCAGGTGGAGGATGCTTCTCCAAACCAAGCACTGATGGCTGACCATGATGAAGCCAAGGTATTGGAACATCTTTGCTCCCCTGAATGCATTGCTAAAGTAAATAGATACAGGTCCTATAACCTAGAGATGAGATCTGATCTTGAGTCATTAAATATATTAAAATCTGATTTTAGAAAGTCTGAAAATGATTACAAGTTAAAGATAGAGGACTTGGAGAAAACCATTTCAGTACTAAAACATGAACATACAGATTTCAGAACTCAGATCCAAGATCTCATCACTAAGTTAACTGAGTGCCAGGCTGAGCTTGTGATCAGCAAAGCCAAGGCAGAGAAGAGTGTTCTTGAAGAAGAGATCTTCAAGAACATGATATCCTCATCCCTGCACAACAAGGTTTGTTATCAAAATAGACAGGGACTGGGATCAAATGAGATAGCTCCTCCACACACAATCTTGTCTGTAAGATCTCCTAGGTGTGGAACTTGTGAAGATGAGCTTCCTCTCATAGATCCTGTAAGTGAGGATGATGAAGAAGTGATAGTGAAGAATTCCTCTGAGAAGAGTGAAGAAGAGGATTCTTCCAAGGGCCACTATCCTTCTGAGGAGAAGAAATCAACTGTGATGACCAAGTCCAAAAGAAAGAACTTGATCAGAAAGAGCAAAAGGAAGGCAAAGAAGGCTCAAGAAATCAAGGCTACTTTTGATGCTAAGCAGAAACAAGTTTTTATCTCTGCAGGTTTCAAAGTAGTAAGGACTGAGACATCAACCAAGACTCCTCAGCTAAGAGTCATGGTTCTTGTTCAAATCATCTCAGTGCCAAGAAGAAGACTGAGCTGCTGTGTACCACTGCTGCACAGCCTGGACCATCAAACTCCAAGAACAGTTCACAGCCCAAAGGAACTGTCTCAGCATCTACCAAGATGAAGGTGGAGAAGGGATGTGACCAAAGCCAGTCTTGCTCTCAAAGGGAGACTTCTTTGAAGAAGAAAATGTTGTGTGTTATGTGTGAAAGTACTTCTCACATTGCTAAGGATTGCCCATACAATCCTAAAAGTACTGTCCACATGACTAAAACAAAGACTTCAAAGAGTCTCAAGAAGTCTCAAGCTTCGGAAGGAAAGTCTGTTTCCTTCGGAAGCTCCAAATCAAAGAAGAAGGTAAATGGAAAATTACCTTCGGAAGCAAAGTTGGTCTCGGAAGAAAGGAGTTCTTCCGAAGCACTGAAGTCTGCTGCAGTGACTGTAGATTCTTCCGAAGGATCAGTCATCAAAACTTGTGAAGTTCCAAAAGCTTCTAAGGTTTTGAAGGTCAAGTCCAAGACTCCAAAGGTGGTGTGGAAGTCTAAGAAAGACCAAATGACTGAGGTTTCTCCATCAACAACAGCTGAAGATCCCCATAGTACAACCATAGGATCTATTACTGTTGCATTACCTTCTATTACTATTAATGAGCCCAAGACAAGTAAGCTTGGGTTTCCAAATGTAACTAATCATTTTCTTTGTGCAGGAACAGCTCAAGACAAACAGGAATGTCTGGATAATTGACAGTGGCTGTTCCAGGCACATGACAGGCAATAGGTCTCTACTCCATAATTTTGAGAGAATTGATGGAGGACCAGTTGCTTTTGGAGGAGATGAAGGTGGTTACATTTCTGGAAGGGGCAAGGTCACAAATGGTAAGCTCAGCATTGAGAAGGTAAACTTTGTTAAGGAGCTTGGGTACAATCTTCTGAGTGTATCCTAATTTTGTGATCAGAGTCATAACATGCTCTTTACTGAGCATGAGTGCATTGTTCTCAAGCCTGGTGTGGTCATTCCTCATGAGCATATCCTGCTCAGAGCCCCCAGGAAAGGGAACATGTACAAGATGGATTTGCAAGAAACATCTCCCTCAGGAGAAGTTTCATGCTTTCTATCTAAAGCAAATAGTGATGAGTCTTTCCTATGGCATAAAAGAATGTGCCATGTAAACTTTAAGAACATGAATAAATTAATTAAACATGATCTGGTAACTGGAATGCCAAAGAAAGAGTTTACTAGTGATGATCATTGTGTTGCATGCCTGAAAGGGAAGCAACACAAGGTATCTCACAAGCCTAAGGAAAAGAACTCCATCACTACTCCCCTACACTTGTTACATATGGATCTCTTTGGCCCCACCAGTGTAATGAGTTTAGGAAGGACCTCTTACTGTCTGGTGATCACAGATGATTTTACAAGATTCACTTGGGTCTTCTTCCTTAGAACTAAGGATGAAACCCCTGAGATTCTGAAGAATTTCATCTTAAAAGTTGAGAATCAATGTGATCACAAGGTCAAAACCATAAGATGTGATCAGGGAACTGAATTCAAGAACCAAATCCTTGATGCATTTTGTGATGAAAAGGGTATTACAAGACAATATAGTGCTCCCAGGACTCCTCAGCAAAACGGAGTTGCTGAGAGGAGAAACAGGACACTTATTGAAGCTGCAAGAACTATGTTGTCTGACTCTAAACTGCCTATCACCTTCTGGGCAGAGGCAGTCAATACTGCTTGCTATGTGCAAAACAGAGTTTTAGTAGTTAAGACACATGGTAAGACTCCTTATGAACTTTGGCACAAGAGAAAACCTTTCATTGGTTTTCTCAGGTCATTTGGATGTCCCTGCACCATCTTGAATACCAAAGATCAAATTGCCAAGTTTGCTGAGAAATCAGATGATGGACATTTCATTGGATACTCTTCTCAAGCTAAAGCTTATAGAGTATACAATCTCAGAACTAGAATTGTTGAGGAGTCAGCCAATGTGACTTTCAATGAGCACACTCCTTGTGTGGCTGGTTCTGGTCCGATTGGCTGTTTGATCTTGATTTAGTTACCAACTGTTTTAACAAATCTTGTGAGCATGTTTCAGGATCTGCAGAAAATCTAAATACAGGTGATCCTGATCCAAGATTTGAGCTAGGAAGACCTTCAACTCATACATCTTCAGCTCCAGTTGGAACTACTTCAGCAAATGAGGTTTCTATCAGCACAACAATGACAAATTCAGCTGATACATCTGGCATGCCTTCAAATTCCAGCTCAGAGGCCTCTCAACCAGATAAAGACACCTCACTTGTAGAAGACAACAATGGTGATGGTGATAGTGATCAGGAATTTCTTGATGCTAATAACCATACCATAGATGACAACATCAATGATGTCTCACACTCATTGGATCAAGTTAATCTTGATAAGTGTGATAATGTGGAGGGTGAATCTTCCAGACCAGATTTAAATTTCTCAAATTTAGATCTTTCTCAACAACTTGCTGTGATCCCTCAGCTAAGGATCCACAAGTCTCACCCCACCACAAACATCATTGGAGATGTTGTCACAGGGGTAAGAACAAGAGGACAAACCCATGAAGCAAATGTTTGTCTTCACTCTTGTTTCTTATCTCAGATAGAGCCCAAGAAAGTTGATGAAGCTCTAAAGGATGGAAGTTGGGTTGAAGCTATGCAACAAGAGCTGCTTCAATTCAAAAGGCAGAAAGTTTGGAACCTTTGTCCTCTTCCTCATGGGAAGACTACCATTGGAACCAAATGGGTTTTTAGAAACAAGAAGGATGATAGAGGAATCATCATCAAGAACAAGGCAAGACTAGTTGTTCAAGGATACACACAAGAAGAAGGAATTGACTACACTGATGTCTTTGCTCCTGTAGCAAGACTAGAAGCTGTTAGGATATTCCTGGCATTTGCTGCATCCAAGAACTTCAAGGTCTACCAACTTGATGTAAAGTGTGCTTTCTTATATGGAGTGATTGATGAGGAGGTTTATGTCAAACAGCCACCTGGTTTTGTAGACCCTGATCATCCTGATTATGTCTGCAAGCTTGACAAAGCTCTTTATGGGCTGCATCAGGCACCCAGGAAGTGGTATGAGACACTATCTGAGTATCTTTGTAAGCATGGATACAGAAGAGGTACTATAGATGGAACTCTCTTCATCAAAGGACAGGGAAATGACTTATTGCTGGTTCAAGTATATGTTGATGACATCATCTTTGGTTCAACTAATCCAAAGCTCTGCAAAGACTTTGAGAAGCTGATGAAAGACAGATTTGAGATGAGTTCAATGGGAGAACTCAACTTCTTTCTGGGAATTCAAGTGAAGCAGGTTGAAGATGGCATCTTCATAAGTCAGTCAAAGTATGTTCAAGACATACTCAAGAGGTTCAATATGACTGATTGTAAGATTGCTAAGACACCCATAGCCAGAAACCACTCCCTTGGTCCAGATCTTGAGGGGGAGTGTGTAGATGAGCACTTATACAGGGCTATGATTGGGTCTCTTATGTATCTTACAGCTAGCAGGCCTGATATCATGTTTGCTACATGTATTTGTGCAAGATATCAAGCCAACCCTAAGATGTCTCACTTAATCACTGTGAAAAGGATTTTAAGATACCTCAAAGGTGCTTCAACACTTGGTCTATGGTATCCAAAGAATCCAAATTTCAATCTGTATGCCTATACAGATAGTGATTATGGTGGTTGCAATATGACTGCAAAGTCTACATCTGGGGGATGTCAATTCCTTGGTGGAAGGGTGGTCTCATGGCAATGCAAGAAACAATCCTGTGTGTCTGCATCAACTGCTGAGGCTGAATACATTGCTGCTGCAAGCTGCTGTGCTCAAGTGCTCTGGATTCAAAATCAGATGCTGGACTATGGATTTAACTTCAAAGAGACTCCTATCCACATAGACAACAATAGTGCTATCTCTATCACTGAGAACCCTGTGCAGCACTCAAGGACCAAACACATCAACATCAGGTATCATTTAATAAGAGATAACTATGAAAAAGGATTAATTAAACTAGTCAAAGTTCATACAGATGAACAATATGCTGATCTGTTCACAAAAGCTTTTGATGAACAGAGATTTAAGTATCTGATATCAGCTATTGGGATGATTAACTTTGAGTAGACTTTTTATTAAAACTAATTCTAATTATTTCTTCTTAAAATATGTGTGTCCTAAGTTGTCTAGTTCATCACTTTCATAAGCTCATGTTTTCTTTGGATGTAAAATTCTTTTTGAAGACTTTCCTTAGATTCGTGAAAATTTTTTTTACTTCGGAAGATAAAGACTTTATCTTCGGAAGAAAAACATGTCTTCAAAATACATAACTGTCTAAGAGATTTTACCCTCGGAAGAAGTCAAATTCATCTTCCGAAGCTTAAAATTCTTATCTCAGACACTTATTTATTTTTAAGAACCTTTTCCTTCCGAAGCAAAATTAACCTTCGGAAGCTTTGTTTATTTCTATACAAAGGATTCAAAGGTTTATTTCTCTTCCGAAGCATAAATTATCAAGACTCTCAGGAAAATCTTCCGAAGCCATTTTAGCTTCGGAAGCTTTTTCCATCAAAACTTCCGAAGACAAATAAACTTCGGAAGCTTTTCGAATTCCAAGAAAACTACTTTTGAGCAAAAGTAAACTACCTTTTCAGAGGTGGGACCGACTTTCGGATTTCAAAGTTTATCCTCTTTCATTAACTTTGGTTCAAATCCCTTTTCATATAAATACCCAACGGTTCCCCCTCTTTCCCACTATCTTCCTCAAATTCTACTGTTTCTCTAACCTAATTCTCTAAACCGCCTTTGCTTTCTACCTTTCTTCACCCTTAAGCTTCTGAAATGGCCAACCTTAACCGCAGAAACAACCCTGATTTCTCCATGCAACTACACAGGCAACATAATCAAGTTGCTCTGTTAAGCTCTGAGAAAGATGCAAGTTTCTCAGAGATTTGCCAATTCTTGACTCTGTCAAATTATTTCACCTCCCTGACCATTGATCCTACTCTATATGAGGATCACTTGCTTGAATTCTGGAAAACCTGCCAAGAGGTCATTATGGATGGGGAGAAGGCACTGTCTGCCACAGTGCAAGGGAGGACAATCTTCATCACTCCGGCCATCATTAACCAACATCTACAGCTGGATGATGAAGAAGGTGAGGTGTTCTTCTCAAAAGAAGCTGTTAATCATTCTTTTGAGCAGATGGGCTATGAGGGAGATTTCTCTGTAAAGACCTTTAGGAAAGGGAAGGTCTCATCCCAATGGAAATTCCTGCTCCATGTGGTTATCCACAGCTTGTCAAATAAGCATGGTGGATGGGACCAGATTCCTGAGGATCTCTCCTTTATAGTTCATGGAATGGTTCAGGGGGTCAAGTTCAGGTATTCACAATTTGTCTATACTAATTTACTTGCAAACTTAGACTCCTTAGAGTATTACATGTTTCCTAGATATGTTCAACACATTCTCAACTGTGAACTGGGCTCACAGTTGAGGGAAACAGGTAATATTCTTAAATTGGGACAGATGAAGCCCGACATCTTTAAAATAATGAAGAAGCCAACTGTAGGCTTCTCTGGGGTAGAAACAGCCCTAGTCCCAAAAATGTTAGAGCTCATTGCTCAAGGTGACAACCTAGCAACACAAGCTAGTGTTGAACCCACACCTCTTTTGTCATTACCATTAAAAAGACCAGATATTACCCTCACCTACCAAAGAAAATCCAAACAAACCCCTGCTCAGGCTATTGAGTCTGTGCAGGCCCCCAAATACTCAACCTTACAGGAAGAAGTGGACACTAGAACTCCCACTTCTCCTGAGGAGCAAACCACTCCCATTACTTCACCTATCAGGACTGAGGTTCCTCAAGCTCACCCTGATGAGTTCACTAGCCCAACAGCCTCAAGCCTTCACTCTGAGTCTCTTTGAGGAAGGCATACCAAGGGCTGTCTCATCTCCACCACTAGGAACTGGCAATCACATCATAAGGTGGAGGTATGATGATGACAGGAGAGCCCTCATACTTCAAAGAGTTCAAGGCCAACAAGAAGTTTTTCAATTCCAAAGCCTGAGCTTTTATGAAAGACTGGATTTAGTCAACTTGCCACTTGTCAATCCAAGCAATTCAAGACAAGCTGACAGGCTGGCTCAAAGAATCCAAGACAGGATCCTTGCAGAGTTTACTCTAAGAAGGAGACTTAGGGAATCAGGTAATGTCATCGGTCAACTGGATGTTGAGGTGGACCCTAAGATTAGTTTCATAGGGGAAACCTTGACTGAAGGCCCAATGACAGAACCTGAGACCCCTGTCTCATCATCAACAACTGCTGCTGAGGTCCAAACTCCATCTGAGACACCTGCTAGTGAAGGTGTTTCTCAGCCTCTCTCTGGCCAGAGCATGGAAGCTACTCCAAGCAATGAAGGCCAAGCCTCAATCCACCCTGAGTCACAAAGGTCTGTTGGTGACAAAGGAAAAGGATAATGACTCCTGAGGAAATTGAGGAGGAAGAGAGAGAGGAAAAGGAGACTAAGGGGAGAAAGTTCCACTGGGTCATCTAGCTTCATGCAAGCTGCAATCAGGGCTGCTCCCAGACCAAATACTCAAGATGATGAGTTAAGGGCAGTCAGGATTACCTACTTACAGACCAGGAACTATGACATTGATGAGATCATCTCCCTCCCCTTAGAAGAACTAAATGAACTGGCTGACAGGGAAGTGTCAAGAGAGTTGAAGGAGAAAGAGGATGCAATGATACTTCTCCAACTCAAAGAGGAGAAGAGACAGAAAAGACTTTACAAGCATGCTCCTACTCTCTCACCAGTTCAAGAAAGTCCTGCACAGGAAGATGTGGCTCCACAAGAACCTCAGGTAGATAAAGAAGAAGATAGGATCAAGATGATCAACTACCTGAGTGCCACAGGCTTCTATCAGGCAGATGCACTTCTCCCTTTGTCCTATGACTTCATTGAGTTCGAGTATCTAAAGCAACTTGAGCTTGAGTTAGTCAAGGAAAGAAAGACAACTAAAAGGAAACTAAGGGAAGAAGCTGCAAAGTCAAGGGCCATCATTCAAAAGAATGCAAAGAAGTCTGCTGACAGACAAAGAATGGTGAGCTTCTTGAAGCTGTATGGATTCTCCGGAAGGAGACTTGGCCCCATGTCTCTATCCACCATGGATGAGCATATTAGGGTGATCAAGCAGAAGATTAAAAGTGGAGAACTCATTGACTTGCACTCTCTTCCAAGTCAAGTCCCACCTGAAGTGGAGGTCAAGTTTGAACAACCAGAGACACCTCAACCAGCACCTCCAGCTGAGCCTCAGCAAGCTTCATCTTCTGATCCTAGGCAGGGTCAAACTCCCTCTCCTTCTGAACCTGTGAGGGAGGAACACCCAACTGAGAAAGACACTAATGATCAACATGGTGCTGCAGACCAGTCTTCTCAGTTAAAGACATCCAAGAGGAAGAAGAGGATGGCTTCTAAACCAAAGACTAAGAAGAAGAAGCCAAAGTCATCTACCTCTGCACCTCAGGCTGAATCAGATCAACCTGAGGAAGTGCATGATGAGGCAGCCCAATCAACTCCTATTCAAGTGGCTCCTCTAACTAGTGAGACACCCATCTTGTCCTGGACTTACTCCACCAATCCAGAGAGATGGACTGTTATCAGAGATCAAGGTGTTGAGAATGTCTACTCATGGCAAGACATAATCAACTTACCTCTGCATGATCTCTTTGAGATGAGAAGATACTATGAAAGTCTTGATGATCCTGACCATCTCATGAAGAAAGGAATGGTCCTGATTGTACTGAAGACTACCAACATTTGAAGATCTTCCAAGTGTTTTGGTAGCATCAGCCTAGGGGGAGTTTGTAAGGATTCCTGAAGTCTGATGCAACCCAAAACAGCCTAAGTGTCTCAGCAACATGCACTAAGTACTGAAGTGAAGAATGCTTCGGAAGTTTTACACAAAGCATTAGAAAATACTCTAAGTGTAAAATCTTCCGAAGCCAAGACCAATATCTTCCGAAGCCAAACATGAAGTCTTCCGAAGCTTCAGAGACAAAGTCTTCCGAAGCTTCAACCTATGAAGACAGATTTCTTCCGAAGACTTTTAGTATACATGCTTTATCTGATGTACTGTTCCATAAAGCACCTTTTCCGCTGCATCTCTGTAAAGACACCAACTTACATGAGTTGGTGAAAAGGGTCTTGCTTTTGGTAACTGTACATTGAGGTCTTGAGTCTTCAACTTTCCACTTTATGTACTTTATCCTTTTTGTATTGTATAAGGATGTGAGCTATGGCATGTCATAGTCACAAGGTCAAAAGGCAGATATGCCTTTTGATCCTACAATTGATTTTGTTAGTGTCTAGTCAATTGTATCCAGCTGGCTTTCAAAGTATAGCCGGCTGTAGGTTGTAGTATAAGTATTTCAAGTTCTTGTATCTTTTCTTCATGCTTTGTAACACTTGTAAAAGAACTTGAGAAAGCAATATACTGCCTCCTTGAAACCCATACTCTCTTGTTCTGTCTTTTGCTTTACTTGTGTTCTTTGTATCACTTTGGTTTTCTAGTTCACTGTTTGATTAAAGTTTAGTTAATCTCCTCATTGTGTTGTTGTGTTGTAATTGTGTTTAAGCCCTTAAACGGTCCTGCAAGTTTGATGCTACCAGAATGCCGCCTAGGCAAGGAAACTGTATTGGAAGACGAGGAACCACTAGAGGCCGATATGAAGAAGCTAGACCGACCGGAAACCAACCACCTACTCCACTAGGAATTCCTCGTGGAGAGAACGTCAATCAGGAGAACGACGAGAGGATTGCTAACCTAGTAGCATAACAAATTGCTAATGCCATTCCAACCATCATTGCCCAGATCAATACACACTAGGGTAACACAGTCGGAAATGATGGAATTGGGAATGATGAGGACAAGAATGATGATGATGAAGAGATAAGGAATAGATGTTCTTACAAAACCTTTATGGCGTGCAAACCAAAGGATTTATATGGCATCGAGGGTGCAATAGAGACTTATCGATGGTTAGATGAGATTGAAGCCATGTTAGATATCAGTGAGTGCAAGATGGAGCACATGGTACGGTTTGCCTCCTAATCGCTTAAGGGTTCAGCACTTGAGTGGTGGAAAACCATCATCCAGCCTCGAGGGAGAAACGCTGCAGGACGTATGAATTGGTCCGAGTTCAGGGAGTTGATAACCAACAAATACTGCCCGATCAATCAACTTGAGAAGCTAGAGTCTGAATTTTCGAGCTTAGAAATGAAAGGTCCTAACTACACTGAGTACATCAACCGTCTCTTGGCTTTGTCTCGACTAGTGCCACATCTGGTGACACCAGAAGCTAAATGTGTAGCCCGTTTCATTTGGGGACTACATCCTAGAGTTAGAGGCATGGTCCTATCCTCCAGGCCCACAACCCTACAAGCTGCGGTTGGTTTCACTAGTAGATTGATTGATGACCTGGTTAGGGCTGGATGGACTGAGCAGACGAAGACAAAGGATAAGAGGAAGTCGATGGGTGAGAAGAGAAAATGGTTTGATGTTAAGAAGACGATTGGTAGTAGCAGTGGTACAAAAAAGAAAATTGGTGAATGAACTAGGCATGATGATCAAGGTGGAAGGGATCGGAAGCTGTGCTTAGGCACAAGACTATTTTGCAACAAATGCAAACTACATCATCAAGGGGAGTGCAACCCGATGCCCTGTTCAGATGCAAACGAACCGGCCACTTAATTAAGAATTGTACGTTCCAGGTAAACAATGCTATGAGTGTGGAGATCCAGGGCACATGAGGAACAAGCGTCCTAACCTAGCAAGGGATAAGGATGCCAGACCCAACAAGCCTAAGGGAAGGGCATTCGTGATGGACCCAAACGGTGCTCGAAAAGAACCCGATGTGGTTAACGATACGTTTCTCATAAACAACCATCCTGCTACCTTTCTATTTGATACTGGGGCAACATCTAGCTTTGTTTCCACTACCTTTAGGCCTTTTATTGATGTGACAGCCTGCGCCTTAACAAATTCATTTACCGTAGAATTGGCTGACGCTAATGTAATAGAAACTAATGAAATCATTAAGGATTGCGAAATGGTCTTAGAGGGTAGTTATTTAAGATAGACTTAATGCCCATTAAGTTAGTAGGTTTGCTTAAGATACCATTAGCTTGCGGGAAGACATTAGTTGTCCACAGTGAGAGGAACTACCCGCTATACCCCATGATATCCCACCTAAAGGCTACCAAGAGCCTCAAGAAAGGACGCCCATCATTCATAATTTACATGATGAAAGCAACAGAAGAGCAGAGAATTGAAGATATACATGTGGTGTTTGAGTACTCGGAAGTATTCCCCGAAGACCTAGAGGGACTCCCTCCAACCCGACATGTTGAGTTCAAAATAGATTTAGTACCTGGTTCCGCGCCGATGGCCATAGCACCTTACCGACTCGCTCCACCCGAGATGAAGGTACTAATGCTACAAATTTAAGAGTTACTTGAGAAGGGGTTTACACGACCAAGTGTGTCATCGTGGGGTGCTCCGGTACTATTTGTTAAAAAGAAGGATGGAACCCTACGAATGTGCATTGGTTATAGGGAAGTGAACAAGCTTACAGTAAATAACCGTTATCCTCTTCTGAGAATCGATGACTTATTCGATCAGCTGCAAGGAGCCAGCTATTTATCTAAGATAGAATTAAGATCGGGATACCACCAACAGAAGATAAGGGAGGAAGAAATCCTCAAAACGACCTTTAGAACAAGATACAGACACTATGAGTAGCTAGTCATGCCATTCGGACTGACAAACGCGCCAGCGACATTCATGGATCTCATGAACCTTGTATGCCATCCATATCTAGACAAGTTTGTGATTACAATCATTGATGATATCTTGATCTACTCCTATAGCAAAGAAGAGCATGAAAAGCATCTCCGACTGATCCTTGAACTACTCAAGAACGGGCAATTATACGCAAAATTCTCCAAATGTGAGTTTTGGATGCGTGAAATCTAGTTTCTGGGACATGTAGTGAATAAAGATGGAATTCAAGTAGATCCAACAAAAATAGAGGCCATCAAGAATTAGAAGATTGCAGGACCAGTAAAGGGTATGCAGTTACAACACAACAACACAATGAGGAGAGTTGCTTAGAACACTTAACAGATCAAATAAGGAACTGGTTAACTTGTTAATGAAAGATGCTAAGAACACAAGTAAAAGTGAGACAGAACAAGATGGCAAACAACACAAGTAATTGGTTTTCAAGAATGCTGGATATTGCTTCTTAAGTTCTATTACAAATGTTACAAGGCATAAAAAAAGTTACAAGTACTTGAGATACATATACTACATCCTACAGCCGACCATACTTTGAAGGACAGCTGGATAGAATTGACTAGACAACTACAAAATCAAATGTAGAGTCAAAAGGCATATCTGCCTTTTGACTTGTGACTATGACATGCCATAGCTCACATCCTAATATATTACAAAAAGGATAAAAGTACACAAAGTAGAAAGCATGGACTCAAGACCTCAATGTACAGTTACCAAAAACATCGACCTTTTCACCAACTCATGTAAGTTGGTGACTTTACAGAGTTGCAGCGGAAAGGTGGTCCAGCTTTATGTTAAAGTACATCAGATAAAGGCATATCTCTAAAAGTCTTCAGAAGAAATCTGTCTTCACTCTTTGGCTTCAGAAGACTTTGTCTTTGAAGCTTTGGAAGACTTCACTTTTGGCTTCGGAAGATGTTGGTCTTGGCTTTGGAAGATTATACACTTAAAATATTTCTAGTGAAACTTTTGAAGCATTTCTACTTCTGTTCTTCAGTGCATGCATGCAGAGAGACTTTGGATGTTTTGGCTGCATTAGACTTATAGGAATTCTTATAAACTCCCCCTAGGCTGATGCTACCAAAACATTTAGAAGATCTTTAGATGTTGGTAGTCTTTAGGATGATGATGACCATACCCTTCTTCATCAGATGGTCAGGATCACTTAGACTCTCATAATATATTCTCATCTCAAAGAGATCATGCAGAGGTAAGTTGATTATGTCTTGCCATGTATAGACATTCTCAACACCTTGATCTCTGATCACATGCCATCTCTCTGGATTAGTAGTGAAGGTCCAGGATAAGATAGGTCTCTCAGCTGCAAGAGGAGCCACTTGAATTGGAGTTGATTGGGCGGCCTCTTCATGCACTTCCTCAGGTTGATCTGACTCAGCCTGAGGTGTAGAGGTGGATGATTCATGCTTCTTCTTCTTTGACTTTGGTTTGGAAGCCATCCTCTTCTTCCTCTTAGAAGACTTCAATTGAGAAGACTGGTTTGCAGCACCTTGTTGATCATCCTTGTCTTTCTCAGTTGGGTGTTCCTCCCTTACAGGTTCAGAAGGAGTGGGAGTTTGACCCTGCTATGGATCAGAAGATGAAGCTTGCTGACGCTCAGCAGGAGGTCCAGGTTGTGTTATCTTAGGTTGTTCAACCTTAACCTCCACTTCAGGTGGGATTTGACTTTAAGGGGAGTGTAAGTCAATCAGCTCTCCGTTCTTGATCTTCTGCTTGATTACCCTGATATGCTCATCCATTGTGGATAGAGACATAGGGCCAAGTCTCCTTTCGAAGAATCCATACAGCTTCAAGAATCTCATCATCCTTTGTCTGTTAGCAGACTTCTTCATACTCTTTTGGATGATGGCTCTTGACTTTGCAACATCTTCCCTCATCTTTTTCTTTGTTGCCTTTTGTTCTTTGAGCACCTGAAGCAAGCTGTTTGAGATACTCAAACTCAATGTACTCAAAGGACAAGGTAAGAAGTGCAGATGCCTTGTAGAGACCTATGGCACTCAGGTAGTTGATCATGTTTTGCCTATCTGTTTCCTTGTCTACCTGAGGTTCTTGTGTAGCTGCCACATCCTCTTGCACAAGGCTTCCATGAACTGGGGAGAGAGTTGGTACATGCTTGTATAACCCTTTCTGTCTCTTCTCCTCTTTGAATTAGAGAAGTAGCCTTGCATCCTCTGCTTCCTTCATCTCTTTTGACACTTCCATGTCAGCCAGTTCATTTAATTGCTCTAAGGGGAGAGATATAATCTCATCTATGTCATAGTTCCAGGTCTGTAGGTAAGTAATCTTGACTGCCCTCAACTCATCTTCTTGAGTGTTTGGTCTGGGGGCAGCCCTGATTGCAGCTTGCATAAAGCCTGAAGACCCAGAGGAACTTTCTCCCCTTAGCTTCCTCTTCCTCTCTCTCTCCTCCTCCTCAATCTCCTCAGGAGTTAGAATCCTTTTCCCTTTGTCACCCACAGACCTTTGTGACACAAAGTGGAGAGAGCTTTGGCCTTCATTGCTTGGTGTAGCATCCAAGCTCTAGCCAGAGAGAGGTTGTGAGACACCTTCACCAGCAGGTGTTTCACCGAGGGAATGAATTTCTGAAGCAGTTTTTGATGTGACAGGGCTCTCAGGCTCTATCACTGGGCCTTCAGCCAAGGTTTTCCCTTTGAAGCTAATCTTAGGGTCTGCCTTAGCATTCAGTTGACCAATGACATTACCTGATTGCCTTTGTCTTCTTCTAAGGCTGAACTCTTCAGTAATTCTGTCTTGAATCCTGAGTGCTAACCTGGTTGAGTTCTTCTTAAAGGTCTCCCAGCTAGTTTCTCCCTAAGATAAGATATTTCAAATTGCTGATCATTGACCCTATTTTAAAGGGTAGTCACCTGAGATTCAAGGTGACTAACCTTAGAGATTAAATAGGAGCATGTTTTTGACAATTTTTGCACCTTTAGTCTCAGATTCCCCTAATCTTCATCAGAAGAATCATTGGGATATGAGATGATTGGACCAAGGTCCTCTCTCTCACCACCAGCCTCAGGTTCTTGGCTGCTGGATTTCCTCTGCACATTGATAGCCTTAGTTGAAGTGTCAATGGGCTGAGTTGCCATGGTTGAGGTCTTAATGATGTAATCACTTGCAGAAGTGAGAGCCTCTTCCATATGGATATCCTGAACAGGTTCAGAAGTATCCACCTCAGTGATGGGTGACTGATGTGGGCTAGAGAAAAGAGACTCATGAGTACTCATCTCCCTTTGAGTAGGGGAAGAGTAGAGAGACTCATGGTACCCACTGAATCCTAAGTCTTCATCAGTATAGAATGAGAGGTTGGGAATGGGTTGATTTAAGTCTAAAGGCTAGGGATGGTAACTGTCCCCTGAAGGTTGTTCACTTGAGTGTGGAGACTCAGAGTGAGGGCTTAAGGCAGTTTGGCTTATGAGCTCATCAGGGTGAGCATGAGGAACATCATCCTTGATTGTTGAAGAGATGGGAGTGGTTTGCTCCTCAGGAGAAGTGGGAGCTCTAGTGTCCACTTCCTCCTGTATGGGTGAGTATATGGGGGCCTGCACAGACTCAATAGCTTGAGCAGGGGTTCGTTTGGATTTTCTTTGGTAGGTGAGGGTGATTTGTGGCCTTTTTGGTGGTTGGGAGGTAGAAGGTGTGGGTTCATCACTGGCTTGTATAGCTAGGTTGTCACCTTGAGCAATGAGCTCTAACTTGGGACAAGGGCTGTTTCTGTTGGGTTTTGTCACATGTAAAACAAGCTAGTTTAATCATTTAAACTATAAAAACGCAGCGGAAAAAGGAGTTTAACATGTGATTAATAATATGAAAATTTTTACTATTTAAAACACAAACAAAACCCAAGAATGAGGATCAATGATATATGTGAAATAGTATGCTATCAAACAAAACATAACAACCGTAGGGTGTTCATAGAAACTAACTTTCTTAAACAAAATGTTGTAGATGAAAAGGGATGAAGAAGATGATGTTCTTGAGTGGCTAGCCTTCAAAAGAGAAGACCTCAAACTTGTATACCCACAAGCCCTTCCAAACACCAAGCTTGTTAGGGAGCACAACACCAAAGAACTCTCCTTATAGCTCCTCAATGATCCAAAATTTTCAGCCTTTCCTTTCACAAAATCCGAAATTTTTCAGCCACCTTGAGAGAGAGTTCTTGCTTGAGTTGGTTAGAGAGAAGTGTGAAATGAAAGAAGAGTGCAAGAGTGGTGAAAGGTTTGCTTGGACCAAGACACAAAAAGGGAGTCCTAATGCTACTCGGGCGGCCGAAAACCCTTTGAAAATGGGTTCCCCTCATTTTCAACATTTTATAAAAATGTTACACTCTTAGCCCTTAATTTTTATAAAATTAAAACCTCTTTTAATTTTATAACAATAACACACTTTTATTTGTTATTATTTAACCAACTTAAATAATGAAACAAACAATTTCTCATGAACAAATTATCCACATAATGTTGTTCATTTACAAAAGCAACGTTTTAGAAAAACCCATTTTCTAAATTGGTGTTGGTATTTATTTGTTTGATCTTATCAACAAATAAATATTAATTGGTGTTTGTATAGCTTGTTATTGGGTATGACCCGACTTGGATCATAACGTACTAACCACATCAATCTTGTATGTGTCTTGGGCATATAAGGTCTAATAGTTTTTACCCCTGAGAAGCCTACAGTTGGCTTCTTTATTTTAAAGAAGCCAGGCTTCATCTGTCCTAATTTAAGAATATTATCTGTTTCCCTCTACTGTGAGCCCAGTTCACAGTTGAGAATGTGTTGAACATATCTAGGAAACATATAATACTCTAAGGAGTTCAAGTTAGCTAGCAAATTTGTATAAACAAACTGAGAGTACCTGAACTTGACCCCTTGAACCATTCCATGTACTATGAAGGAGAAATCCTCAGGAATCTGGTCCCACCCTCCATGCTTGTTTGATAAGCTGTGGATAACCACATGAAGCAGGTATTTCCACTGGGATGAGACCTTCCCTTTCCTGAAGGTCTTTACAGAGAAATTTCCATCATAGCCCATCTGCTCAAAGGACTGATTTACAGCTTCCTTAGGGAAGGACAACTCACCTTCTTCATCATCCAGCTGCAAGTGAGTGTTGATGATGGCCGGAGTGATGAAGATTGTCCTCCCTTGCACTGTGGCAGACAGTGCCTTCTCCCCATCCATAATGACCTCTTGGCAGGTCTTCCAGAATTCAAGCAGATGATCCTCATAGAGAGTAGGATCAATGGTTAGGGAGGTGAAGTAGTTTGATAGAGCTAAGAAACGACAAATCTCTGAGAAACTATCATCTTTCTCAGAGCTTAACAGAGCAACCTGGTTGTGTTGCCTGTGAAGTTGCATGGAGAAATCTGGGTTGTTTCTGCGGTTTAGGTTGGCCATTTTAGCAGCTTAAGGATGAAGAAAGATGAAGAACAAAGGCGGTTTGGGAGAATCTAGGTTTAAGGAATAGTGTAATTGTGGAAGATAGTGAAAAAGGGGGGGAACCGTTGGGTATTTATGTGAAAAGGATTTGAGACAAGTTAATGAAAGAGGATAAACTTTGAAATCCGGATGTCGGTCCCACCTTTTAAAAGTAGTTTACTTTTTCCCAAAAAGTAGTTTTCTTGGAAGTCGAGAAATCTTCCGAAGGTTATTTGCTTCGGAAGTTTTGAAGAAAAAGCTTCCGAAGGCAAATTGGCTTCAGAAGATATTTCAAAGATTTTTGAGAATTTTGCTTCGGAAGAGAATTTACACTGAGGGATTTTTTATTCTAAGGAGAATAAAAACTTCCGAAGGTAAATTGCTTTCAGAAGAAACTTTTTCTTTTAAAAAATACAGAGTACTTAAGTTTATTTTAAGCTTCGGAAGATATTTCAGAAATTTCTTCCGAAGGTAAAATTACTGAAGCAATTATTTGTTTACTAAGACATAAATTTCTTCCGAGGAAAATTTTAAGTCTTCCGAAAAAGAGATCAAAATTTTAAAAAATCTAAGAAAAGTCTTTTGAAAAGATTTTCTTCCAAAGAAAACAAGGGCTTATGAAGGTGATAGAATAGACAACTTAGGACACACAGGTTTTATAAATAAATTTGATTAAGTTTTAAGAAAAACTATTCAAAGTTAATCATCTCAATAGCTGATACAAGATATTTAAATCTCTGCTCATCAAAAGCTTTGGTGAACAGATCAACATATTGTTCATTTGTATTAACTTTGACTAGTTTGATTAATCCCTTTTCAAAGTTATCTCTGATCAAATGATACCTGATATTAATATGCTTTGTCCTTGAGTGCTGCACACGATTCTCTGTGATGGAGATAGCACTATTGTTGTCTATGTGGATGGGAGTCTCTTTAAAGTTGAATCCCTAGTCCAACATCTGATTTTGAATCCAAAGCACTTGAGGACAACAGCTTGCAGCAGCAATGTATTTAGCCTCAGCAGTTGATGCAGACACGCAGGATTGTTTCTTACATTACCAAAAGACTACTCTTCCACCAAGAAATTGACATCCCCCTGATGTAGACTTTGCAGTCATGTTGCAACCACCATAGTCACTATCTATATAAGCATACAGATTAAAGTCAGAATTCTTTAGATACCAAAGGCCAAGTGATGGAGCACCTTTGAGATATCTTAAGATTCTTTTGACAGTGACCAGGTGTGACATCTTGGGGTTGGCTTGATATCTTGCACAAATGCATGTAGAAAACATGATATCTGGCCTGCTAGTTGTGAGGTACATAAGAGACCCAATCATTGCCCTATAGAGATGCTCATCAACACACTCCCCCTCAAGATCAGGTCCAAAGGAAAGATTTCTGGCTATGAGTGTCTTAGCAACCTTACAATCAGTCATGTTGAACCTTTTAAGTATGTCTTGTACATACTTTGACTGACTTTTGAAGATGCCATTGTCCACGTGCTTCACTTGAATTCCTAGAAAGAAATTGAGTTCCCCCTTGGCACTCTTTCAAACCTGTCCTTCATCAGTTTCTCAAAGTCTTTGCAGAGCTTTGGATTAGTTGACCCAAAGATAATGTCATCTATATATAATTGAACTAGCATTATGTCATTTCCTGTTCCTTTGATGAAGAGAGTTCCATCTATAGTACCCCTTTTGTATCCATGTTGACAGAGATACTGAGATAGAGTCTCATACCACTTCCTTGGTGCTTGGTGCTTCGTGCAGCCCATAAAGAGCTTTATCAAGTCTGCAGACATAATCAGGATGATCAGGATCTGTAAACCCAGGTGGTTGTCTGACATACACCTCTTCATCAATCACCCCATAAAGAAAAGCACACTTGACATCAAGTTGGTAGACCTTAAAGTTCTTGGATGCAGCAAAAGCTAGGAATATTCTAACATCTTCAAGTCTTGCTACAAGAGCAAAAACATCTGTGTAGTCAATTCCTTCTTCTTGAGTATACCCTTGAACAACTAGTCTTTCCTTGTTCTTGATGACAAGTCCTCTATCATCCTTCTTGTTCCTGAAAACCCATTTGGTTCCTATGATAGTCTTCCCTTGAGGAAGAGGACATAGGTTCCACACCTTTTGCCTTTTGAATTGAAGCAGCTCCTCTTGCATAGCTTCAACCCAACTTCCATCTTTTAGAGCCTCATCAATTTTCTTTGGCTCTATCTGGGACAAGAAACAAGAGTGAAGACAAACATTTGCTTTATGGGTTTGTCCTCTTGTTCTCACCCCTAAATCAACATCTCCAATGATATTTGTGGTAGGATGAGACTTGTGGATCCTTAGCTGAGGGATCACAACAAGTTTCTTAGACAGATCTAAATTTGAAAAATTCTGATCTGGCAAAGAAGATTCACCCTCCACATCAGCACACTTATCAAGATTGACTTGATCCAATGAGTGTGTGACATCATTGATGTTTTCTTCAATGTAGTGGTTATCAGCATCAAGAAATTCCTGATCACTTTCACCACCACCATTTTCTCCAACATTTAAAGCTCCTTCCTTTAAGTTTTGTGCCTCTAAGCTGGAATTTGAAGGCACCCTAGAAGCATCAGCAAGATTTGTCATTGATGTGCTGGTAGAAGCTTCATTTGCAGGAATAGTTACCACTGGAGCTGAAGATGTGTAACTAGAAGGTCTTCTTAGCTCAAATCTTGGATCAGGATCACCTGTAGGTAGTATATCTGTAGATCCTTAAATATTCTTACAAGACTTGTTAAAACAGTTGGTAACTAAATCAAGATCAAATAGCCAATTCGGACCAGAACCTTTCACACTGGGAGTGTGCTCATTAAAAGTCACATTGACTGACTCCTCAACTACTCTAGTTGTGAGGTTGTATACTCTATAAGCTTTAGCTTGAGAAGAGTATCCAATAAAGTGTCCATCATCTGATTTCTCAGCAAACTTGGCAATTTGATCTTTGGTATTCAAGATGGTGCAAGGACATCCAAATGACATGAGAAAACCAATGAAAGGTTTTCTCTTGTGCCAAAGTTCATAAGGAGTCTTACCATGTGTCTTAACCACTAAAACTCTGTTTTGCACATAGCAAGCAGTGTTCACTGACTCTGCCCAGAAGGTGATGGGCAGTTTAGAGTCAGACAACATAGTTCTTGCAGCTTCAATTAGTGTATTGTTTCTCCTCTCAGCAACACCATTTTGATGAGGAGTCCTGGGAGCACTATATTGTCTTGTAATACCTTTTTCATCACAAAATGTATCAAGGATTTGATTCTTGAATTCAGTTCCTTGATCACATCTTATGGTTTTGACCTTGTGATCACATTAATTCTCAATCTTTAAGATGAAATTCTTCAGAATCTCAGGGGTCTCATCCTTAGTTCTAAGAAAGAAGACCCAAGTGAATCTTTTGTAAAATCATCTATGATCACCAAACAATCAGAGGTCCTTTCTAGACTCATTACACTGGTGGGGCCAAAGATATCCATATGTAATAAGTGTAGGGGATTAATGATGGAATTTCTTTCCTTTGGCTTGTGAGATACCTTGTGTTGCTTCCCCTTCAGGCATGCAACACAGTGGTCATCACTTGTAAACTCTGTCTTTGGTACTCCAGTTACCAAATCATTCTTAATTAATTTATTCATGTTTTTAAAGTTTACATGGCACATTCTTTTATGCCAGAGGAAAGATTCATCATTATTTGCTTTAGACAGAAAGCATGAAACTTCTCCTGAGGGAGATGTTTCTTGCAAGTCCATCTTGTACATGTTCCCTTTCCCGAGGGCTCTGAGAAAGATGTGCTCATGAGGAATGACCACCTCGGGCCTGAGAACAATGCACTCATGCTCAGTGAAGAGCATGTTATGACTCTGATCACAAAATTAGGATACACTTAGAAGATTATACCCAAGCTCCTTGACAAAGTTTACCTTCTCAAGCTAAGCTTACCATTTGTGACCTTGCCCCTTCCTTTAATGTAACCTCCTGCATCTCCTACAAAAGCAACTGGCCTTCCATCAATTCTTTCAAACTTTTAGAATAGTGACCTATTGCCTGTCATGTGCATGGAACAACCACTATCAATGATCCATACATTTCTGTTTGTCTTGAGCTGTTCCTGCATAAAAGAGATGATTAGTTACATTTGGAAACCCAAGCCTCATTGGTCTTGGGCTCATCAAAAGAAGTTGAAGACAATGCAATAGTAATTGATCCTATAGTCATGCTAGAAGGATCATTTGCTGATGTTGATGAAGAACTTTCAGCCACTTGGTCTTTCTTTGACTTCCATACCACCTTTGGAAGCTTAGACTTGACCTTCAATACTTCGGAAGTTTTGATGACTTCGGAAGTTTTGATGACTAGACCTTCGAAAGATCTTGCTTTCACTACAGCAGGCTTTAGTGCTTCGGAAGTATTCCTATCTTCTGAGACCAAATTTTCTTCCAAAGGCAAGTTTCCACTTGTCTTCTTCTTCATTTTGGAGCTTTCGAAGGAAATAGATTTTCCTTCCAAAGCTTGCTTCTTCTTTTCCAAACTCTTAGAAGTTTCTTTCTTGGTCATGTGGAGAGTACTCTTTGGATTGTAAACACATTTTTCTGCCTTGGCTTTGCTGATCACAAGCTCAGCCTGGCATTCAGTTAATTTAGTAATGAGGTCTTTGATCTGAGTCCTGTAGTTTGTATGCTCATGTTTAAGAGTTGAAATGGTTTTCTCTAAGTCCTATATCTTTAGTTTAAAATCATTTTTAGCTCTTTTAAAATTAGCTTTTAAGATATTTAAGGACTCAAGATCAGATCTTATTTCTAAATTATAGGACCTGTATCTATTAACCTTAGCAATGCATTCAAGAGTACAAAGATGTTCCAATACCTTGGATTCATCGTGGTCTGCCATGAGTGCTTGGTTTGGAGATACATCTTCCACCTGAAAGCTCCGGTCAAAGCCTCCTTCTTCAACAGCAACTGTAGCTTGCTGCTTTGGCTTCTCATTCTGAGGGGCTTTCTCAGTGTAGTTTGGTTTGTGCTTGGCCACCATTTGTCCTTGGTACCTTACACTCTCTTGAAAAGTGTCCCATCTGGTTACAGTTGTAACACTTTACTTTGCTTTTATCCTGCCTAAACTTTCCACTGGCTGCATTGCTTGGAAACTTTCTCCCGGTCCTCTGGTAGAACTTCATGGCTCTATGAGTGAGAAGAGCCATTTGCTGGACTATCTCCATATACTCCAGATCATCTAGATGGATACAGTCCAAATCTTCAAGAGTGAAGAGAAAGTTGCTTGAGGTTTCATCAGTGAAGACAAAGGCATGAGAAGAACTTGTCTCTTGGAAAGGACTTCCTTGAGTGTAGCTTTCCCTTGGAGTCTCTGGGAAGGTGATGAAAGGGCCCTTTTGTGAGTTGTATGGGAAACATATAAGATGATGCTGTGGTTCCATGCTTTCCCTTTCAACCACATGGAGAGCTGAACTCAATTGATTGCTGGATTTACCAGATGAGTTTTGCATGTTCATCTCCATCTGGTAGCCACTAAGAATACCATACAACTATGTGAGAGTAAGAGTCTTAAGGTTCTCAGTCCTCTTGATAACAACATAGTAATGTGTCCATTGTCTAGGAAGAGAGGACATAAACTTCCTTACAATGTCCCTATTCTCAAGAGTTACTCCAACATCCATTAGAGTATCAACAATCTCAACATACCTGAAGTATTGTTGAGTCATGGTTTCACCTACCTTAAAGGTGAAGTTTTCAAACTGCTGCTTTTGGAGATCCTTCTTGTTCTTCTTTGCTTCAGTAGACCCCCCATACATCAGCTTTAGTGCTTCCCATAGTTGCTTGGTAGTTTTGCACTTCTTGAAGCCTCTGTAGATGGAGGTTGGAAGAGCACTTTGAAAGGCTGTCATGGCTTTCTGATCAATCTCTATTCTCTTCTTATCTGCTTCAGAGTAATCAGCCACAGCCTTAGGAATCATACCACCATTAGTAGCAGAAGTGGTGCTTGGTATGTAAGGTCCCTCAACAATAGAGTCCCACATCCTGGAGTCTTGAGACTTGATGAAGCCTTCCATTCTTTGACACCAAGTATCAATATCTTCAGGAGTGATCAGTGGAGACTTTGGTAATAGCTGCCATTTGAGTTGTTAAGTATTTTGTGTGTGTGAGGGATCTTAAGATGGTGAGATCTTATATCAAGAGCCTGAAATGCTCTAATACCAAATGCAGGACCGGTGAAGGGTATGCACTTACAACACAACAACATAATGAGGAGAGTTGCTTAGAACACTTAACAGATCAAATAGGGAACTTGTGAACTTGTTAATGAAAGATGCTAAGAACACAAGTAAAAGTGAGACAGAACAAGATGGCAAACAACACAAGTAATTGGTTTTCAAAGAATGCTGCATATTGCTTCTCAAGTTTTATTACAAATGTTACAAAGCATAAAGGAAAGTTACAAGTACTTGAGATACATATACTACATCCTACAGCCGACCATACTTTGAAGGCCAGCTGGATACAATTGACTAGACAACTACAAAATCAAATGTAGAGTCAAGACAGATTTGCCTTTTGACTAGTGACTATGACATGCCATAGCTCACATCTTAATATATTACAAAAAGGATAAAAGTACATAAAGTAGAAAGCATGGACTCAAGACCTCAATGTACAGTTACCAAAAGCATGGACTGTTAGGTCTAGGATCAGTAGATCTAATTCATTATGTATAGGCTTAGTACTTGAATTAATATCTGTAATGAATGTTTGTACTTCATTATTGTGTATGCATTAAATGTATAGGTTAACCCAATTATGTGTGTGTTGATTTATGTATGGTTGCAGGTACAAACATTATAATTGGTCAATTTATGAAATTGACCAAGTGTAAGAAACATCTACGGATGAACATTTTGTTCTTCCGTAGATATGTTTCTTACAAGTAACCTTACATCCGAAGATCCTCTGCGGATGAACAACCAGAACTGAAGAACAAGTTTCCTTCGGAAGAACAAGACTTCTACGGAAGAACAAGACTTCTACGGAAGAACAAATCATCTACGGAAGAACAAATTCCTACTGAAGACATTATTCCTGCGGAGTCCAAACACTTGTATAATACAAGTGTTACAAGTCAACAAGTCAACAAGGCAGTTATGCGAATCCCGAGCAATCCGATGATTCGTTAACAGAAACAAATCAAATCCCAAGAGATCCGGTGTTTCCTATAACTGAAACATCATTTTCTATATATATGGATCCTAGGTTTCAATTCAAGCACGATTGTTTATGCGATTGATTGATCGGCAACAGCAATAGCAATACGACAATCACTTCAAAGTCACTCAATCAAACCCTAGCAGCCGTCACATCATAACATACTTTGATATCATTCATTCATTGTCTTTGTAATCATTAACATATTCTAATGAAATACTTATTATTCATTAATTGTGTTTTGTTGAGTGTGTTCTTGAACATTTATTGATATTTAAAGTTATTACAAACAATTAAACCAAATTAACGTTGATTCTGCCAACGTTGACTTGCCATCAACCGACACTGATAATTCCTGATTGCGATCCTTGGATTCACAGGTGGTATCAGAGCCAAGTGCTCATTGATCTAGATCGATTGATCTATCAGTGTTAGTTGTGTTTAATTGATTTTAATTCTGTAGATTTGTCAGTTCTTACTGATTAGATCTACTGTTGTCGTTCAACTGCAATCGATTAGATTAACTCGTATCTATATTCAAATCAATTCAATAGCAGATCTTGTTGATCATTCTCATCAATTAACATCATGAGCAACTTCAGTGGATCATCTTACCAACCACCGAAGTTGGAAACAAAAGCAGACTTCAAGTCATGGAAAATCAAGTTTAGGAATCATGTAAACTATACTGATTCTGACTTATAGGTCTCCATCACTGAAGGTCCTTATATTCCACCCACTCTTGGGCTGGATTATAACAACAAAAATCAACCAATCAGTACCAAAGATCTATCACCTGATGATGTCAAAAAGGTCAAAGTTGATATCAAAGCATACAGTTTGCTTAGTATGGCTTTACCTGAAGAGATATTGATCAGGTATGAGAACTACAAAACAACACACTCCTTGTGGAAGATACTTCATACTCTCTGCGAAGGGAGTGATGAGATCAGAAGCATAAGGAGAGACACCCTCAGGTCACAATATGAAACATTTCATCATATTGAGGGTGAATCAATTCCTCAACAACTTCATAGATTCATGCAGTTAGTACCTGAGATGGATATTCTGGAGTTGAAATATACCAATGAGGAATTAAACAAGAAAATGCTCCACACTTTGCCAGAAAGTTGGAAGCAAACAATATCCATGTTCAAGAACACTATAGATCTGAAGTCAACTGGTCAAGATACTCTGGTTGCAAAGTGGAAGCTCTTGAAATGGATGAAAAATCAAGAAACAAGAGTGTGAGAACTCATGTCTCACCCTATCACTTCAAAGAAACAAATAATGTTGGAAGTGCCTTTATTTCAAACAATGAAAGTGATAACTCTTGTGCTTGGAGTGATAATGAGGAGGAAGTTAGCTTTTATGCTTCTAAACCCTCAAAGAAATCATCTCAAGATAAGAATCAAAAGGATAAAGGAAGAACTGCTAATAGAAAAGATACAACTGCAGCAACAGCTAAGTCTTCGCATTCAAACAATCAGTCAGAACCAATTATTGTGATATTGGATTCTGAAGATTAAAAAGTAGCCTTTGCAGCTTTTAGTTCTAGTTTTCAAGCATATCTGGGAAGCTTTCTAACGTCAGCGAATATCTGCCAACAAGACTTAGAAGAACTACATCCTGATGTAAATGGACCTACAATGGCAGATGGCAATGATTGCTTATAGAGCAAAGCAATATCTCAGGAGAAATAAGAACTTGGCATCAGCAAGTAAAACATCAAAGATTGGTGTTGACAAATCAAAGGTAAGATGCTTCAAGTGCAATCTCTATGGACATTTCTCCAGAGAATGTAATCAACAATCATATCCAGAGATGAGACAACATCAGCAGCATCAGCAACATTAGATTCAACTTCATCAACAATCAAATTCTCAAAGACCTCTGCAGAGACAATCTCAACTGATCAATGCATCCCCACCAGCCACCAATGAATCAGCTGGACCTAGTAACTCAAAGGAGTCAGAGCTGATCATACTTCAAGATGGAACGTGTGACTAGAATGTGTATGAAAAAGAAGTCTTGGAAGAGAATCAAGCATTGATGGCCCATATGGATCAAAAAGTTCCTCCAATGGCAATATAGGTAAAAGAAAGGATGTGTTTATCAACATGTGTTGAGGAAGTTGAACGCTATAGAGTCCATGCTCAACAGTTGGCTGACAAAGTAAAAGAAACTATGATTTTGAATGAATCCCATGTTAGAGAACATAAATTGTATCAAATCAAAATTAACTCTTTGCAAAAGGATTTAGAAAAATTTGTTTCTGAAAACTATAGCCTAAAAGCCCAAGTTGAGCATCTGACCACTTCCTTAACAAAATCCATGGCTGATCATGCGTCAACTAAAGTGAAACTTTAGAAGTTTCAATTATCATCTCAGCAATATGAGAAAGTACTAAATTCTCATATTGAAACAAAGAAATGGTCTGGGTTGGGTTATAATGCTGTTGCACCACCTATAAATGATAATTACACATCTTTACCTACAACAATGACCAACACTCTGTCAAATCATTTTGTGCCTAGCACCAAGTTTGAAACAGAATCAACTCAAATCAACATTAACAATGAAGCTGAAGTGAGTGAAACTGAATCCTCTGAATCAGAATCTTTAAATCAAAATGATTTTGAATTTGATTATGATAATTGTGATGACTTGGATGATTCTGATGAACATGATGTTGATCAAATGACCACTGGTAAGAATGTTCATATTAAAACAAATATTCCAAAAGTGCTTGAAGAAACAAAGTTGCCATACCCTCCTAAACAAAGAAACATGCTGAAGACCATTTGCAAGAGAATAGCTCAATTGAATGAAGGTCTTCAAGAACTAAATCAGCAACAAGACTCCTCCAAAAAATTGAATGATGAATCTACTACTACTGAGGAAAGAGAGAGATCTAAGGAAAAAGGAAAGAAAAAGGTATCAGCAGATCATCAACGGAAAAAGAACGTCTATCCTGTGTCAAATCTACGGAACAAGAAAACTTCAGCAGATGATCTACGGAAGAGGAATTCTGGAACAAACAATCAAAAGATACATAAATTTGAAAGAGAAGAAGTGTAAGGATTCCTTAAGTCTGATGCAACCCAAAACATCCAATGTGTCTCTGCAACATGCACTAAGTACTGAAGTAAACAATGCTTCGGAAGTTTTACACAATACACTAGAAAATACTCTAAGTGTAAAATCTTCCGAAGCCAAGACCAATATCTTCTGAAGCCAAACATGAAGTCTTCCGAAGCCTCAGAGACAAAGTCTTCCGAAGCTTCAACCTATGAAGACAGATTTCTTCCGAAGACTTTTAGTATACGTGCTTTATCTGATGTACTTTTCCTTAAAGCTGGACACCTTTTCGCTGCATCTCTGTAAAGTCACCAACTTACATGAGTTGGTGAAAAGGTCCATGCTTTTGGTAACTGTACATTGAGGTCTTGAGTCTGTAACTTTCTACTTTATGTACTTTATCCTTTTTGTAATATATAAGGATGTGAGCTATGGCATGTTATAGTCACAAGGTCAAAAGGCAGATATGCCTTTTGATCCTACAATTGATTTTGTTAGTGTATAGTCAATTGTATCCAGCTGGCTTTCAAAGTATAGCCGGCTGTAGGTTGTAGTATAAGTATTCCAAGTTCTTGTATCTTTCTTTATGCTTTGTAACACTTGTAAAAGAACTTGAGAAAGCAATATACTGCCTCCTTGAAACCCAACTCTCTTGTTCTGTCTCTTTACTTTACTTGTGTTCTTTGTACCAACTTGGTTAATCCAGTTCACTGTTTGATCAAAGTTTAGTTGCTCTCCTCATTGTGTTGTTGTGTTGTAATTTGTTCAAGCCCTTAAACGGTCCTGCAAGAAGCACATCCAAAGCTAAAGAAGAAAGAACAACATCAAAAGTCAGCAAACCATAAGAATGATTCTGAAAAAGAATCAGATGGAAAATATTGCAAATGGTGTGACATGAAAATCACAATACTGAAGAATGTTACTTAAGTAGCTACTATTCTATTTGCAATATGAACAATCACATGACAGCTGAATGCTACTTCAACAAACATTGTGCCATCTGCAACAAAAATAATCAATCCACTCAGGAATGTTATTTTAACAAAAAGAACAAAACAAAAGGCACAAAGAAGAAAGAGTCAGATAAGTCTGAATCGGATACTCAATCTACTGATTGTGAAAAAGGTTCAAAACTGAAGAAGCCTGATCTGAAATCAAAGTAAAAATCAAAGGACAAAACATCATCAAGTGCTCATCCATTGAAGAAAAGACCAACTGTTCAGCAGTCAAAAACACCTCACAAAATGGTAGATTTGACTGATAAGGAATCAAAGGATGATGATGCATTTTTTGATAAATTTGAAAAGGGAATTCAAATACCTCTTTCAAAAATGAAAGATAGTGAGACATTTAAAGTTTCATTATCAAAACAAAAGTCTCAAATGAATGAAATTGAGTTGATTCAAGCAGAAATTGAGAAACAAGAACCTAGTTTATCAACATCCCATTCAGCAGAATCATCCTCATCTAAAACAAATCAGAATGATTCACCCAAATCTAAAACTGAAACTTCAAGACTTATTCATGAAGGAGTAACTATTTTAGACACTATTGACAAACCCAAGATCATTAAGACTTGGGTTGTCACTTCTAACTGATTTATTTCTGAGTGCAGGAATAATATTGGAGAGCTGACAACAAGTGGTATGTTGACAGTGGTTGTTCCAGACATATGACAGGAAACTGTTCACTTCTTCATGATTTCAAACATAAAAATGCTTCTTATGTGGTATTTGGTGGGGATAAAAAGGGAGGTAAAATTGTTGGTGAAGGGATGATAACAAATGGTGTGCTCAAATTTGAGAAAGTAAATTACTGTGAAAATTTACAGTATAATCTACTTAGTGTGTCTTAAATTTGTGATCAAAATTATACCACATTGTTTGATAATACTAACTGTTACATTCTTAAGCCAGGATTTATTGTTCTAGAAGAATGGATCCTCCTCAAAGCAGCAAGAAAAGGAAACACTTATGTTTTGGATATGAACAACATTTCACTCACAAAACATGAAACATGCCTTATATCTAAACTATCAGAAGATTTGTCTCAGTTATGGCATAGAAGGCTTGTCCATTCTAACATGAATAAATTGGTGAAAAATGACCTGGTCATTGGATTGCCAAACAAAGAGTTTCATTGCTCAATTCACTGTTCTTCTTGTTACAAAGGAAAACAACATAGAGTGTCACGTAAATCCAAAACTATCAATACTAATACTACACCACTCAAATTGCTTCACATGGATTTGTTTGGTCCTACCAATGTAATGAGCATTGGAAAAAGACAATATTGACTGGTGATAGTTGATGATTTCACAAGATTTACATGGGTCTTTTTCTTAAAACCAAAAAAATGAAACATCAAAAACATTAATGGACTTTGTGATCAAGATTGAGAATCAACTTGATACAAAAGTTAAAATTTTTAGGAGTGACAATGGTACTGAATTTGCCAATTTTGAACTGGATTCCTTTTGCAGGAATAAAGGTATTGCAAGGCAATTTAGTGCACCAAGAACTCCACAACAAAATAGGGTTGCTGAAAGAAGAAATAGAACTCTCATTGAAGCAGCCAGAACAATGTTAGCTCATCCACAATTGCCCATCACTTTTTGGGATGAGGCTGTGAATACTGCATGCAATGTTCAAAACAAAACATTAATTGTCAAAGAACATAACAAAACTCCTTATGAGCTCTTATTTAAAAGAAAACCATGCATAGGATATCTTAAAGGCTTTGGACGTCATGTAACTGTTTTGAACATAAAAGAGTCATTGGGAAAATTTCAGAAAAAGCATATGATGGTTTCTTTTTTGGATACTCTTCAACATCTAAATCATATAGGGTTTATATTCCACAACATAACATTGTGGAAGAGACTCCTAATGTATCTTTTGATGAACTGTATTTACAAAGTCAGTTAAAGGTTCATCATGGTTGTTTGACATAGATGCTTTATCTAAATCATTTAACTATGATCATTTGAACAATGCAAGATCTGATGAAGTATGTTATCCATTTGTTCCACCTCATATGACTGAAGTAATCTTATCTGCTAATCCTCCAAGGATACCCCCATCCTTGGGTGAAAACACATCAGTAGCAGCAGATACTACATTTTGAAATGAACATGGTGCATCCGAAGATGTGAATGCTGTCCCTTCAACAGAACCAGGCTCTCAAGTGAATACAATAAACATTGGAAATGATTCATGTCCTCACTTATCATCCGGAGAAGTTCCTACGGAAGAGCAAAATGCTTCCGGAGAAGTTCCTACGGAAGAGCAAAATGTATCCGGAGAAGTTCCTACGGAAAAGCAAAATGCTTCCGGAGAAGTTCCTACGGAAGAGCAAAATGTATCCAAAGAAGTTTCTACAGAACATCAAACCAAAACTGGAGATGCTCCTGCAGCCCATACAGAAGACTCTCATGATCCTTCAACTCATGTTAAACATTTTGACTATTTCTTAAACTCTCAACCTGAGTTGGATCAGTGTGAGGCAATGGAAATGACTAACCTGTAATCATCTATACCAGTTGAATCAACTCCTTCAATGAGAATCCATAAGACTCATCCAATCAACAACATCATTGGAAATCCTGCAAAGAGAACTACAAGGAGCCAAAATGGTACTGCCAACCTTTGTCTCTTCGGTTGTTTTCTTTCTCAAGTGGTGCCTCCAAACATCACTGCTGCTTTAAAAGACAATAGCTGGATTGAAGCTATGCAAGAAGAGCTTCAACGGTTCAGAAAGCAAAAAGTATGGTCTCTTGTTGATTTGCCTGAAGGTCAATATCCTATTGGAACAAGATGGCTATACAAAAACAAACTGGATGATAGAGGGATTATTTTAAAAAACAAAGCAAGGTTGATTGCACAAGGATACACTCAAGAAGAAGGAATAGACTATGATGAAGTTTTTGCACCAGTTGCAAGAATTGAGGCCATAAGAGTGTTTCTGGCTTATGCATCGTACAAGAAGTTTACTGTGTATCAGATGGATGTCAAGTGTGCATTCTTATATGGGAAGATTGATGAGGAAGTTTATGTGTCACAACCCCCTGGTTTTGAAGATTCTCATTATCCCCATAGGGTATACAAACTAGATAAAGCCTTGTATGGTCTTCATCAAGCACCAAGAAAATGGTATGAAACACTATCATCTTTCTTGCTCAAGCATGGCTACAAAAGATGAACTATTGATCAGACACTCTTTCTCAAACAAGAACATCAAGATCTCTTAGTAGTTCAAATATATGTTGATGACATTATATTTGGTTCAACTAATAAGAGATTGTGTGTAAATTTTGAAGAGCTGATGAAATCTGAATTTCAGATGAGTTCATGGGTGAACTAACCTTCTTCCTTGGCCTTCAAGTTCATCAAAAATCAGATGGGATCTTCATCAACCAAGAAAAATACATACATCAAATTCTGAAGAAATACAATCTTGCTGAAGTATCCTCATGCAAAACACCAGCATTAACAATTGATAAGATTGTTCCTGATCCTTCTGGAAAATCTATTGATAAAAAATTAATAGATCAATGATAGGTTCACTTATGTATTTAACTGCCAGTAGACCTGATATTATGTTTAATGTGTGTGTATGTGCTAGGTACCAATCTGATCCCAAGGAGTCTCATCTCAATGCTGTAAAAAGGATTTTTAGATACCTCAAAGGAAAACCAGGACTTGGTCTTTGGTATCCAAAGGATGGAGACTTTACACTCTACTCATACTCGGACAGTGACAATGGTGGATATAACAGTAACAGAAAATCAACAACCGGTGGATGTCAATTCATTGGACCAAGGTTAGTATCATGGCAGTGCAAGAAACAAACCAATGTTTCTGTATCCACACCTGAGGCTGAGTACATAGCTGCTTCAGCTGGTTGCTCTCAAGTTCTTTAGTTGCAAAACCAATTGCTTGACTATGGTTATAACTTTCTTCAAACTTCAATTTATATAGACAATACTGCTGCTATGTTTATCACTGCTAATCCTGTGCAACATAGTAAAACAAAACATATTGAGATAAGATATCATTTTCTGAGAGATTGCTCAAAAAAGGGTTTGATCAAGTTAGTCAAAGTGGATACAACAAATCAGCTTGCTGATTTATTCATTAAAGCCTTTGACTCAGTTAGATTTAACTTTCTAGTTGAGTCTCTAGGCATGATTAACTTAGATTAATCAAATTAAACAAACAAAATATTGTGTGTAATGATATTAAAGCATGACATATGCCTGGGAAATGATAGTATACTATAGCTTTGCTTATTCCTGAATACATAAATAATAATAAATCTCAGCAAGTTTCTTGATATGTGAGTAGATTCATCTTGAGCGGAAACTACACTGAGTGCATACCAAACATAATGCTAAGTGATTGTGTGTGGGAAACTTCATTTTGAGAATACAAAGTGAGTCTTATTCTAATGTGACCAAATCACTCATCTAAACACACTATGTAAAACACTTTATAATATCTATCTTTGCAAATCATACTCCCTCTGTTTTGTGTGAACAAGACCTGGGTGTATGATCACCATATTGAATATCAGTTATAAAAGGTGAAAAGATCATGATCCTCATCATCCCTCTGTTTTGTGTAAACAAAGACCTGGGTAAAAGGCACCTCTGTTTTACGTGAGTAAAGACCTGCTGACCTGATGATGATCATATCTAAGCTCTCAAAAGAATCTTATGTGATCAATTGTATATTATCTTGACCTTTTACATCATTGCATTAATGAGATGCCAAATGCATCTCAAGATAGATCTTATAACTTAAAGTACATAGTTCTTAAGTGTGAAAAAGTGATGATTTGACTTGCAAAGGGAGGACAAAATCTTTGTGAATTGAATGTGAAGCCCATAACAGTATCTCCAAATCAATATGAAAACATGATAATCAGCATGCCTAGTTGATACATGAGCTCTTGTATGGATTTATGTGGACAATATACTTACAATCAGAACTTTGTTCAGGTATCAATTCAACAAAATAACTCATCAGGAAGAGGCTTAGTATTATAGTATGATCCCATCATATGTGTATCTATGTCTGATCATCATCATCATATAGTTAAAAATCATGTTATTCCTCTTAAAGAAATTTATGATAAATGCTTAATTTCACCATTAATCACAAATTTAGGGGGAGTACAATACATGAAGTTAAGTTTTTCAATCAGCAGCATTGTCTATCTCATTATCAATTTGAAGGAATTGGAATCTGAGCATCATCTTAGCTTCTAGATACATGAAAATTTTATTAAAATCATTTTAAACTTTCTTGTGCTAAATTGCCATGTATACAAAGTCAACAAGGTCCTAAAGCAATAAATGGTTCTAACCAATGGACTTGGACCATACATACAACAATATTTCTCAGCATTGTGCTATCTTAAGCATCAGCAGAAGCTATAATGTGGAAAACTTAAATGTTTATCCGTAGATTGGTAAACTACGGATGAACAAAGATCAACAAATGTAATTTAATTTTACAGTTTGGTAATCTATGAAAATGTAAGTTACACTTCATCAGCAGATGTTGTTGATCCGTAGATGTTCTGCGGAAGAATACGTTGAGGGTCCCACCTATAAATGAGATAAAATTAATGTGTCTGAGAGTATAAATGATGTGGTTTGACTTCTCAAATTTATTATTCGCTTTTTTAGCTCACTTTTCACACCTAGAAAAACACACTCTCAACAAACTTTTTCCCCCTTCCTCAGCATTCAAATTTTACCAAATCAAAACATTAAAGAAACATATATCTGTGTTCTTAATCCGCTGTTATTAAGGTAAAACATGTCGTTTGTTTTATCTCACAACTGTTCGTTTTCTCATATCAATAATGTGATTCTAACGAAATCTTTTTCTTATGAACAGATGGATAATCGATTTGCGAGAGAACACAATGTGTGTGCCTTCTTAAACCCTGATGATCTTGTTTCAGAAGGGTGTCAAGAAATTATCAGATATCTAAGAAGATCGAGGCTGTTCTATGCCTTATCAGCAGAGCCTGTGATTTATTGATCACATATTACTGATTTCTGGAACTCTGCATACATAGAAGAAGATGGTGAAGGTATTGTTGTTGATGTTAAAAATCGAAGGCTGAGAATCGATGAACAAACAATAAGAAGGGTTCTTGAGTTGGGAGATGTTGAAGCCGGACACCCTGATGTGTTCGAAAACGAATACATAGAGAAAGTTTTTCTCATGATGGGGTATGATGGTGATTTTGAAAAGGGATAAATCAAGAAAGGAAGACTCTGTAAGCCATACAGATTTCTCTGTCACACTTATCTGAAGTGCATTTCAAAAAGAAAATCTGGCCTTGATATATTTTCAAGACATATCTCTTCTGGCATCATTGGTATTTTTGAGGGAAGAACCTACAATTACTCAAAGTACATCTTCAACTACCTATGTGATCACATTAAAGTACAGAAGGCTGATAAGATGTATATGTTTCCAAGGTTTCTTCAACTAATCATTAATGCGGATCTGCCTGGAACTTCTGTGGATGGTGGTGTGTTTGTTCAAGCACACCTTGGCAGATCTGTTTTGAACAAAATTTCTAGGAAATATGAAGGAGGTGACATGGACATGTTTGCACATGTGGTTGATGCTACTGCAAATATTCCTCAAGAGCTTGTGTGGGAAGATCAACAAGAGAACTCTCCAACCAACTCTGTTCAAGACACTCACTCACCAGATACAGCACCCATACATCAACAATCTCATCCATCCCCATTCCAACCACAATCTCCAGCCAGCCAAAACACAGAACCAATCTCTCCTATCCACCATCAATCACCAAATCAACAACAAACATCCCAACCACAATCACCAGCCAGCCAAAACACAGAACCAATCTCTCCCATCCAACCCCAATCACCAAATCAGCTTCAAATGCAACTTTATCAACAACCTCCAAATCTAGAAAATCAGCCACTGAGAGCATTTACACTGGGGAGACAGAGTTAGCCTCACAAGCACGTACAGTTAAACTGTCATTATCCAAAACTGAATCCCCTGTACTCTCAAATGAAACTGAACAAGTCTCTCTAGTCACTGATCATCATCAACAACAACAACAACAACCACATCAAGAACTGGTAGATCAAGCCATTAAGCCCAGTTCAAGCTCAGCAAGTGTAGACCCGGAAGAAGTAAAAGATGATGAGATTGATGCTCAACATCAGGAAGAAGAAGAAGCAAACTATGTTGATGTGATTGCCTACAATGAAGATGATCTAAGTGATAATGATATCCCTTTCAGCAAGAGTTATCTGGTTGCTGAGTACAACAAGCTAGTGCTGAAATCGAACAAAAGAAAGCAAAGAATACAAGAGCTGAAGGGAGTGATCACAGAAAAGGATGAAGAGCTGATGAAACAAGAAGCTAGAATAAAAAGGCTGAGAGAAGATGCTCAATGCAACAATGAAGTCATTGATGCTCTACTTGATAAGGAGTCTGAGCTTAAAGAGTCAGCAAAGACTGAAAAGGAAGAAAAAGAAAGGATGATGATGGAGCTTGAACAAGCAAATAACACTATGTCTGCTCAATCAAATGTGATAAAAAGAAAAGAAGAAGAGATTGAGCAGCTCAAAATGAAGATCTGTTCATTAGGGTCAAATGCTGATGTTTCAACTGTTCAAACAAAACAATCTGCTGAGGCATAAAAAGAGCTAATTCTGTACTCAAGGAAGAGAAAGTATCTTGGTACTGTAGAGAAGAAGATGACTATTAATGCAACTTCTTCCAAGAAACAAAAGCTCACATCTCCTGAACACACACCTTTAGTAGATTTATCTATTGTGAAGTCTATCTCTCACCAGGATGATGACAGTGATGAAGAGTGGAAAGAGCTGATCAATGAAGACTCTCCACCAGATCAGGAAGTCTCAAAGGCTGATGATCTTCTGACTACAAAAGACATATTAGAAGAGAGGCCTGAATCAACCATGTTCATGACACTCATAAACCATGGTTTCCCTTATGACATGGTTGAGAGGCTAAACATGACTGAGATGAAGAATCTGTTGAAAGAATTTGAGCTTGCATGATTTATGATTCCAAATTGTGACTATGAAGCTTTCAGCACCTTTCAATCCATCCAGAAGACAAATAAGGAGTTGGGACATTGTGACACAGCTAAGCTGAGCAAATACAACATGACTTGCTGGTTACAAGGCCATAACTACAAACCACATGAGCTTAAGGGAAGGTCAGTAGGAGAACTTAGAAGGATGATGGAGCATTTGATTAAAGTTGAGCTGGATACTGGTGTAAAATTCAAAACTGAAGCTCCACATCCATCCTATGAGCAACAAAGCAAACTTCCTGCTGAACCCATAACAGTTGAATCTAAAGATCAGCACAACGGGAAGGACAAATTGATCGGAGAGCCAAGAGAAGTAATACCAGGCAAAGTATGGCCACTTGGGACTACAGTGAGGGAGATAACTGAACAGAAGTCCACTCTGATACAACTAATAGACCACCTCAAAACTCCCAGTTCTGTGAAAGAGAACAGGATCATGGCCTGGAAATATGATCCAGACTGGGATTGTGCTATTATTAAAAGAACATCTGGAAGAGTTGAATACTTCCATGATGTATTTTCAGTGGTGAGTCTACCAGAGAATGACATCAAAGATCTTCAAAGCCTGATGATCTGTAATTATCCAATTCACCCTAGAGGAAAAGACTTCTCAACTCTAGTGGGAAAGCTCAAGGCTAAATTTAAAGATGATGTCCTCATAAAAGCTAAAAGAGAAGTTGTAGAGCATCAGAAGAGAATCAAAGGGCTCAAAAGATACAAGTCCAATGCCTCAGAATCTGTAGATGATGAATTCTTAAAGAGGGTTGGCTACAAAAGTAGAACTACAGCAACAATCAAATCCATTGAAGGGACTCAATTCACATACCCTATAACTGAATGGGGTTATGTTGAGAAAACAAAGGAGTTGGTCCTGCTAAGAAATGCTGAAAACAAGAAAGCTGACCGGATCAGGATCTTTGATCCTGTGGAAATCAAATTACTTCACCCCAGCTACACCTCGTACCTTAATGACAAATTCTTTCCCAAGCTGGCTGATGAAAAAGCACAAAATGATTTGTTCCTGCATGTCCATGTGATACAAGTGATTGACAAATTACATGCCAAAGCCTACAAAAGAAGAAGATTCAAGCAGGACTGCTGAAGGGAACAACTTTTAATGAATTCACAGAACTTAAAATTTCAGAACAAGATGAGCTAGAAGTGGTGAATAACAACAATGTGTTAGACACACTCACTACGGAGGAAGATGTTCTGGGGATAAGCTTTGAGACTCTGAAGAAGTTCAGCAAGATGAAGATCAAATACAAGTATGATGATCAGAAGACTGCTGTGTCTTACTTCTACAACAAGATCATTGCCAGAGTCAAGGAACTTTCAGTTTTGAAGAATTGATTACAAGTATCTAAGCCTAAAAGGGAGTATTGTTAGGTCTAGGATCAGTAGATCTAGTTCATTATGTATAGGCTTAGTACTTGAATTAATATCTGTAATGAATGTTTGTAATTCATTATTGTGTATGCATTAAATGTATAGGTTAACCCATTTATGTGTGTGTTGATTTATGTATGGTTGCAGGTACAAACATTATAATTGGTCAATTTATGAAATTGACCAAGTGTAAGAAACATCTACGGATGAACATTTTGTTCTTCCGTAGATATGTTTCTTACAAGTAACCTTACATCCGAAGATCCTCTGCGGATGAACAACCAGAACAACAAGTTTTCTTCGGAAGAACAAGACTTCTAGGGAAGAACAAGACTTCTACGGAAGAACAAATCATCTACGGAAGAACAAATTCCTACTGAAGACACTATTCCTGCGGAGTCCAAACACTTGTATAATACAAGTGTTACAAGTCAACAAGTCAACAAGGTAGTTATGCGAATCCCGAGAAATCCGATGATTCCTTACTTGAATCAAATCAAATCCCAAGAGATCCGGTGATTCCTATAACTGAAACATCATTGTTTATATATATGGATCCTAGGTTTCAATTCAAGCATGATTGTTTAGACAATTGATTGATCGGCAACAGCAATAGCAATACGACAATCACTTCAAAGTCACTCAATCAAACCCTAGCAGCCGTCACATCATAACATACTTTGATATCATTCATTCATTGTATTTGTAATCATTAACATATTCTAATGAAGTACTTATTATTCATTAATTGTGTTTTGTTGAGTGTGTTCTTGAACATTTATTGATATTTGAAGTTATTACAAACAATTAAACCAAATTTAAGTTGATTCTGCCAATATTGACTTGCCATCAACCAACACTGATAATTCCTGATTGCGATCCTTGGATTCACATGGACCTTTTCACCACTCATGTAAGTTGGTGACTTTACAGAGTTGCAGTGGAAAGGTGGTCCAGCTTTATGGTAATGTACATCAGATAAAGGCATATCTCTAAAAGTCTTCGGAAGAAATCTGTCTTCACTCTTTGGCTTTGGAAGACATTGTCTTTGAGGCTTCGGAAGACTTCACTTTTGGCTTCGGAAGATATTGGTCTTGGCTTCGGAAGATTTTACACTTAGAATATTTCTAATGCATGGTGTAAAACTTACGAAGCATTTCTACTTCTGTTCTTCAGTGCATGCATGCAGAGAGACTTTGGATGTTTTGGCTGCATGAGACTTAAAGGAATTCTTACAAAGATCCCTGAAACTCCTACCGAGATCAGACAATACCTCGGTTTGGTTGGATATTACAGGAGGTTTATCAAAGACTTCTCACGAATTGTACAGCCGCTAACCATTTTGACCAAGAAGAATACAACTTTTGAGTGGGGAAAGGAAAAGGGTGAAACCTTTGAAACGTTAAAGGAGAAACTGCGCAGTGCACCTATAATAACCGTAATAATAATAATAAAGAAAATAAGCCTAATAATTCCACAAACAATTTGAAGCTTGATTGTCGGTAATTCTCATGTGTGAAGTGGTACTAAGTTTATTTATTAAATTGTTTGACTTATTATAAGCCTTTTATCTCCTTCGACTTTTTCAACATAATCGGTTACAACTAAATCACATATGTACCGGGATACAAACATCTTCCTAATCACGTTTCTTCTCGGAATTATATACTCCTCAAGACCTTCGATCCATTCACGAAAACTCTATCTAGTCTCATATCTCGACCTTCAACCTCCATTCCTACGTGATTGAAATCAATGGCAAACCACCTGCGAAACCAACCATCACGACTCTTGTTAGGCGGACCATTCATTGCACAAGAAACCGGCGATTTCAGTCGACGTACGCTTGTCATCTGTTTTCTTCTCCAACCATCATGCGAAAAGGTATCGATTAAATCATGTCGTTACTTTTATTGAAACCCGGTTCGTAGTGTTATGACCTGATGTTGCTCTTCGGTAATATATGTGCAGCCATGGCATACGTTTATCGACTTTGTTAAGGCCTTACCTTGTTCGCTAGCCATAAAACGTTGAGTGTGGAGTCGTCTTGATTGGTAATTTAGGTGGAGCTTATACCCTCTGTTTCAGTTCCAAATATGTTTTAATTCTTGTAATTGTTGTGATCGTAATTTTGTTCCGGCGATCAAACTTGTGGAATTAAAATCCATTTATGAGAGTAAAGGAATGATGATTTTGTTCAAGAAACCTATAGCTTTTATGTTCTTTCTCATTATTCTTGTTATCCATGATCATATAAAGTAATTAAAATCCATGTAACAGAGAAGTAGGTGAGTACTAAGGACTATTTGTAAACTCATGAAATCAATAAATATTAAATTTAAAAAGGTAACCATATAAACAAAACTCAACGTCGTTTTATTTTTTTAAAAGGGGTTATTTTGTCTTATTGTTCTCATAATACAAAACGAATTGTTTGAAGAATCCCCTGTTAGTAAACATAGTAATTTTATAATGGATGCTTGTTAATGTTAAGTTTAATATATTTGAATAAACTGAAAGCTTACTGATGCTCTTTTTCCCATATATTTGAAAGACGTAAACTACATTAAACTAACTACAAATAAGCGTTTTAAAATACAAATAACTTGAGAAAACTTGTTGTGATAATTAGAGTTTCAATAAAATATTTAAAGCTACATGTATTGTCACCGGAAATTACCAACAAAGCATAAAGGAAATTTTGGACGTCGTATTTTATTCGTTCTATAATTAAAATGTAGGTTCCCGTACGTGTTGAGGACATAATTAAATTGTGATGCTTGTTTTTGCTAAACTAAGGTAGGGATTCCTGATTTTTGTCTCATATTTGATTCCCTTTCATCTCTAGTTTTGATTCCTGTCATACATAGCTAGTTTGTTTTTGATTCTGTTATAAGTAGCTAGACTACTTTATATTTCTGAAATTTGTTACCCGAGCTCTCCCTATCTTGGGGGTGACCAAGACGCATTACTGCGGCGTCAATAACGTGGCACCAATCGTGGCGGTGAGCTGAGATCATGGCGTCTCTAAAGAGGACTCTGAAATTATGTTGGCCGTCTTGTTATATTATTATTTTCCTCAGAGGCGTATGGATCGATCCTAGGTTAGTCCTGTATTTCCTGATGGATGGTTACACACCATTCCATTTAGGACTCTGGTGAATGGTTTGTATGTCTACCCATACTCTATCTCACATTGGTTCACGGGCTTGCTACCCGTGTTCCCTCTGTTTAGTTATTATATGATATGATTATTAGCTCGGGTTATTTTTTATTTGATATATATAATGATAGTTATTATTTGTTATCATCATCTGTTTATTTTTGTATTATCTGCTATTCCGTTCACTGAGCGTGATGCTCAGGTGTGCTTTTGTTTTCATGCACGTCAGGTCAGCAGGGTCATCGTGAAGGGGAGTGAGGAGTGAAAATCTGCATAAGTAGACTTAAATCTATTTTGATGTAATAGACTTTGATTGAGTTTTAGACTAATTTTTATTTTTTATAATTTAGACTTTAACAATTATTAATTATGGAATTGTGTTTTGGACTTTTTATTACCGTGATAGTGACACGTCAACCTTCTCGGGTTATAATAACCGTAATAATAATAATAACAATAAAGCAAAGAAGCCTAATAATTCCACAAACAATTTGAAGCTTGATTGTCGGTAATTCTCATGTGTGAAGTGGTAACAATTAAGTTTATTTATTTAATTGTTTGACTTATTATAAGCCTTTTATCTCCTTCGACTTTTTCAACATAATCGGTTACAACTAAATCGCATATGTACCAGGATACAAACATCTCCTAATCACGTTTCTTCTCGGAAATATATACTCCTCAAGACCTCCGATCCATTCACGAAAACTCTATCTAGTCTCATATCTCGACCTTCAACCTCCATTGCTACATGATTGAGATCACTGGCGAACCACCTGCGAAACCAACCATCATGATTCTTGTTAGGCGGACCATTCATTGCACAAGCAACCAGCGATTTCAGTCGAGGTACACTTGTCATCTGTTTTCTTCTCCAACCTTCATGCGAAAAGGTACCGATTAAAACATGTCGTTACTTTTCTTGAACCCCGGTTCGTAGTGTTATGACCTGATGTTGCTCTTTGGTAATATATGTGCAGCCATCAGCATACGTTTATCGACTTTGTTAAGGCCTCACCTTGTTCGCTAGCCATAAAACGTTGAGAGTGGAATTGTCTTGATTGGTAATTTAGGTGAAGCTTATACCCTCTGTTTCAGTTCCAAATATGTTTTAATTCTTGTAATTTTTGTGATCGTAATTTTGTTCCGGCGATCAAACTTGATGAATTAGAAATCCATTTATGAGAGTAAAGGAATTTTTATTCAAGAAACCTGTAGCTTTTATGTTCCTTCTAATTATTCTTGTTATCCATGATCATATAAAGTAATTAAAATCCATGTAACAGAGAAGTAGGTGAGTACTAAGGCCCATTTGTAAACTCATGAAATCAAGAAATATTAAATTTAAAAAGGTAACCATATAAACAAAACTCAACGTCGTTTTGTTTTTATTTTAAAAGGGGTTATTTTGTCTTATTGTTCTCATAATACAAAATGAATTGTTCGAAGAATCCCTATAAGTAAACATAGTAATTTTATAATGGAAGCTTGTTAATGTTAAGTTTAATATATTTGGATAAACTGAAAGCTTACTGATGCTCTTTTTCCCATATATTTTGAAGACGTAAACTACATTAAACTAACTAGAAACAAACGTTTTAAAATACAAATAACTTGAGAAAACTTGTTATGATAATTAGAGTTCCAATAAAATATTTAAAGCTACATGTATAGTCGCCGGAAATTACCAACAAAGCATAAAGGAAATTTTGGACTCCCTATTTTATTCGTTCTATAATTAAAATGTAGGTTCCCGTACGTGTTGAGGACATAATTAAAATGTAGGTTCCCGTACATGAGGCTTGGCATCTCTTTGAAAGCTCTTAGAATAGTTTCTTCTTGTCAAATACCCGTAGACTATTCTAAAATCTACTGAGGAATGTTGATTACCATATAAGTGTGGGATCCACAAATGCTTGTTGGAATAATATAACCTAACTCATCACCAAAGTGATTCAAAAATCTGTGTATGGATTTAAGAGGACAAATATACTAACAATCATCGTGGCTGTAATTCTTGATAGTCAAAATCATTGTGTACATCTTATAGCTCTAGTATCATTTCCTAAAATTGCTATTGACTCTCATTCAAAACAAGAATCTAGCATCAAAATATTTTATTAAAATGTCCCAAATGATTCTAATATACCTGTATGATTCTATAATGAATCGTTCCAGAAATGATCAAATTAACTTGAAGCTGTGCTGTTCAGGAAGAAAAATCTGCTAGACAGTTTTCTAAAAGATTTCAATCCATCTCTAATCAAAAACCCAAAAATATGTCTTGTTTTGTTTTCTAATCTCAAGTTGTTTTTCTATTTTTCTAGTCTTTTGTAATGTAGACGTCGGACTATATAACTAGATGAATTCTGTGAATCACTCACTAAAAAAGGATCACGTCTGAGGTGATCAAATGTTTTCAAAGTAAAAGGATCACGTCTGAGGTGACAAATCAGTTTAAATTAAATGGGTCACGTCTGAGGTGACAACTCAGTTTCAAATTAAAAGGATCATGTCTGAGGTGATCAAATGGTGTTAAAAGGTCATAATGTTTATCAGATGTTAACATTTTAAAGGTTTGAAAGTGTAAAGAGCTCAAGCTCATAAGTATGAGCCAATCGCACGATTGGATCATAAGTATGAGCCATTCGCACGATTGGATCAGAATTATGAGCCAATCGCACGATTGAACCATAAGTATGAGCCAGTCATACGACTGGACCATAAGTATGGAACAACCATGCGACTGGACTACAAGACTGAACCAATCGCACGAATGGATCAAGGAGTATGAGCAAGTCGCACGACTGAACCCCAGTCGCACGACTGAAGCATGAGTATGGGCTTAGTCGCACGACTCGAGCATGCGTATGGGTCCAGTCGTACGATTGAACATTAAGACAGTATAAAAAGAGGGGTGAGTCGGTCGCATTTCTCACCACCCCTAAAATTGTTCAAAACCTGCTCATACGTAGACACCCTGCCAAAATTTCATCTCACCTTGATTTCTTGCCGATTGTGTTACTAACCGATCTATTGTTCATCTACAGGTATTGTGGGACTGAAATCGATCAAAATGACCGGTGAAATCAAACCCTAAATGACCAAATTGCCTAAAATCAAGAGTAAAACTCTTTTAATAGACCACTTAAATGGGCATAATCGTTGAAATGAAGGACACTAAGTGATATTTAGAGTTCCTGCGAATCTAATGAGTCCAAACACGACATCTAACATCAAGATTTGACCAAGATTCAGGGTCGGAGTGTCGCACAGAGCCTTCTGCGAATGGACACTCCGAATGAACTTCAGTCGCATGATTGAGCCAGGCGCAAGATTCATTCGCACGATTGAATCATTTAGTGACTCAATTGCATGACTGACTCAACCGCATGGCTTAACACACGACTAAGTTCAGTCGCAAGCTCAATCGCACGACTGAACTCAGCCGCATGCTCAATCACACGAATGAACTCAGTTGTATGGTTTAATCGCACGATTGACTAGTTTGATCTAAAACAGTTTAATACACATCTCTAATGTATATGTTATTGTGTTGCAGAACCATGGCTGATAGATGGACCATGACCCCAAAGCACAACATCTGTGCTCACTTGGATGCCACCACTCGGAATGCTTCCGAGTTTGCTGGGATCATTGCATTTCTTCGGAGATCAAGGATCTTCAAAGCCATTTTGATACCATGCACACCGTACAGATCCATACAGCAGGCATTCTGGGAAAGTGCCAGGGTTGACAGATCAGTTGAGCCACACTGTATACGGAGCTCTATATTCGGTCAAGAGATAGAGATTACTGAGGATGACTTGAGACGGGTCTTAGGTCTGGGTGAGGACAGAGCCCACCCAACTAAGCTATATCCCCTCACGGTCCAAGGATGCTTTTTAAGGATTAAGTACGCTGGTGACATAAATGCCGGTGTACTAAACAAGAGCAACATGTGCCCGCAATTCAAATATTTGGCACATGTGATCATCAAGTGTATAGCCTCCAGGCGAGGAGGATTCGACGAAATGTTCGACCAAATCCAGAATGAATACGTTGCACTGGTATTGAACCATCCGTTCAATTTTCACGCATGATTCTCACCTACTTGATAGAGAACCTCAAGGCCAAGGGAAAGGAATGCTTCTGCATGTACCCACGATTTCTGAAAATGATTATTGATGAGAAGCTTCCTATGCTGCCAAAAGAGAAAGATGATGCAGTGGTGCTCGAGGTAATGGATGATACTACTTTGGGTAGAATGAAGGTCTACCGGGGTAAGCAAGTGCAACCCCTGGTGAGGAGACTATTTGGGCACCTAGTAAGAGAAGACTATGTGGCGCCCGCTCGAAGGAAGTGGCGTCACGAGGATAGTGACTCTGACGTCGAGCCCATCATGGCACCCACTTAAGAAGACGACGACGACGACGATGATGACCAAGGTCAAGGTGGTGATGCACCTGGTGAAACTGAAGGGGCTGCCTTCCACCAAGACTTCATGGTTGATCATGATGAGGAGTCAGATGAAGAGCCTTTGGTGAGAAATGTTGGAAGTAGGGTCGTGGCCACAGGGAAAGGCATAGAGGCGGTAGGGGGACGCCACACTGAGTCTAGGGGTGCTGCTGATGACGTTACTGATCCTACATACACCCCTGGCTAGTCCAGCAGGCAAGGGGGAGCGCCTATTGCTAAGAGCTCTAGGAAGAAAAGGATGGCTCATCCTCACGGGAAGAAGAGCAAGAGGCCGAGGATTACAGTAATCACATCTCCTGCCTCTGCCACAGCCACTATCACTACCACTTCCACCACCACTACCACAGCTACCACCACTACCATACCTCATATCATCAACCCCACAACTACTACTTCCACTACCACTCCTCCCACTACCACTATCATTTCACCCACCACTACTACCACAGCCACTCCATAACTATCCACTCCCATTCCACCTCCCATATTCACCACATCTACCACCACCCACCAAGCCGGGACATCCACCCAAGCCCCAATGACCCATGATTCCACTCTACCCACTGTTGGGTTAGAGGAATAGATGGCAAACCTTAACAGGTTGGTGCTAAAGCTATTAGCTACAGATCACATGAGAGCAAATCAGATTAACCAGCTGATAGCGATCAACAACGCCCAAGGCAAGCAGATCGATCAGCTGACTGAGAAGAGTACTCAGTATGAGAGGGCTTTAGGCCGAGCTCACCATGCGCTGACTAGTTAAAATGAGCTGGTGTTGGCTTCGGTGAAGAGAATTGAGGAGCTTGACAAGAAAAATAAGAAGATACTGCTAAAGCTGAAATGGTCATAGAGTGAGCCTCTAAAGATCAAGGATGGTGATTGTGATGACGATGATGACGGTGATGATGATGATGATGGTGATGATGATGATGATGAGGATGAAGATGATTCTGAAGAAAATGTTGAGGAGGGAGGATCGAGTGGAAAAGATCAAGAGGATGATGATGATCAGGAAAGTGGTGCATCTGCAACAGCCTCACATCCTCAAGCTCAAGAGAGGCGAACTAAAAGAAACCAAGATCAAGGAGCCTCATTCTCCGCTCCTCCAGCTGAAGAACCCACTGTTCAAGACAAAAGTAATGATTAGATGTTTTTGTATTTAAAAACTTTTGTACTTGAATTATATATTACATTAATGTAATTAACCATCATCTATGTGTGTTTATGTTTAAGTGCTTTATATGATGACTTATGTGTGATGTGATTAATGTTTAATCAAACAGATGAAGCTCACCAGGCAGATGAGTATGATGTCCAACCCCTTCAGCAGGTCAAGTCTCAATTAACCATGATTCTTGACTTGCAAGGGATAGTCAGGAGATCCGTGAGTTACAATCTAGAAGAGGGAGAGATCATACATGACTTAACGGATGAACAGCTTGCTGAAATATTCAGACTGAATCCTGATAAGCTGGTAAAAGATGCTCCAAAAGTTTATGTGACTAGTGAAGATGAGTTGAATGATGTTGATAAAATTGAGATCGAGGATGTCACTGCTGAACATTATCCAGAGTACACTGACCACGAAGGTAATGTTATACCCAACTTGGCTGATACTTTTGGCAGTGCTACATTTGAGAAGCTGGATGAAGTGGAGAAAGAAAAAGAGAAAGAAGAAAGCTCAGCCCAAGCTTTGGACGCTAATGTCAACTTGAAGAAAGCTGAATGGGCGGATTGTTTTGTAGAAATGAAAGCCCAACGCGTGCCACCAAAGCAGAATGCCTACACAAAGCTCTACAAAGTCAAAAGACATCAGAAAGTGTCAGGCAAGGTTATAGCTTGGGCATATTTTGAAGACTTGGAAGTCTATGCTGTCAAGAGGGAGAAAGGAATCGAGTACTTCAGGTATCCACATGATCTGAAGACTCTTCCTGGTTTTGAGCTCAACCATCTGACATGTTTAGATCTTCTGTATGCTAATCCGAGGAAGATGTCAGGATGGTTTGAGGCAGCATTAAAGAAAGAATACCACACCAGATGGGTAAACTTCAGACCTCAATAACCTAAGAGGCTCATTCATAAGTCTGAAGTGGATCCCATATCTGGAAGACCTAAAGTGGTGCTGAAGTGGAGTCCCCGCCGTACAATGTCCAAGTTTCCGTTACGGGAAATGCCTCAGGACTTCACTCCACACTTCAAATGGTGGTATTACGATTGGAGGACGGGCGAAGCTGTCATAGTATTGAACAGAGATGGAAAGATAGATACTATCCAGGTATTTGACCCTATGTGGCTTACAAACTTGTCGGCTGAAGATGTCTACACATTATACAAGTGGCCACTGTTCTATGACACGTAGGATATTGTACAAGCTACATGTATAGTCGCCGGAAATTACCAACAAAGCATAAAGGAAATTTTGGACTCCCTATTTTATTCGTTCTATAATTAAAATGTAGGTTCCCGTATGTGTTGAGGACATAATTAAATTGTGTGCTTGTTTTTGCTAAACTAAGGTACAGATTCCTGATTTTTATCTCATATTTGATTCCCTTTTTCATCTCTAGTTTTGATTCCTGTCATACATAGCTAGTTTGTTTTTGATTATGTTATAAGTAGCTAGACTACTTTATATTTCTGAAATTTGTTACCCGAGCTCTCCCTATCTTGGGGGTGATCAAGATGCGTTATTGCGGCATCAATAACGTAGCACCAACCGTGGCGGTGAGCTGAGATCACGACGTGTCTAAAGAGGACTCTGAAATTATGTTGGCCGTCTTGTTATGTTATTATTTTCATCAAAGGCGTATGGATCGATCCTAGGTTAGTCCTCTATTTCCTGATGGATGGTTGCACACCACTCCATTTAGGACTCTGGTGAATGGTTTGTTTGTCTGCCCATACTCCATTTCACATTGGTTCACGGGCTCGCTACCTGTGTTCCCTCTGTTTAGTTATTATATGATATGATTATTAGCTCGGGTTATGTTTTATTTGATATATATAATGTTAGTTATTCTTTGTTATCATCATCTGTTTGTTTTTGTATGATCTGCTATTCCGTTCACTGAGCATTATGCTCAGGCGTGCTTTTGTTTTCATGCACATCAGGTCAGCAGGGTCATCCTGGAGGGGAGTGAAGAGTGAAAATCTGGATAAGAAGACTTAAATCTATTTTGATGTAATAGACTTTGATTGAGTTTTAGACTACTGTTTATTTTTTAGAATTTAGACTTTAACAATTATTAATTATGGAATTTTGTTTTGGACTTTTGATTACCGTGAAAGTGACACGTCAACCTTCTCAAGTTGGGGGTGTTACAGTTATGGTATCAGAGCCACGACTCTGGCCTGTAGAAATTTAAAATTTTAAAACTAAAAATGTGAGGTAATGGGTAGACATGGGGTTTAGGTTTTAATCTTCTGCTTAATCTATACCTACCTGCTTATGCGTAAATCTTGGTTTTCAGTTATCATGGCTCCAAATAGACGCATGAACAACCGAAATATTAGGAATAACTCTTCATCTGATACTCCTCTGGAAACTCTCGTCGCTAATGCTGTAAACGCAGCTATATCTGGAATACTCCCTAATTTGATGACTTAGACTGGTCAAACAGTCGTCCAGCAGATGCAATAAGCAAATTTGGGTGGAAACAATACTGGACCACCATATAGTGGAAACAACACAGGACCTCCACTCAATGGAAATAACTCAGGGCCACCTCCTGGCAGGAACAACACGGGACCACCTCCTGGTGGAAATGAAACACCATCGGTGGCTGAGATTCATGTTTGGCTTGAGCGCTTTATGAAGCAAAGACCAAGATCTTTTAGTGATGCTGCTACACTGATAGATGCTCGGAACTAGAGAGCCCATGTGGAAAAGATTTTCGAGGTGTTAGGAGTGGGTGATGTATTTAAGACTAGGTTGGATTCTTATAAACTGGAGGATGATGCTCTAGTTTGGTGGGAAGGGGTCAAACTTGCACATGGTGGAGAGGGTTATGCTGCTACCCTTCTTTGGGCTGACTTTCGCACTATATTTTTCCGAAAGTATTTCTCTGAAGTGGAACTACAGGACCGGTGAAGGGTGGTCACTTACAACACAACAACACAAAAAGGAGATTGACCAAACTTAATCAAACAGTAAACATGATTAACCACAATAATGATGCTAAGAACACAAGTAACAAGTAAGAGACAGAACAAGAGATTGGGTTTCAAGGATGCAGTATATTGCTTTCTCAAGTTCTATTACAAGTGTTACAAAGCATAAAGAAAGATACTAGAACATGGAATACTTATACTACAACCTACAGCCAGCTATACTTTGAAAGCCAGCTGGATACAATTGACTAGACACAAACAAAATCAATTGTAGAATCAAAAGGCATATCTGCCTTTTGACTTGTGACTATGACATGCCATAGCTCACATCCTATTATATTACAAAGAGGATAAAAGTACATAAATTAGAAAGCATGGACTCAAGACCTCAATGTACAGTTACCAAAAGCATGGACCTTTCACCAACTCATGTAAGTTGGTGACTTTATAGAGTTGTAGCGGAAAGGTGGTCCAGCTTTATGGTAAAGTACATCGGATAAAGGCATATATCTAAATGTCTTCGGAAGAAATCTGTCTTCACTATTTGGCTTCGGAAGACTTTGTCTCTGAAGCTTCGGAAGACTTCACTTTTGGCTTCGGAAGATATTGGTCTTGGCTTCGGAAGATTTTACACTTAGAATATTTCTAGTGCATAGTGTAAAACTTCCGAAGCAATTCTACTTCAGTTCTTTAGTGCATTACTTGCAGAGAGACTTTGGATGTTTTGGGTTGCATCGGACTTATAGGAATCCTTACAAACTCCCCCTAGGCTGATGCTACCAAAACATTTAGAAGATCTTCAGATGTTAGTAGTCTTCAGCACAATGATGACCATACCCTTCTTCATTAGATGGTCAGGATCATTTAGACTTTCATAGTATCTTCTCATCTCAAAGAGATTATGCAGAGGTAAGTTGATTATGTCTTGCCATGTATAGACATTCTCAACACCTTGATCTCTGATTACATGCCATCTTTCTGGATCAGTAGAGAAGGTCCATGATAAGATGGGTGTCTCAGCTGCAAGAGGAGCCACTTGTATTGGAGTTGATTGGGCTGCCTCTTCATGCACTTCCTCAGGTTGATCTGACTCAGCCTGAGGTGTAGCGGTAGATGATTTAGGCTTCTTCTTCTTAGACTTTGGTTTAGAAGCCATCCTCTTCTTCCTTTTAGAGGACTTTAACTGAGAAGACTGGTCTGCAGCACCTTGTTGATCATCCTTGTCTTTCTCAGTTGGGTGTTCCTCCCTCACAGGTTCAGAAGGAGAGGGAGTTTGACCCTACTGTGGACTAGAAGATGAAGCTTGCTGAGGCTCAACAAGAGGTCCGGGTTGTGTTGTCTCAGGTTGTTCAACTTTAACCTCCACCTCAGGTGGGACTTGACTTGGAAGGGAGTGTAAGTCAATCAGTTCTCCAATCTTGATCTTCTGCTTGATTACCCTTATATGCTCATCCATTGTGGATAGAGACATAGGACCAAGTCTCCTTCCGGAGAATCCATACAGCTTCAAGAAGCTCATCATCCTCTGCCTGTCAGCAGACTTCTTCATGCCTTTTTGGATGATGGCTCTTGACTTTGCAGCCTCTTCCCTTAGCTTCTTCTTAGTTGTCTTTCTGTCTTTGACTATCTCAAGCTCAAGTTGTTTTAAGTACTCAAACTCAACATAGTCATAGGACAAAGGAAGAAGTGCATCTGCCTGATAGAAGCCTGTGGCACTCAGGTAGTTGATCATTTTGATCCTATCTTCTTCTTTGTCTACCTGAGCTTCTTGTTGAACCACATCTTCTTGTACAGGGCTTTCTTGAACTGGGGAGAGAGTAGAAGCATGCTTGTAGAGTCTTTTTTGTCTCTTCTCCTCTTTGAATTGGAGAAGTAACCTTGCATCCTCTTTTTCTTTTATCTCTCTTGACACTTCCATGTCAGCCAGTTCATCTAAGGGGAGAGAAATGATACTATTTATGTCATAGTTCCTTGTCTGTAGATAATTTATCCTGACTGCCCTTAACTCATCATTCTGAGTATCTTGTCTGGGGGCAGCCCTGATAGTAGACTCCATGAGTCTTGAAGACTTAGTAGAGGAACTTTCTCCCCTTAGCCTCCTTTTCCTCTCTCTCTCTCTCTCTCCTCCTCCTTAATCTCCTCAGATGTCATCTTTCTTTTCTCTTTGTCACTCACAGACCTTTGTGACTCAGGGTGGAGAGAGCTTTAGCCTTAATTGCTTGTTGCAGCATCTGAGCTCAGGCCAGAGAGAGGTTGAGAAGCACCTTCACCAGCAGGTGTCTCAGAAGGAATGTGGATCTCTGCAGCAGTTGATGATGATGAGACAAGGGTCTCAGGTTCTGCCACTGGGCCTTCAGTCAAGGTTTCCCCAGTGAAACTAATCTTAGGGTCTGCCTCAACATCCAGTTGACCGATGGCATTACCTGATTGCCTAAGTCTCCTTCTTAAGCTGAACTCTGCAGTGATCCTGTCTTGGATTCTTTGAGCCAGTCTGACAGCTTGTCTTGATTTGCTTGGGTTGACAAGTGGCATGTTGACTAGATCCAGACCTTCATAGTAGTGTAAAGTCTGAAAATTGAAGACTTCTTGCTGTCCTTAAACTCTTATGATGATTAGGGCTTTTCTGATGTTGTCATACCTCCACCCAATGATATGATTGGAAGATGGTAAGGATGACATAGCCCTTGGTATCCCTTCCTCAAACAGACTCCTGATGATAGAGTCTATAGAGTCCACATTAATGTGAACTTGAGGAAGTTGCTGAGAATGCACAATTGCAAGTGAGGATGGTGAGTCCTCAATGTCCATTCTCTGTGAAGAACTCCCAGGTTCTGTGGCTGCAATGACTTTCTCCCCCTTTTTGGTAGCATCACCCACTTGCATAGGTGAGCTGGAGGATAGATCAATCACATCCACAGGTTCTTGTGTTCCTGGTTGAGCTCTTCTTAAAGGTCTCCCAGCTAGTTTTTCCTTAAGATATGAGATCTCAAGTTGCTGATCATTGACCCTGTTGTGTAAGGTAGTCACCTGAGATTCAAGGTGACTAACCTTAGAGACTAAATAGGAGCATGTTTTTGATAGTTTTTGCACCTTTAGCCTCAGATTCCCCTCTTCTTCATCAGAAGAATCATTGGGGGATGAGATGATTGGACCAAAGTCCTCTCTCTCACCACCAGCTTCAGGTTCTTGGCTGCTGGATTTCCTCTGCTCACTAACATTCTCAGTTGAGATGTCAATAGGCTGAGTTTCCATGGTTGAGGTCTTAATAATGTAATCACTTGCAAAAGTGAGAGCCTCTTCCATATGGATATCCTAAACAGGTTCAGAAGTATCCACCTCAGTTATAGGTGACTAATGTGGGCTAGACTGAGGAGACTCAAGAGTACTCATCTCTCTTTGAGTAGGGGAAGAGAAGAGAGACTCATGGTACTCACTGAAACCTAAGTCTTCATCAGTATAGAAGGATAGGTTGGGAATGGGTTGATTTAGATCTAAAGGCTGGGGATGGTAACTGTCCCCTGAAGGTTGTTCACTTGAGTGTTGAGACTCAGAGTGAAGGCTTAAGGCAGTTGGGCTTGTGAGCTCATTAGGGTGAGCATGAGGAACCTCAGCCCTGATAGTTGAAGAGATGGGAGTGGTTTGCTCCTCAGGGGAAGTGGGAGCTATAATGTCCACTTCCTCCTCTAAAGGTGAGTATATGGGGACCTGCACAGACTCAATAGCTTGAGCGGGGGTTCGTTTGGATTTTCTTTGGTAGGTGAGGGTTACTTGAGGCCTTTTTAGTGGTAGAGAGGTAGAAGGTATGGGTTCAACACTAGCTTGTGTTGCTAGGTTGTCACCTTGAGCAATGAGCTCTAACATTTTGGAGACAAGGGCTGTTTCTACCCCTGAGAAGCCTACAGTTGGCTTCTTCATGATTTTAAAGATGTCGGGCTTCATCTGTCCCAATTTTAGAATATTATCTGTTTCCCTCAACTGTGAGACCAGTTCACAGTTGAGAATGTGTTGAACATATCTAGGAAACATATAATACTCTAAGGAGTCCAAGTTAGCAAGCAAATTGGTATAAACAAATTGAGAGTACCTGAACTTGACCCCTTGAACCATTCCATGCACTATGAAGGAGAGATCCTCAAGAATCTGGTCCCACCCTCCATGCTTGTTTGACAAGCTGTGGATAACCACATGGAGTAGGTATTTCCACTAGGATGAGACCTTCCCTTTCCTGAAGATCTTTACAAAGAAATCCCCCTCATAGCCCATTTGCTCAAAGGAATGATTGACAGCTTCCTTTGGGAAGGACAACTCACCTTCTTCATCATCCAGTTGCAAATGAGTGTTGATGATGGCCGGAGTGATGAAGATTGTCCCTCCCTGCACTGTGGCAGACAGTGCCTTCTCCCCATCCATGATGACCCCCTCCCCCCTGTTTTTGGGGTCGAAAAGGGGTTTTTTTTTTTCTTCCAAACGTCAAGCGTGATCCTGCAAGGTTAGAAAGTAGGACCAATGGTTAGGGAGGTGAAAAGTAAATTTGATCCAAAGCGAAGAATTGGCAAATCTCTCTGAGTAGTTTACTTTCATCTTTCTCAGAGCTTCCGAACAAACTGGTTGTGTTGCCTGTGAAGTTGCATGGAGAAATCTGGGTTGTTTCTGCGGTTAAGGTTGGCCATTTGAGAAGCTTAAGGATGAAGAAAGGTGAAAAGCAAAGGCGGTTTGGGAATTAGGTTTGAGGAATAGTAGAATTGAGGAAGATAGTGAGGGAGAGGGGGAACCGTTGGGTATTTATGTGAAAAGGATTTGAACCAAAGTTAATGAAAGAGGATAAACTTTGAAATCCGAAAGTCGGTCCCACCTCTGAAAAAGTAGTTTACTTTTGCTCAAAAAGTAGTTTTCTTGGAATTCGAAAAGCTTCCGAAGGTAAATTATCTTCGGAAGTTTTAATGAAAAAGCTTCCGAAGCTAAAATGACTTCGGAAGATTTTCCTGAGAGTCTTGAAAATTTTGCTTCGGAAGAGAAATAAACACTTGAATGCTTGTATATAAAACAACAAAGCTTCCGAGAGTTAGTTTTGCTTCGGAAGAAAAAAGTCCTTAAAAACAAATAAGTGTCTGAGACAAGTATTTAAGCTTCGGAAGATAGATTGAGACTTCTTCCGAAGGTAAAATTTCTTAGACAATTATTTATTTTGAAGACATGATTTTCTTCCGAAGGTAAAAATATATCTTCCGAAGGATCAGAAAATTTTCAAGAGTCTAAGGAAAGTCTTCAAAAAGGATTTGATATCTAAAGAAAAATGAGCTTATGAAAGTGATGAACTAGACAACTTAGGACACACATATTTTAAGAAATAATTAGAATTAGTTTTAAGAAAAGATCTACTCAAAGTTGATCATCCCAATAGCTGATATTAGATATTTAAATCTTTGTTCATCAAAAGCTTTTGTAAACAGATCAGCATATTGTTCATCTGTATGAACTTTGACTAGTTTAATTAATCCCTTTTCATAGTTATCTCTTATTAAATGATACCTGATATTTATGTGCTTGGTCCTTGAGTGCTGCACAGGGTTCTCAGTGATAGAGATAGCACTATTATTGTCTATGTGGATAGGAGTCTCCTTGAAGTTAAATCCATAGTCCAGCATCTGATTTTGAATCCAAAGCACTTGAGCACAACAACTTCCAGCAGCAATGTATTCAGCCTCAGCAGTTGATGCAAACACACATGATTGTTTCTTGCATTGCCATGACACAACCCTTCCACCAAGGAATTGACATCCCCAAGATGTAGACTTTGCAGTCATGTTGCAACCACCATAATCACTATCTGTATAAGCATACAGATTGAAGTCAGGATTCTTTGGATACCATAAACCAAATGTTGAAGCACCTTTGAGGTATCTTAAAATCCTTTGACAGTGATAGGTGAGACATCTTAGGGTTGGCTTGATATCTTGCACAAATACATGTAGCAAACATGATATCAGGCCTGCTAGCTGTAAGATACATAAGAGACCCAATCATAGCCCTGTATAAGTGTTCATCTACACACTCCCCCTCAAGATCAGGTCCAAAGGGAGTGGTTTCTGGCTATGGGTGTCTTAGCAATCTTACAATCAGTCATGTTGAACCTCTTGAGTATGTCCTGAACATACTTTGACTGACTTATGAAGATGCCATCTTCAACTTGCTTCACTTAAATTCCCAGAAAGAAATTGAGTTCTCCCATTGCACTCATTTCAAATCTGTCTTTCATCAGCTTCTCAAAGTCTTTGCAGAGCTTTGGATTAGTTGAACCAAAGATGATGTCATCTACATACACTTGAACTAGCAATAAGTCATTTCCCTGTCCTTTGATGAAGAGAGTTCCATCTATAGTACCTCTCCTGTATCCATGTTTACAAAGATACTCAGACAATGTCTCATACCACTTCCTGGGTGCCTGATGCAGCCCATAAAGAGCTTTGTCAAGCTTGCAGACATAATCAGGATGATCAGGATCTACAAAACCAGGTGGCTGTTTGACATACACCTCTTCATCAATCACTCCATACAGAAAAAGCACACTTTACATCAAGTTGAAAGACCTTGAAGTTCTTGGATGCAACAAATGCCAGGAATATCCTAGCAGCTTCTAATCTTGCTACAGGAGCAAAGACATCAGTGCAGTCAATCCCTTCTTCTTGTGTGTATCCTTGAACAACTAGTCTAGCCTTGTTCTTGATGATAATGCCTCTATCATCCTTCTTATTCCTAAACACCCATTTGGTTCCAATGGTAGTCTTCCTATGCGGAAGAGGACAAAGGTTCCAAACTTTTTGCCTTTTGAATTGAAGCAACTCTTGTTGCATAGCTTCAACCCAACTTCCATCCTTTAGAGCCTCCTCAATTTTCTTTGGCTCTATCTGGGATAAGAAACAAGAGAGAAGACAAACATTTGCTTCATGGGTTTGTCCTCTTGTTCTTACCCCTGTAACAACATCTCCAATGATGTTTGTGGTGGGGTGAGACTTGTGGATCCTAAGCTGAGGGATCACAAAAAGTTGCTGAGAAAGATCCAAATTTGAGAAATTTAGATCTGGCATAGATGATTCACCCTCCACATCACTACACTTATCAAGATTGACTTGATCCAATGAGTGTGTGACATCATTGATGTTGTCATCTATGGTGTGGTTATTAGCATCAAGGAATTCCTGATCACTTTCTCCATCACCACTGTTGTCTTCTATAATTGAGGTATCTTTATCTGGTTGTGGAGCCTCTGAGCTGGAATTTGAAGGCACCCTAGATGTATCAGCTGAATTTGTCATTGTAGTGCTGACAGAAACCTCACTTGCTGAAGTAGTTCCAACTAGAGCTGAAGATGTATGAGTTGAAGGTCTTCTCAGCTCAAATCTTGGATCAGGATCACCTGTATTTAAATTTTCTGCAGATCTTGAAACATTCTCACAAGATTTGTTAAAATAGTTGGTAACTAAATCAAGATCAAATAGCCAATTAGGACCAGAACCAACCACACAGGGTGTGTGTTCATTGAAAGTCACATTGGCTGACTCCTCAACAATTCTAGTTCTGAGATTGTATACTCTATAAGCCATAGCTTGGGAAGAGTATCCAATGAAGTGTCCATCATCTGATTTCTCAGCAAATTTGGCAATTTGATCTTTGGTATTTAAGATGGTGCAAGGACATCCAAATGACCTGAGAAAACCAATGAAAGGTTTTCTCTTGTTCCAAAGTTCATAAGGAGTCTTACCATGTGTCTTAACTACTAAAACTCTGTTTTGCACATAGCAAGCAGTATATACTGCCTCTGCCCAGAAGGTGATGGGCAGTTTAGAGTCAGACAACATAGTTCTTGCAGCTTCAATTAGTGTCCTGTTTCTCCTCTCAACAACACCATTTTGCTGAGGAGTCCTGGGAGCATTATATTGTCTTGTAATACCTTTTTCATCACAAAATGCATCAAGGATTTGATTCTTGAATTCAGTTCCTTGATCACATCTTATGGTTTTGACCTTGTGATCACTTTGATTCTCAATTTTTAAGATGAAATTCTTCAAAATCTCAGGGGTCTCATCCTTAGTTCTAAGAAAGAAAACCCAAGTGAATCTTGTAAAATCATATGTGATCACCAAACAATAAGAGGTCCTTCCTAGACTCATTACACTGGTGGGGCCAAAGGGATCCATATCTAATAAGTGAAGGGAGTGGTGATGGAGTTCCTTTCCTTAGGCTTGTGAGATGCCTTATGTTGCTTCCCTTTCAGGCATGCAACACAATGATCATCACTTGTAAACTCTTTCTTTGGCATTCCAGTTACCAAATCATGTTTAATTAGTTTATTCATGTTCTTAAAGTTTACATGGCACATTCTTTTATGCAATAGGAAAGACTCATCACTATTTGCTTTAGACAGAAAGCATGAAACTTCTCCAGAGGGAGATGTTTCTTGCAAATCCATCTTGTACATGTTCCCTTTCCTGGGGGCTCTAAGCAGAATGTGCTCATGAGGAATGACCACTCCAGGCTTGAGAACAATGCACTCATGCTCAGTAAAGAGCATGTTATGACTCTGATAACAAAACTAGGATACACTCAGAAGATTGTACCCAAGCTCTTTGACAAAGTTTACCTTTTCCATGCTGAGCTTACCATTTGTGACCTTGCCCCTTCCAGAAATGTAACCACCTTCATCTTCTCCAAAAGCAACTAGTCCTCCATCAATCCTCTCAAAGTTATGGAGTAGAGACCTATTGCCTGTCATGTGCCTGGAATAGCCACTATCAATGATCCAGACATTCTTGTTTGTCTTGAGTTATTCCTGCACAAAGAAAATGAATAGTTACATTTGGAAACCCAAGCCTTATTTGTCTTGGGCTCACTATGTATAATAGAAGGTAATGCACCAGCAATAGATCCTATGGTTGTGCTAGGAGGATCTGCAGCTGTTGTTGATGGAGAAACTTCAGTCACTTGGTCTTTCTTAGACTTCCACACCACCTTTGGAGTCTTGGACTTGACCTTCAAAACTTCGGAAGCTTTTGGGACTTCAGAAGTTTTGATGACTGAACCTTCGGAAGATTTTGTAGTCACTGCAGCAGACTTCAGTGTTTCGAAAGAATTCCTTTCCATTTGCCTTCTTCTTTGATTTGGAGCTTCCGAAGGAAACAAACTTTCCTTCCGAAGCTTGAATCTTCTTGAAACTCTTTGAAGTCTTTGTTTTGGTCATATGGACAGTACTTTTAGGATTGTATGAACAATCCTTAGCAATGTGAGAAGTACTTTCACACATGACACACAACATTTTCTTCTTCACAAGAGTCTCCTTATGAGAGCAAGACTGTCTTTGGTCACATCCCTTCTCTACCTTCATCTTTGCAGATGCTGAGACAGTTCTTATGGGCTGGGAACTGTTCTTGGAGTTTGATGATCCAGGCTGTGCAGCAGTGGTACACAACAGATCAGTCTTCTTCTTGGTACTGAGATGATTTGAACAAGAACCAGAACTCTTAGCTGAAGGGTTTTGGTTGATGTCTTCAGTCTTTACTACTTCAAACCCTGGGGAGATAAAAACTTGTTTCTGCTTAGAGTCAAAAGTAGCCTTGATCCCTTGAGCCTTCCTTGCTTTCTTTTGCTCTTCCTGAAATCAAGTTCTTTCTCATTGACCTGGTCATCACAGTAATCTTCTTCTCCTCAGAAGGATAGTGGCCCTTCATAGAATCCTTCTCTTCACTCTTCTCAGAGTAATTCTTCACTATCTCTTCTTCATCCTCTTCACTTATAGGATCTATGAGAGGAAGCTCATATTCACAAGTTCCACACCTAGGAGATCTTACAGACAAGATTGTGTGTGGATGAGCTATCTCATTGGATCCTAGTCCCTGTCTATTTTGATAACACACCTTGTTGTGCAGGGATGAGGATATCATGTTCTTGAAGGTCTCTTCTTCAAGAACACTCTTTTCTGCCTTGGCTTTGCTGATCACAAGCTCAACCTGGCACTCAGTCAGCTTGGTTATGAGATCTTTGATTTGAGTCCTAAAATCTGTATGCTCATGTTTTAGAACTGAAATGGTTTTCTTGAAGTCCTCTATCTTTAGTTTATAATCATTTTCAGACTTTCTAAAATCAAATTTTAAAATGTTTAAGGACTCAAGATCAGATCTCATCTCCAAGTTATAGGACCTGTATTTGTTAACTTTAGCAATGCATTCAGGAGTACAGAGATGTTCCATTACCTTGGCTTCATCATGATCTGCCATTAGTGCTTGGTTTGGAGAAGCATCTTCCACCTGAAAGCTCTAGTCAAAACCTCCTTCTTCAACAGCAACAACAACTTGTTGCTTTGGCTTCTCATTCTGAGGGGCATTGTCAGTGTAGTTTGGTCTAGTTTGTGCTTGGCCACCATTTGTTTTAGGTGCCTTACACTCTCTAGCAAAGTGGCCCATCAAGTTACAGTTGTAACACTTGACTTTGCTTTTATCCAAGCCAATACTTCCACTGGTTGCATTGCTTGGAAACCTCATTCCAGTTCTCTTGTAGAACTTCTTGGCTCTATGAGTGAGAAGAGCCATCTGCTGGACTATTTCCATATATTCCAGATCATCTGGATGGATACAATCTAGGTCTTCAAGAGTGAAAAGAGAGTTGCCACAACTTTCATCAGAAGACACAAAGGCTTGAGAAGAGCTTGTCTCTTGCAATGGGCTTTCTTGAGTGTAGTTCTCCCTGGTGTCTCTGGGAAGGTGATGAAAGGACCCTTTGGTGAGTTGTCAGGGTAGCATATGAGATGATGTTGGGGTTCTATGCTATCCCTTTCAACCACATGTAGGGCTGAACCCAATTGATTGTTGGAGTTGCCAGATGAACCTTGCATGTTCATTTCCATCTGTTATCCACTGAGAATCCCATATAACTCTGTCAGAGTAAGAGTTTGAGATTTTCAGTCCTCTTGATCACCACACAATAGTGTGTCCATTGCCTAGGAAGTGAGGACATGAACTTCCTTACAATGTCTCTGTTTTCAAGAGGAACTCCTCCATCCACAAGGGTATCCACTATCTCAACATACCTGAAGTATTGATGAGTCATGGTTTCACCTGTTTTGAAGGTGAAGTTTTCAAACTGCTGCTTCAGGAGATCCTTCTTGTTCTCCTTGGCTTCAGAGGAGCCTTCATACATCAGTTTTAGTGCATCCCACAGCTGTTTAACTGTTTTGCACTTCTTGAAACCTCTGTACACAGAGTTTGGAAGGGCAGTTTGAAGAGCAGTCATGGCTTTTCTATCAATCTCTACTCTCTTCCTATCTTCATTAGAGTAGTTAGCCATATCTTTGGGGATCATACCAGTACCAGTAGCAGAAGGAGTGCTGGGTATGAAAGGTCCATTTTCAACAGACTCCCACATTCTTGAGTCTAGAGACTTGATGAAACCTTCCATTCTCATACACCAGGTATCAAAGTCATCAAGAGTGATCAGTGGGGACTTGTTCATGGTTCTAGTTTCCATATCAGTCTTTGAAATAGATGCCATTTGAAAGTTTAGTATTTGTGTGTGTGAGGGATCTTAAGATGGTGAGATCTTATATCAAGAGCCTGAAAAGCTCTGATACCAATTGCAGGACCGGTGGAGGGTGGTCACTTAACACAACAACAATAAGAGGAGATTAACCAAACTTAATCAAACAGTAAACAGGATTAACCATAATAATGATGCTAAGAACACAAGTAACAAGTAAGAGACAGAACAAGCGATTGGGTTTCAAGGATGCAGTATATTGTTTTCTCAAGTTCTATTACAAGTGTTACAAAGCATAAAGAAAGATACTAGAACATGGAATACTTATACTACAACCTACAGCGGGCTATACTTTGAAAGCCAGCTGGATACAATTGACTAGACACAAACAAAATCAATTGTAGAATCAAAAGGCATATCTGCCTTTTGACTTGTGACTATGACATGCCATAGCTCATATCCTAATATATTACAAAAAGGATAAAAGTACATAAAGTAGAAAGCATGGACTCAAGACCTCAATGTATAGTTACCAAAAGCATGGACCTTTCACCAACTCATGTAAGTTGGTGACTTTACAGAGTTGCAGCGGAAAGGTGGTCCAGCTTTATGGTAAAGTACATCGGATAAAGGCATATCTCTAAAAGTCTTCGGAAGAAATCTGTCTTCAGTATTTGGTTTCGGAAGACTTTGTCTCTGAAGCTTCAAAAGACTTCACTTTTGGCTTCGTAAGATATTGGTCTTGGCTTCGGAAGATTTTACACTTAGAATATATCTAGTGCATGGTGTAAAACTTCCGAAGCAATTCTACTTCAGTTCTTTAGTGCATTACTTGCAGAGAGACTTTGGATGTTTTGGGTTGCATCAGACTTATAGGAATCCTTACAGGAACGAAATGAGTATGCATGAGAATATGCATCTATTGAGCAACGAGATGATGAACCTTGGCAAGAATTCATGGCTAGATTTTGTAGGCTGGCTAGTTTTCTTGGGGAAGCTGCAGGTAGCCTAGTGGTCCATGCAGAATAGTTGAAATGAGCAGTTCATGAGAGGACCCGAAGATGAATAGTGACCCAAAAGTTTAACAACATCAATGAAGTAGCCGTTTCCATGAAAACACTTGACATGGAAAACAAGAAGAGGTTGGCTAAAGCTGAGGAGAGCCATAAGAGAAATCGTGAAGGGAACCACACTACACCTTCTGGGCAATCTTTGAATGAGAATCATAATACAGGTGATCGAAAAGCCAAATTCAACAAAAATAATAACCGCCAAGGTAATTAATGGAAACAAAAACAACAAAATCCTAAACCTGCCAAAAACCAAGGTCAAGAGCAAGCTCCGGTGTGCACTACGTGTGGGAAACATCATTTTGGTGTTTGTCGTAGAGCTTCAGGAGCCTGTTTCAGATGTGGAAAGACCGGCCGTTTACTGAAAGACTGTCCATATCCTGATAATAAAGGAAAGGCTAGAAGTAACACTAAACAACCTACCAACGGAGGACGAGTGTTTGCCTTGAACGCAAAGGATGCAGCAAACACACCAGGTACGATTCTTGATATTCCTCACATATGTGAATTTGTCATATCTGAATAATCTAAAATTCTTACAATTCAAAATGGTGCTTTTATCGATTTACTAAGTGTATCATGTTATCGTAAATTCTTTAGGTACTGTTTCTGGTACTCTAATGTTAGGCACTCGTGATGTTCAAGTTCTATTCAATACCGGAGCAACACATTCTATAGTTTCTTAATCTTTTGTTAAACATCTAGCGATGACTCCCACATTATTAGAAAATACTCTAAATATTATGACTCCTATGGGAAACTCTATTACAATCTCTCACGTGTATGAGGATTGTCCGATCCGAGTTGAATCGCTTATTCTTGCTGTAGATCTGTTACCAATGCAAATGGAAGATTTTAATATTATATTTGGAATGGACTGGTTAACTCAGCATCATGTCACAATTGAGTGTCAGACTCATTGCATTTTGTTTGGAGATCCCCATAATCCTGAACTCATTTATCAGCGGACTAAACCTCAAAGAATTCTTCAGATAATTTCAGCACTTGAGGATCGCAAATCCATACTGCACGGCTGTGCAGGATTCCTTGCTTCAGTTAAAATTTCATCTTCTGAGGAGCCTTATTTTTTCTGATTATCCGATTGTTTGTGACTTTCCTGATGTTTTTCCTAGGGAGTTACCTGGACTTCCACCAGATCGTGAAGTGGAACTCACTATTGATCTTATTCCTGGTGCTGAGCCGATTTCCAAGGCACCATACCGTATGGCACCACTTGAACTCAAGGAACTGAAGGAGCAATTACAGGAGTTATTAGATCTTGGATTTATTAGACCAAGTGTCTCACCTTGGGGCGCATTGGTTCTGTTTGTGAAGAAGAAAGATGGAACAATGAGGCTTTGTATTGACTATCGGGAATTAAATAAGATCACTATTCGAAATCATTACCCTCTACCTCGTATCGATGACTTATTTGATCAGCTTCAAGGTGTGAAGTGTTTCTCTAAACTTGATTTGAGGTCTGGGTATCATCAGTTGAAGATTAAAGATTCTGACATTCCAAAATCAGCTTTCTGTACACGATATGGCCACTATGAATTCATGGTTATGTCGTTTGGGTTAACTGATGCCCCGGCTGTTTTCATGGACCTAATGAACCGAGTGTTCCGTGACTATTTGGATAATTCCGTCATCGTTTTTATTGATGACATTCTGATATATTCTAAGAGTAAGGAGGAACATAAAGACCATCTTCGTATCGTACTTGAAACTTTGCATAAAAGGAAACTTTATCCTAAGTTTTCAATGTGCGAATTCTGGTTGGATCAAGTAGCCTTTCTAGGTCATGTGGTTACTGCGGATGGCGTTATGATGGACCCAGCGAAGATAGAGGCAATCACTAAATGGCCAAGACCTACTTCAGCCACGAAAGTCCAGAGTTATCTTGGTCTTGCTGGTTACTATTGTAGATTTGTCGAAGGGTTCTCTGTTATTGCTTTACCCCTTACACAACTGCTAAGGAAAGTGGTTAATTACTCTTGGAATGATGAGTAAGACAAAAGTTTTGAAGAGCTTAAGAGGATATTGGTGTCTGCCCCGATTCTTACCCTTCCATCGGGTATGGGTGGATACCTGATTTACAGTGATGCCTCAAAGAAAGGGCTTGGATGTGTGCTAATGCAACACGGAAAGGTCATTACTTATGCTTCACGACAATTGAAACCCTATGAGGTTAATTATCCTACGCATGACCTTGAGCTTGCTGCTGTTATTTTTGCGTTAAAGATCTGGCGCCACTATCTTTATGGAGAGACTTGTGATATCTTTGAAGGGGTTTGTTGGACCATTTACAACTTGTTTAACCATTTAAACATATGAAACACAGCGGAATGTACTACTTTAAACATGTTAAAGTTTCTTAAAATTACCATTATCATGTGAAAACCAACAAACCCAAAGACAAAAGGATCTTTATTATGTGAAAAGCAAGCATACAATATGAACAAGAACACCCAAAAACATGACATTATCATACCATAATACTACCTTTCTGGATGCTGTCAAAAACGACCAAAGAGAAGGCAGAAATGAGTCTGAAAAGGGCCAAGACTTCAAGGGTAGAAGTCCTCAAGTGTCCATACCCACAAGCCTCTAAGCAAACATCATGGTTGCTAGGATTTCAAGCACCAAAAATGCCCAAAGGCCTGCTGAAAACCGTTTTCAGCCGTGAGAACTTTGGGAGAAGAGAGGAAATCCTTCTTCCTTTCTTGCACAAATGAAGGAGCATAACTTGAGTCATGAGAGGACCCAAGAAACGACCAAAAGGAGTTCTAAAACACCTTCTTCAGCTGTGAAAATAGAGAGCATATGGAGTTTTCTCTAGAAGTTCATTTGTGCAAATGAGAGAGAGATCAGATCTTGAGACTTGCACTCAACCACTATCATAATGAGTGTACCTTTTTCAAGAGAAATGGGGAAGGCCATACAACCTAAAGGGGCCGAAAATCTGGATTCAAAACCACATTCCCTCCCATTTGAATTACTTTGTAACACATTAGAAGTGGTGAGGTCATGTTACATATTTAAAAGGTGTGTACAAGTTATATAACTAAGCCTTTTAGTTAAATAACATAAGTATACATTATAATGTGATTAGTTAATTGATAAGATATATAATTAACCTTTTAATTATATAACTCATACAATCTTAAATAATTAAAACAACTAACACACTAAGATGTTAACATGTTATATAATAAAACTCTTTTGATTATATAACATAAGTACACATATTATTTGTTGTTATTTAACCATTTAAATAACAATGTAAATAATAATCATTCATGAACAAATTATCCATATAATTTGTTCTATCTCTCATTTTTTTAAATTAGAAAACCCATTTTCTAATTAGGTGCATATATTTAATTGCATGATCATATCATCAATCAAATATTTATTGGTGTTTGCTAAGCTTGTTATTGGGTATGACCCGACTTGGATCATGACGTACTAACCACATCAATGTTCTATGTGTCTTGGGTATACAGGATCCAACAATCTCCCACTTGCACAAGATTCATAGAGGATTGATGCAAGCAATAAATATCGCCTAACAACGGTTTACTACCCTTAATACGCATGACTTAAAAGCCATTCAATAACATCATCCCTTTCAAGTTCCAACAATTGAAATGATTTAGGTGAATCGATCATCTATCCTTTTGTTACAGATGTCCTGTTAAATCCAAGAACACAGAATGATCATTCCTTATTGATTTAACTTAATCAGGCCCTAGACATCTTGCTCTCAACGAATAAGAGGAACAAATCCCATCTTGACTGCATACGTTTCTCACAATCACCTTGTGTCACACCTGAACGTAGCCTTATGTACTGTCCATTATTTCAGAACAGTGAAGAACTAACTCAAGGTATAACATTTGGTGAATATCAAAACCCAATATGCATCTCAGGTCTGAGGATACTAAATGATATTCTCCTTTACTCAAAATTACTTATGATCAATCAAAGAGATTCTATGTAGTAAAATTTAAGACGCGGGTCAGTCCAATATTTGCATCCCACAAATATCTATGAACTTTGGTAGCAACCAATTGCTCTATATTCATACCTTATGAATATCTACCAATCCATGTTCATAATAGTCTTACATTCATATTTGTTCCCACAAATATGACCGACTACGGACATTTAGAATAATAAACATATTCATGGATGTAAACATGCTAAAAAGGAACATAACTCAAATGTATAAAAGAGTTAAATATTACAATTGTTCCATATTTTATATGCTAAACAGATCAATTCCAATCACTAGAATATCGAAGTCCTAAGGCACAAGTATGACCTTCATACTTTGCCCTCACAAGGAGCTTCGTGAGTGGATCCGCAATGTTTTGATCTTTACGAACTTTACGAATACATATCTTTACCCTTTTTCAACTCCATCCCTTATGATGTTGAATCTCCGCTCAAGGTGTTTAGTCTTTTGATGAGTACGGGGTTCCTTGATTTGATCAATCGCACCCACGTAATTACCAAAGTTTCTAGGGGTCTTGAATGGTAGAGACCACCCCTAGATAAGCAATGGACAAACTTATCCATGCAGCTTCCCAAGCTGCCAATGAAGCGGCTATGTATTCGGATTTTGTAGTGAACAATGCTACCGTGTCCTGCTTTGAACCTTTCAAGGACACTTCTCCTCCATTCATAATGGAAGTATACCCCGATTGTGATCGAGATCATCTCGATCAGTTTTGGAAGCCTGCATCCGTGTAACCCTTTACAACGACTTCCTCTTCAACAGATCCGTATATTAGAAATATATCCTTAGTCCTACTAAGGTATTTCAATATACTTTTAACAGCCATCCAATGGTTATTTCTATTGGTATCTACTTTGTCATACTTAATAAGCATGACTCGTCCGGTCTAGTGCATATCATCACACAAATGATGGATCCTATAGCAGATGCGTATGGGATATCCTTCATTTAATTTTGCTCATCCTATGAGCTTGGACATTGAGACGTAGTCAACATTGTCCCTCTTTGAATAGGTAACATACCTTTCTAAGAGTTTTCCATCTTGAACCTTTTCAAGATTTTATCAATATATGCACTTTGGTTTAACCCTATCAACCACCTCGATCTATCCTTATAGATCCTTATTCCAAAATATGGGTGGCATAAACGAGATCATATATGAAAAACATCTTCCAAGCTAGGTTTTAACACCTTCCAAGGTTGGAATATTATTTCAAATAGTAGTATGTCATCAACATACAATTCCAAAAATGTAACTATGCTCCCACTGGCATTCTTATATACATTATTAGGATGTCATGGATCGACAAAACCATCATGCTGAACTATATGGACAGTCTCTTCGAGATGTTCATTAAGAAAAGCGGTTTTGACATCCATTTGCCAAAACTCATATTCAGAGTATGCAGTTATGGCACATAATATCCTAATCGACTTTAGCATTGCCACGGTCGTAAGAGTTTCATCATAATCAACCAATTGAGTTTGATGGAAACCTTATGCTATAAGTCTTGACTTAAAAGTATTCAAGTTTCCATGTATATCTGTTTTCATCTTGAAAACCCACTTGTATCCAACCGGTTTGGAGTTAAGTGGAGGGTCAACCAATTCCCAAACTTGGTTGTTATACATGGATTGCATCCTTACGTTCATGGCTTCTAGCCATTTGTCCCAATCCAAATTGGACATAGCATCTTGGTATATGGTTAGCCTATAGGGGTCAATCACATAGCATCCATTCTTGGAATATCCATATCTCTTAGATGGAATACTAACTCTACCAGATTTGTGAACGTTTTGTGTGTATTGATCAACCTCTTGATTATCATCAACAACCTCTTGTTGATAGCTAGTGTCAACCATAAGTGTATCGGCTTGTGGATCTTGATCCTTATCAAGTTTCACAGTTCTATATATCATTCCTTCGATAAGGAACTCGATTTCCAAGAACTTAGCCTTTCGAGCAATAAATACTTTTGATCTGTTGAGTCAAAGAAACAGTATCCTATACAGTCTCTAGGATATTCAACTAATCTACACTTTCTTGGTCCGGGTCATATTCATAATATGAGCCTTAAAGAGCAATGCGAAAACCCAAAATGATAAAGATGGCAAGCTCATAGCCATAATAAATTGAACCATATCCAAATAGGGTTCAGTTTCTCCTTTATCAGAATGAAGAACATAGATAGTTATGTAGAGTTGATTTTCTACTTCATTATTGAAGATTTTGAACATTTCAAAAGCTTCATACTTATGTGTCATTAAGTGCACACAATAATAGCGACTGTAATCGTCGGTAAAAATAATGAAGTATCCTTCACCAATCTTTGTCATTGTCTTAAAAGGACCACATACATCCAAATGTATCATTCCTAATAAGTCTTTTGGTACACACTTATCAAATGAAACATTTTCATTTCTTTCCAATAGACCATTCTTTTGAAGTGTTTGAATCCAATTCTTGTTTATGTAACCAAGATGAAAATGTCAAAGATAATAATAACTTAAACCCATTTTAAGTTTCTTGGTGCTTAATGTGTGTAATGAGTTATTATAGGACGAATTATCATGAACCAATTCATGGATATCATTAAAAAGGCATATCCTTAAAATGAAATACATCATCCATAAAACTTAATACCATTATTTACAAACTTTAAATCATAATCATATTGTTTTAATAGGAAACATTAATTATGTTCCTAGTCAAACTAGGTGCATACAAAATGTTTTGAGAACAACTTCCAAACCATTTGAAAGTCTCAAAATAGAGTTTCCCTCCTTGAAGCGCACATTTCTTTTGAACCCCTTTGCAATAATTGCAAGTATGAGTCTCACATCCGGTATCCAATACCCATGTGTTTGAAGAAATGACATTTAATACAATGTGTGAATCATGAAAATTGTATTTGAGGTTTGCCCAACATCCCTCTTGTCTTTCAACTCTTTGAGATAGGAGGGACAATTCCTTTTCATTGTCCTATCTCTCCATACTCAAAGCATGGATCGTTCTCCGTTACCTTAGGCTTCATAAGCTTAGGTTTTTCGAGGTTTCGCTTTAACCTTTGCTTTGATGTATTCCTTTCCTTTGGCAATAATTGCCTTAGGATCGGGATTGGCCATTTCTTATAGCCTCCCTCATTGATCGAGAGAATAGGTAGAACCACTCTACCTATCCCTGCCTCGGTTGCTTCGAGCATTGCGTGAAGTTCACCGATGCTCTTGTCCCACCCGTTCATATTACAGTTTATTATGAATGTCTCAAACCTTTAGTTAGGCAATCAAGGATCAAATCCTTGGCCAAATACTTTGAGATAGGATAGTTAAGCATCTTGAGGCTATCAATGTGGCTTTTCATCTTAAGAATATATAAGATGATATCGATTGGGTTTCTACCATGTGACATGCATAAAGTGCTCGAACCGTTGCGAAGCAATCTACTAAAGTTTGTTGAAGGAACATTTCCTTTAACTAGATTATCATGTCATATGCCCCATGATGCTCCAAACCCTTTTGGAGTTCGGGAATCATATTCCCAACATGAGGTAGGATACTTGCACAAAATCCTTAGTGTGCCTAAGCCGATCGTCAAAAAGCCTTAACATCAACAGCGTTGGTTGGTGAGGTATGGGATCGTCAAGGACATAGGCCTTTACTCATTCTTGAGAATGATTCTCAAGTTTCGAAATTGAGTCCATAAGGTAATTATGGTTAGGACGATCCCTCTCGAGAATAGATCTCAGTGCTAGGGAAGGGACGATCGGGGTGGTAGCGTAATAGTTAGCGGTCATCACTACAATAATTGACAAAGTTCATTTTAGTATTTCTGATAAATTTATTTTAATCGTTAATACCCTTAAATGTCTCATAGACAATTAACAATTAAAATCTAGAATCCAACGTTACATTTAAATGATGGTTAGGTGACCTTTATCCCATTATTTAAATTAACAAGGTAGTCAACAGTTGACAATTGCAACCTATTGCAACTTCTAGTCTTATGGGATCAGTTAAACATCATATGTTTAGTCGGCATGTATAATCCTATCAACACCATTGTACGCCATGCTTCGGTGACCCTAATCACATGGTTTCCAATTCAAGTCGTCCTACTTACACACACGTGTGAGTTTTCACATACAAGCGGTTAGGTGACCTTTATCCCACAAGTACGTTAGACTCACCTCAAAGATACAAGTTCCCTACAAGTGGTTAGGTGACCTTTATCCCACAAATAGTTCCCAAGTGATTCGAGTGTCGTGTAAAAGGATGGTGATAGACTTGTTACCAAAGGGATTTAAGTTTCCATTAATTCTAGACTTTGAAAACTCTATGTACCTTGTAATTGCATGCTTACAAATACTTGGTACCCTATGGTCCTTTTAATAAAACCCATTTTATTATGAAATCATTAATCCTTTTAATAACCATTTATTAACACTTAATGATTAAGAGCCATTTTTATATTAGCTTGTTAAGATCATTTTTATTAAGATTGTTTATCATATCCAAATATCACACAATCATTCACAAAATCACAATCAAACAAGCATAATATAAACAACCACATGTGCATAACCATAGCTACTATTGTGACCACACTTGTTTGCCATCACAAGTGTGGTCATTAGGTCTTTCCTAAGGGTTATCAACAACACAAAATTGAGATCACAATGGATCTCCCACTTGATGTCGCATCCGTATGCTTCAAGTCCACTTTGTGTCTTCCTTTTGTGCTTCCTTTCCGAGCATCTTCTTTTACATAATATATATCCTAATACATATTTTCTAGTAAAAGAGAAATACTCCTAATCTATTATTACATCCAAATGAATAAATAGATAAATTACAAGCACAAAACTTACAACCCAATTGAACAAAATAACCAAAACAAACATGCAACCAAACCAAAACAACATAAGGTCTAAGCTAGGTTATGCACCATCAAATGAACAATCACAAACATCAATCAACAAACAAAATAAACCCCATCAAACCCCAAATTTTCAGCTAACATAAACTGAAAATTAGGGTTTGTTTTTCCAAACAAACAATAACCAAAACATATCAACCAATTGACATTCCTATCTTTCAAAGTTTAATCATAAGCATGAAGATATAACTTTGAAAGACATGGGGTTTATTAAATCAACCAAAATCAGCCTCTAATGAGTTGATAAACATCCATTAAAACCGATTTTACAAGGATAATGATGCTAGTTTCCACATAACCGGCTCTAGATGCGATTGAAGGGGTTTGTTGGACCATTTACAACTTGTTTAACCATTTAAACATATGAAACGCAGCGGAATGTACTACTTTAAACATGTTAAAGTTTCTGAAAATTACCATTATCATGTGAAAACCAACAAACCCAAAGACAAAAGGATCTTTATTATGTGAAAAGCAAGCATACAATATGAACAAGAACACCCAAAAACATGACATTATCATACCATAATACTACCTTTCTGGATGCTGTCAAAAACGACCAAAGAGAAGGCAGAAATGAGTCTGAAAAGGGCCAAGACTTCAAGGGTAGAAGTCCTCAAGTGTCCATACCCACAAGCCTCTAAGCAAACATCATGGTTGCTAGGATTTCAAGCACCAAAAACGCCCAAAGGCCTGCTGAAAACCGTTTTCAGCCGTGAGAACTTTGGGAGAAGAGAGGAAATCCTTCTTCCTTTCTTGCACAAATGAAGGAGCATAACTTGAGTCATGAGAGGACCCAAGAAACGACCAAAAGGAGTTCTAAAACACCTTCTTCAGCTGTGAAAATAGAGAGCATATGGAGTTTTCTCTAGAAGTTCATTTGTGCAAATGAGAGAGAGATCAGATCTTGAGACTTGCACTCAACCACTATCATAATGAGTGTACCTTTTTCAAGACAAATAGGGAAGGCCATACAACCTAAAGGGGCCGAAAATCTGGATTCAAAACCGCATTCCCTCCCATTTGAATTACTTTGTAACACATTAGAAGTGGTGAGGTCATGTTACATATTTAAAAGGTGTGTACAAGTTATATAACTAAGCCTTTTAGTTAAATAACATAAGTACACACAATAATGTGATTAGTTAATTGATAAGATATATAATTAACCTTTTAATTATATAACTCATACAATCTTAAATAATTAAAACAACTAACACATTAAGATGTTAACATGTTATATAATAAAACTCTTTTGATTATATAACATAAGTACACATATTATTTGTTGTTATTTAACCATTTAAATAACAATGTAAATAATAATAATTCATGAACAAATTATCCATATAATTTGTTCTATCTCTCATTTCTTTAAATTAGAAAACCCATTTTCTAATTAGGTGCATATATTTAATTGCATGATCATATAATCAATCAAATATTTATTGGTGTTTGCTAAGCTTGTTATTGGGTATGACCCGACTTGGATCATGACGTACTAACCACATCAATGTTCTATGTGTCTTGGGCATACAGGATCCAACAATCTTTACCGATCATAAGAGTTTGAAGTATATCTTCACGCAAAAGGAATTAAACATGAGACAAAGAAGATGGTTAGAATTGTTGAAGGATTATGATGCTAACATTCAGTATCATCCAGGAAAGGCTAATGTAGTAGCTGATGCTCTTAGTCGGAAGAGTTCAGGGACAGTAGCCTCGCTTCAGTTTCAGCATCAGATTATTACTGATCTTGATAGACTGGGTATTGGTCTACAGATGGGTAAGGATGATGGATATCTCGCTAGACTTCAGATTGAGCCAGACCTAGTATCTCAAATTAAGGATGCACATAAAGACAATGGTGAACTTTGGGCAATTATACAGAATTTGGATGATGGAAAACAATCAGAATTTAAAGTTGATGAGCATGGAGTAATCCGGTGTTGCAAACGTTTGTGTGTGCCTAATGATTCTTTTATTCGAGAATCTTTATTAGCCGATGCACATAGTTCTCCATTCTCTATCCATCCTATATCTACTAAGATGTATCGTAATCTTCATCAGAACTTCTGGTGGAATGGTATGAAAGAGGACGTGGCTAGATTTGTCAGCAGATGTCTTACTTGTCAACAGGTTAAGATTAAGTATCAGAAAGCTAGTGGATTGCTTCAGCCACTACCTATTCATGTATGGAAATGGGATGATGTTTCCATGGACTTTGTAACAGGGTTACCAAAAACTTTCAAGAAGAATGACGCATATGGGTTGTGGTCGACAGATTGTTAAAGTCGGCTCATTTTCTTCCAATTCAGCAAGGATTCTCTATTAGCAAACTATCTGAAGTGTTTACGTGAGAGATTATCAGACTTCATGGCACTCTTGTCTCTATTGTTTTGGATCGAGACCTAAGGTTCACTTCTTGTTTTGGAAAGGCTTACAAGTTGCGTGGGGTACTAAATTGAGGTTTAGCATAGCGTTTCACCCTCAGACAGATGGCTAGTCAGAACGAACTATTCAGACACTCGAGGAAATGCTTCGAGCGTGTGCCCTAGAATGGACCGGGAATTGGGATGAGTATTTATGTTTGGTCAAGTTTGCCTACAATAATAGTTGGCAAGCTAGAATTAGCATGGCACCTTTCGAGTTGTTATATGGACGTAAATGTAGAGCGCCCATCTGTTGGGAAAAGGTCGGTGAAAAAGTTATTGAAGGACCTGAGTTAGTACAAATTACCAATGAGAAAGTTGCTATTGCTCGAGAAAAGTTGAAGGATACTAAAAGTAGATCATCGAAAAGTTAGCTACGAGCATGTAGAGGCGTACGTCGTTTTGACATTAAATGGAAGCTCAGTCCAAGATTTATCAGGCCATCTAAAATCTTAGATAGAGTTGGTGAAGTATTTTATCGTTTGGCATTACCACCTCAGCTGTCACATGTGCATGACGTTTTCCATGTATCTCTTTTAAAAGGATACAACTATCATCCACTTCATGTTGTAAATTATCCACTTCATTTGATTTGAGAAGACTTATTATTCGACGAAGAGCCAGAAGCTTTTCTCAACTGACAAGAACGCATTATGCGTAAGAAAACTATCCCTTTCGTTAAGATATTAAGGAAGAACCATTCTGAACGAGAAGCTACATGGGAGATGGAAGATGCGATCCTTTCTCAATGCCCGCAGTTATTTACATCATAGTAATTTGATTCAGTAAATTTCAGTTGGTATGATCTGGAATTAAGTTATAATATTTTTAGTAATTCGCTTCTAATTATAAGGCTGTCAGTTATGTGTCTTACTTTATCATATTAGTTCCATCCTGGCATCTGAATTAGTATCTATTGTTCCTTTCACTCGTTAATTTTTATCACTTCGTATAGTTTCGTCGTCAACTTCGGCCGACCTGTATCGAGCAATTTCGTGGACGAAGTTGTTTTAAGGGGGGTAGAATTATAATAACCGTAATAATAATAATAATAATAAAGAAAAGAAGCCTAATAATTCCACAAACAATTTGAAGCTTGATTGTCGGTAATTCTCATGTGTGAAGTGGTAACAATTAAGTTTATTTATTTAAATGTTTGACTTATTTTAAGCCTTTTATCTCCTTCGACTTTTTCAACATAATCGATTACAACTAAATCGCATATGTACCGAGATACAAACATCTTCCTAATCACGTTTCTTCTCAGAAATATATACTCCTCAAGACCTCCGATCCATTCACGAAAACTCTATCTAGTCTCATATATCGACCTTCAACCTCCATTGCTACGTGATTGAGATCACTGGCGAACCACCTGCAAAACCAACCATCACGACTCTTGTTAGGCGGACCATTCATTGCACAAGCAACCGACGATTTCAGTCGACGTACGCTTGTCATTTGTTTTCTACTCCAACCTTCATGCGAAAAGGTACCAATTAAATCATGTCGTTACTTTTCTTGAACCCCGGTTCGTAGTGTTATGACCTGATGTTGCTCTTCGGTAATATATGTGCAGCCATCGGCATACGTTTATCAACTTTGTTAAGGCCTCACCTTGTTCGCGAGCCATAAAACATTGAATGCGGAATCGTCTTGATTGGTAATTTAGGTGAAGCTTATACCCTCTGTTTCAGTTCCAAATATGTTTTAATTCTTGTAATTGTTGTGATCGTAATTTTGTTCCGGCGATCAAACTTGATGAATTAGAAATCCATTTATGAGAGTAAAGAAATGATGATTTTGTTCAAGAAACCTGTAGCTTTTATGTTCCTTCTCATTATTCTTGTTGTCAATGATCATATAATGTAATTAAAGTCCATGTAACAGAGAAATAGGTGAGTACTAAGGCCCATTTGTAAACTCATGAAATCAAGAAATATTAAATTTAAAAAGGTTCAATGTCGTTTTGTTTTTATTTTAAAAGGGGTTATTTTGTCTTATTGTTCTCATGATACAAAACAACTTGTTCGAAGAATCCTCTGTAAGTAAACATAGTAATTTTATAATGGAAGCTTGTTAATGTTAAGTTTAATATATTTGGATAAACTGAAAGCTTAGTGATACACTTTTCCCATATATTTGAAAGATGTAAACTACATTAAACTAACTACAAATAAGCGTTTTAAAATACAAATAACTTGAGAAAACTTGTTGTGATAATTAGAGTTCCAATAAAATATTTAAAGCTACATGTATAGTCGTCGGAAATTACCAACAAAGCATAAAGGAAATTTTGGACTCCCTATTTTATTCGTTCTATAATTAAAATGTAGGTTCCCGTACCTGTTGAGGACATAATTAAATTGTGTTGCTTGTTTTTGCTAAACTAAGGTACGGATTCCTAATTTTTGTCTCATATTTGATTCCCTTTCACCTCTAGTTTTGATTCCTGTCATACATAGCTAGTTTGTTTTTGATTCAGTTATAAGTAGCTAGACTACTTTATATTTCTGCTATTTGTTACCCGAGCTCTCCCTAACTTGGGGATGACCAAGACGCGTTATTGCGGCATCAATAACGTGGCACCAACCGTGGCGGTGAGCTGAGATCACGACGTCTCTAAAGAGGACTCTGAAATTATGTTGGCCATCTTGTTATATTATTATTTTCCTTAGAGGCGTATGGATCGATCCTAGGTTACTTCTGTATTTCCTGATGGATGGTTGCACACCACTCCATTTAGGACTTTGGTGAATGGTTTGTATGTCTGCCCATACTCCATTTCACATTGTTTCACGGGCTCGCTACCTGTGTTCGCTCTTTTTAGTTATTATATGATATGATTATTAGCTCGGGTTATGTTTTATTTTATTATATAATGTCAGTTATTCTTTGTTATCATCATCTGTTTATTTTTGTATTATCTGCTATTCCATTTACTGAGCATTATGCTCAGGCATGCTTTTGTTTTCATGCACGTCAGGTCAGCAGGGTCATCCTGGAGGGGAGTGAAGAGTGAAAATCTTGATAAGAAGACTTAAATCTATTTTAATGTAATAGACTTTGATTGAGTTTTAGACTAATGTTTATTTTTTGGAATTTAGACTATTACAATTATTAATTATAGAATTGTGTTTTGGACTTTTGATTACCGTGATAGTGACACGTCAACCTTCTCGGGTTGGGGTGTTACAGCACCTATCCTTGCCCTACCAGAAAGAGTTGAGGACTTCATGGTCTATTGTGACGCCTTGCGTCAGGGATTAGGATATGTCCTAATGCAGCGGGACAAGGTGATCGCTTACGCATCCAGATTGCTGACGAGCATGAAAGAAATTATACGACACATGATTAGGAATTGGGTGCCGTAGTGTTTGCACTCAAAATTTGTAGACATTACCTCTACGATACTAAGTGCGTTATTTAAACCGATCACAAAAGCATGTAGCACATTCTTGATCAGAAAATGTTGAACATGCGTCAAAGAAGATGGGTGGAACTGTTGAGTGATTATGAATGCGAAATACGTACCATCCTGACAAGACAAATGTGGTGGCAGATGCCTTGAGTAGAAAAGAAAGGGAAAACGCCTTGAGGATGAGAGCGTATGCTAACCTTGTCACTAGACTAAAAGAAGCACAAAGGGATACTCTGAAAGGGGATAAACTAGCTGATGAAATGCTAATAAGGATGGAAAAGCGATTGGAGGTGACTGTTGATGGGTTGTACAAGTGCAAGGGAAGGACATGGGTACCAGAGAATGGAGGGCTTAAAGAGGTAATTTTAGATGAAACCTACAAGTCTAGGTATTCGATTCACCCGGGAAGTGACAAGATGTATCAAGACATAAAGGCACTGTTCTGGTGGCCCGGAATTAAGAGATCAATTGCCACCTATGTAGGAAAATGTTTGACGTGAGCAATGGTAAAGGCCGAGAATCTAAAACCGTTAGGAACTTTACATCAACCTGAGATCCCTGAGTGGAAATGGGATAATATCACCATGGATTTTGTCATGAAATTACCAAGAACCTTTCGTGGCCATGATGCTACTTGGGTAATCGTGGATACACTTACCAAGTCAGCCCACTTCTTACCAATCCGAGACGATTATGACTTGTCAAAGTTGGCCCAACTATACATTGACGAAATAGTGACAGGCATGGGATACCACTGTCAATCATCTCAGACCGTAATAGCCGCTTCACTTCACGCTTTTGGAAATCTCTCCAATAGGCACTGGGGACCCGACTTGACTTAAGCACTTCACATCACCTTCAAACTAACGGGCAACGTGAAAGGAAAATTCAAACCTTGGAGGACATGATGAGATCTCGCGTGATTGACTTTGGTGGAAGTTAGGATAACCAACTTCCCCTAGTGGAGTTTTCCTACAATAATAGTTACCACGCCAGTATAAAAGCAGCCCCGTATGAAGCCCTATACGTTAGAAAATGTCGATCATCGTTGAGTTGGAAGGAGGTTGGTGATAGCCAAGTGATGGGACCTGTTGTTATCACGAGTTTTAGTCGCCGTCGTCATCTCGCCGTTTAGTCATCTCGTAGGTAATCAATCGTATTGCACCTTGTTTCTGTTCGTGTCGTGATGTTCGGTTTCCTCTATCCGGTTCGGTGGTTGGCGTCGGTGTTTGATAGTTGTGATGTACGTATAGGGTGTGTGCAGTGGTGTGCATCTTATATATGCATGTATATGTGCTTCCAGCGTGTGTGTAGTGTGTGTGTGTATATATATATATATGTGTGTGTGTGTATATATATATATATACACACACACACACACACTGTGTATGTGTGCAGCGTGTGTGTCGACAACAAGTGTGTGCGTGAGATTTGTGTGTCGCGAGCATGTGTTTCTTTTTATTCTATTTGAGTCGCTTAGGGAAGCAAATACACAGCAGCCCTCGGCTGCTGTGTGGGTAATGTGTGTGTGTGTGAGTGTTTCGGCATGTAGCGATGTGCGTGTGGGGTGCATTTGATGTGTGTTTAAACGTGTCGTTGGGGGAATCCTTTGAACCGTATGTGTGTATGGAGTTAGATCGGCTGATTCGATGTTATACGGTGTTTATTCGGTGGTGTTTGGGTTGTTTCGGTGGTTCACGGTTACGTACGGTGGTTGTTCAGTAGTGTTCCGGTGGCGTCTCTAGTGACTGTGTGTGTGTGTGTTTAGGTGTGTCGTGATATGTGTGGGTATTTGTTGTATCAATAGTGTGTGTGTGCAGCCCTATATATATTGTGTGTGTTGAATGTATATATTTGTATGTTTGGACGTAAGTATGTATCCTTGTGTGTGTGTTTTGTGATAGTGTGTGTAACTATATATATGTAACAGTGTGTGCATGTGATTGAGTGTGTGTGTTGTAGGTGTTTCAGTGTGTGTATTTAGTTTTTTTAATAAGTGTATAGTGTGAGTATATATATATATATATATATATATATATATATATATATATATATATATATATATATATATATATATATATATATATTCATTCTATTATAGTTGAGTAATGTATATATAATCTTGTAACACAAACATATGATTAAGTATGTAGGAATATAAATAATGGGGTGGGTAATAAGTTAATAATTAAATACGTGTAATCATACAAGAAATCCTGTTAATAATTACATAACGTAGATAAATACTTTTGTGTGCGTGTCGCGCGTCGAACCGATCCAAAACCGACCGAACGTACCATTTTCTCATTGAACGTGTCTAAAGACTTTTATAACTCACTATAGGTGTTTGATCGTGCGTTACTTTCATCCTTTGAAGCCTTTTGTTCTCTTTAATTCATCACATTTCGAGGTGAGTTTCGCGCCCCTGTTTTCATTTCAATTATTTATAAATTAGGTGGAAAAGTAGGCTCACCCTTTTTATGTTGTGAACTTATTTAATCTTTGGGACTATTGTGTTTACTATTTTGTAAGTATATATCTGGTAAATTCATGAGTTGTTGTGTGGTTCTTTCTTCACAACTATTTAATTCCAGTGTGGAACCGGCAGACAGGTATTGATAGTACTATTGGGGTGACACCCCCACCCTTGTTTGTTAGTACACTAGTTGGGACTGACAGTGGCCAGGAACGGGTCCTAGGGTGAAGATGTTCCGACAAGATCTGTGTGTACGTCTTACCGTTTAGTTGTGATTCTTATGTTTACATGTGATATTACTTGTTTATAACTGTTTACACTATGACCTACAAAACTATTACATAGTATCAATTATATTTACTACCTGCAGGACCGGTGAAGGGCTTAACAATTACAACACAACAACACAAAGAGGAGATTAACCAAACTTGATCAAACAGTAAACTGGATTAACCACAATAATGATACAAAGAACACAAGTAATAATAAAGAGACAAAACAAGAGATTTGGGTTTCAAGGATGCAGTATATTGCTTTCTCAAGTTCTATTACAAGTGTTACAAAGCATAAAGAAAGATACTAGAACATGGAATACTTATACTACAACCTACAGCCGGCTATACTTTGAAAGCCAGCTGGATACAATTGACTAGACATAAACAAAATCAATTGTAGAATCAAAAGGCATATCTGCCTTTTGACCTTGTGACTATGACATGCCATAGCTCACATCCTTATCTATTACAAAAAGGATAAAGTACATAAAGTAGAAGGTTACAGACTCAAGACCTCAATGTACAGTTACCAAAAGCATGGATCTTTTCACCAACTCATGTAAGTTGGTGACATTACAGAGATGCAGCGGAAAGGTGTCCAGCTTTATGGAACAATACATCAGATAAAGCATGTTACTACAAGTCTTCGGAAGAAATCTTTCTTCATAGGATGAAGCTTCGGAAGACTTTGTCTCTGAGGCTTCGAAAGACTTCATATTTGGCTTCGGAAGATATTGGTCTTGGCTTCGGAAGATTTTACACTTAGAATATTTCTAATGCATGGTGTAAAACTTCCGAAGCAATTCTACTTCAGTTCTTTAGTGCATTGCTTGCAGAGAGACTTTGGATGTTTTGGTTTGCATCAGACTTAAAGGAATCCTTACAAACTCCCCCTAGGCTGATGCTACTAAAACATTTAGAAGATCTTCAGATGTTAGTAGTCTTCAGCATATCATGACCATACCCTTCTTCATTAAATGGTCAGGATCATTCAGACTTTTATAGTATCTTCTCATCTCAAAGAGATCATGCATAGGTAAGTTGATTATGTATTGCCATGTATAGACATTCTCAACACCTTGATCTCTGATTACATGCCATCTTTCTGGATTGGTAGAGAAGGTCCAGGATAAGATGGGTGTCTCAGCTGCAAGAGGAGCCACTTGCATTGGAGTTGATTGGGCTGCCTCTTCATGTACTTCCTCAGGTTGATCTGACTCAACCTGAGGTGTAGAGGTAGATGATTTAGGCTTCTTCTTCTTAGACTTTGGTTTAGAAGCCATCCTCTTCTTTCTCTTAGATGACTTTAACTGAGAAGACTGGTCTGCAGCACCTTGTTGATCATCCTTGTCTTTCTCAGTTGGGTGTTCCTCCCTCACAGGTCCAGAAGGAGAGGGAGTTTGACCCTGCTGTGGATCAGAAGATGAAGCTTGCTGAGGCTCAGCAGGAGGTCCGGGTTGTGTTGTCTCAGGTTGTTCAACCTTAACCTCCACTTCAGGTGGGACTTGACTTGGAAGAGAGTGTAAGTCAATCAGCTCTCCACTCTTGATCTTCTGCTTGATTACCCTTATAAGCTCATCCATTGTGGATAGAGACATAGGGCCAAGTCTCCTTCTGGAGAATCCATACAGCTTCAAGAAGCTCATCATCCTTTGTCTGTCAGCAGACTTCCTCATACTCTTTTGGATGATGGCTCTTGACTTTGCAGCTTCTTCCCTTAGCTTCTTCTTAGTTGTCTTTCTCTCCTTGACTAACTCAAGCTCAAGTTGTTTTAAGTACTCAAACTCAACAAAGTCATAGGACAAGGGAAGAAGTGCATCTGCCTGATAGAAGCCTGTGGCACTCAGGTAGTTGATCATTTTGATCCTATCTTCTTCTTTGTCAACCTGAGGTTCTTGTTGAACCACATCTTCTTGTACATGGCTTTCTTGAACTGGGGAGAGAGTAGGAGCATGCTTGTAGAGTCTTTTCTGTCTCTTCTCCTCTTTGAATTGGAGAAGTAACCTTGCATCCTCTTTTTCTTTCATCTCTCTTGACACTTCCATGTCAGCCAGTTTATTTAGTTGTTCTAAGGGGAGAGAAATGATTTCATCAATGTCATAGTTCCTGGTCTGCAGGTAAGTAATCCTGACTACCCTCAACTCATCATCTTGAGTATTTGGTCTGGGGGCAGTCCTGATTGCAGCTTGCATAAAACCTGAAGACCCAGAGGAACTTTCTCCCCTTAGCTTCCTCTTCCTCTCTCTCTCTTCCTCCTCAATTTCCTCAGGAGTCAAAATCCTTTCCCCTTTGTCACCCACAGACCTTTGTGACTCAGGGTGGATAGAGGTTTGGCCTTCATTGCTTGGTGTAGCATCCATGCTCTGGCCAGAGAGAGGCTGAGAAACACCTTCACGAGCAGGTGTCTCAGAGGGAATGTGAATCTCTGCAGCAGTTGATGATGATGAGACAAGGGTCTCAGGTTCTGCCACTGGGCCTTCAGTCAAGGTTTCCCCTATGAAACTAATCTTAGGGTCCACCTCAACATCCAGTTGACCGATGGCATTACCTGATTGCCTAAGTCTCCTCCTTAAGCTAAACTCTGCAGTGATCCTGTCTTGGATTCTTTGAGCCAATCTGTCAGCTTGTCTTGAGTTGCTTGGATCGACAAGTGGCATATTGACTAGATCCAAACCTTCATAGAAGTTCAAATTTTGAAAGACAAATACTTCTTGTTTCCCTTGAACTCTGTGAAGAATAAGGGCTCTTCTATCAGCATCATACCTCCACCTTATGATGTAGTTTGAAGTTCCTTGAGGTGGGGATGACACAGCCCTTGGTATACCTTCCTCAAAGAGACTCCTGATGATAGAGTCTATAGAGTCCACATTAATGTGAACTTGAGGAAGTTGCTGAGAATGCATAATTGCAAGTGAGGATGGTGAGTCCTCAATGTCTATTCTCTGTGAAGAACTCCCAGGTTCTGTGGCTGCAATGACTTTCTCCCCCTTTTTGGTAGCATCACCCACTTGCATAGGTGAGCTGGAGGTTAAATCAATCACATCCACAGGTTCTTGTGTTCCTGGTTGAGCTCTTCTTAAAGGTCTCCTAGCTAGTTTTTTCTTAAGATATGAAATCTGAAGTTGCTGATCATTGACCCTGTTATGTAAGGTAGTCACCTGAGATTCAAGGTGACTAACCTTAGAGACTAAATAGGAGCATGTTTTTGACAGTTTTTGCACCTTTAGCCTCAGATTCCCCTCTTCTTCATCAGAAGAATCATTGGGGGATGAGATGATTGAACCAAAGTCCTCTCTCTCACCACCAGCTTGAGGTTCTTGGCTGCTGGTTTTCCTCTGCTCACTAGCAATCTCAGTTGAGATGCCAGTGGGCTGAGTTGCCATGGTTGAGGTCTTAATGATGTAATCACTTGCAGAAGTGAGAGCCTCTTCCATATGGACATCCTGAACAGGTTCAGAAGTGTCCACCTCAGTTATAGGTGACTGATGTGGGCTAGACTGAGGAGACTCATGAGTACTCATCTTTCTTTGAGTAGGGGAAGAGTAGAGAGACTCATGGTACTCACTGAATCCTAAGTCTTCATCAGTATAGAAGGATAGGTTGGGAATAGGTTGATTTAGATCTAAAGGCTGGGGATGGTAACTGTCCCCTCGAGGTTGTTCACTTGAGTATTGAGACTCAGAGTGAAGGCTTAAGGCTGTTGGGCTTGTGAGCTCATCAGGGTGAGCATGAGGAACCTCAGCCCTGATAGTTGAAGAGATGGGAGTGGTTTGCTCCTTAGGGGAAGTGGGAGCTCTAGTGTCCACTTCCTCCTGTAAAGGTGAGTATATGGGGACCTGCACAGACTCAATAGCTTGAGCAGGGATTCGTTTGGATTTTCTTTGGTAGGTGAGGGTTACTTGAGGCCTTTTTAGTGGTAGAGAGGTAGAAGGTGTGGGTTCAACACTAGCTTGTGTTGCTAGGTTGTCACCTTGAGCAATGAGCTCTAACATTTTGAGGACAAGGGCTGTTTCTACCCCTGAGAAGCCTACAGTTGGCTTCTTCATGATTTTAAAGATGTCGGGCTTTATCTGTCCCAATTTAAGAATATTATCTGTTTCCCTCAACTGTGAGCCCTATTCACATTTGAGAATGTGTTGAACATATCTAGGAAACATATAATACTCTAAGGAGTCCAAGTTAGCAAGTAAATTGGTATAGACAAATTGAGAGTACCTGAACTTGACCCCTTGAACCATTCCATGCACTATGAAGGAGAGATGCTTAAGAATTCGGTCCCACCCTCCATGCTTGTTTGACAAGCTGTGGATAACCACATGGAGTAGGTATTTCCACTGGGATGAGACCTTCCCTTTCCTGAAGGTCTTTACAGAGAAATCTCCCTCATAGCCCATCTGCTCAAAGGAATGATTGACAGCTTCCTTTGGGAAGGACAACTCACCTTCTACATCATCCAGCTGCAAATGAGTGTTGATGATGGCTGGAGTGATGAAGATTGTCCTCCCTTGCACTGTGGCAGACACTGCCTTCTCCCCATCCATGATGACCTCTTGGCAGGTCTTTCAAAATTCAAGCAGATGATCCTCATACAGAGTAGGATCAATGGTTAGGGAGGTGAAGTAATTTGATAGAGTTAAGAATTGGCAAATCTCTGAGAAACTTTCATCTTTCTCAGAGCTTAACACAACAACCTGGTTGTGTTGCCTGTGAAGTTGCATGGAGAAATCTGGATTGTTTCTGCGGTTAAGGTTGGCCATTTGAGAAGCTTAAGGTTGAAGAAAGGTAAAAAGCAAAGGCTGTTTTGGGAATTAGGTTTGAGGAATAGTAGAATTGAAGAAGATAGTGAGGAAGAGGGGGAACCGTTGGGTATTTATGTGAAAAGGGATTTGAACCAAAGTTAATGAAAGAGGATAAACTTTGAAATCCGAAAGTCGGTCCCACCTCTGAAAAGGTAGTTTACTTTTGCTCAAAAAGTAGTTTTCTTGGAATTCGAAAAACTTCCGAAGGTAAATTATCTTCGGAAGTTTTAATGAAAAAGCTTCGGAAGGAAAAAATCCTTAAAAACAAATAAGTGTCTGAGACAAGGATTTAAGCTTCGGAAGATAGATTTAGAGTTCTTCCGAAGGTAAAATTTCTTAGACAGTTATTTATTTTGAAGACATGATTTTCTACCGAAGATAAAAATATATCTTCCGAAGGATCAGAAAATTTTAAAGAATCTAAGGGAAGTCTTCAAAAAAGGATTTGATATCCAAAGAAAACATGAGCTTATGAGAGTGATGAACTAGACAACTTAGGACACACATATTTTAAGAAATAATTAGAATTAGTTTTAAGAAAAGATCTACTCAAAGTTAATCATCCCAATAGCTGATGTTAGATATTTAAATCTCTGTTCATCAAAAGCTTTTGTAAACAGATCAGCATATTGTTCATCTGTATGAACTTTGACTAGTTTAATTAATCCCTTTTCATAGTTATCTCTTATTAAATGGTACCTGATATTGATGTGTTTGGTCCTTGAGTGCTGCACAGGGTTCTCAGTGATAGAGATAGCACTATTGTTGTCTATGTGGATAGGAGTCTCCTTGAAGTTAAATCCATAGTCTAGCATTTGATTTTGAATCCAAAGCACTTGAGCACAACAACTTGCAGCAGCAATGTATTCAGCCTCAGCAGTTGATGCAGACACACAGGATTGTTTCTTGCATTGCCATGAGACAACCCTTCCACCAAGGAATAGACATCCCCCAGATGTAGACTTTGCAGTCATGTTGCAACCACCATAATCACTATCTGTATAAGCATACAGATTGAAGTCAGTATTCTTTGGATACCATAAACCAAGTGTTGAAGCACCTTTGATGTATCTTAAAATCCTTTTGACAGTGATGAGGTGAGACATCTTAGGGTTGGCTTGATATCTTGCACAAATACATGTAGCAAACATGATATCAGGCCTGCTAGCTGTAAGATACATAAGAGACCCAATCATAGCCCTGTATAAATGTTCATCTACACACTCCCCCTGAAGATCAGGTCCAAGGAAGTGGTTTCTGGCTGTGGGTGTCTTAGCAATCTTACAATCAGTCATGTTGAACCTCTTGAGTATGTCCTGAACATACTTTGACTGACTTATGAAAATGCCATCTTCAACTTGCTTCACTTGAATTCCCAGAAAGAAATTAAGCTCTCTCATTGCACTCATTTCAAATCTGTCTTTCATCAGCTTCTCAAAGTCTTTGCAGAGCTTTGGATTAGTTGAACCAAAGATGATGTCATCTACATACACTTGAACTAGCAATAAGTCATTTCCCTTTCCTTTGATGAAGAGAGGTCCATCTATAGTACCTCTCCTGTATCCATGTTTACAAAGATACTCTGACAATGTCTCATACCACTTCCTGGGTGCCTGATGCAGCCCATAAAGAGCTTTGTCAAGCTTGCAGACATAATCAGGATGATCAAGGTCTACAAAACCAGGTGGTTGTTTGACATACACCTCTTCATCAATCACTCCATACAGAAAAGCACACTTTACATCAAGTTGAAAGACCTTGAAGTTCTTGGATGCAGCAAATGCAGGAATATCCTAACAGCTTCTAATCTTGCTACAGGAGCAAAGACATCAGTGTAGTCAATCCCTTCTTCTTGTGTGTATCCTTGAACAACTAGTCTTGCCTTGTTCTTGATGATAATGCCTCTATCATCCTTCTTATTCCTAAACACCCATTTGGTTCCAATGGTAGTCTTCCCATGAGGAAGAGGACAAAGGTTCCAAACTTTTTTCCTTTTGAATTGAAGCAACTCTTGTTGCATAGCTTCAACCCAACTTCCATCCTTTAGAGCTTCATCAACTTTCTTTGGCTCTATCTGGGATAAGAAACAAGAGTGAAGACAAACATTTGCTTCATGAGTTTGTCCTCTTGTTCTTACCCCTATGACAACATCTCCAATGATGTTTGTGGTGGGGTGAGACTTGTGGATCCTTAGCTGAGGGATCACAGCAAGTTGCTGAGAAAGATCCAAGTTTGAGACATTTAGATCTGGAATAGATGATTCACCCTCCATATCACCACACTTATCAAGATTTACTTGATCCAATGAGTGTGTCACATCATTGATGTTGTCATCTATGGTGTGGTTATTAGAATCAAGGAATTCTTGATCACTTTCACCATCACCATTGTTGTCTTCCACAATTGAGGTATCTTTATCTAGTTGTGGAGCCTCTGAGCTAGAATTTGAAGGCACCCCAGATGTATCAGCTGAATTTGTCATTTTAGTGCTGATAGAAACCTCATTTGCTGAAGTAGTTCCAACTGGAGCTGAAGATGTACGAGTTGAAGGTCTTCCTAGCTCAAATCTTGGATCAGGATCACCTGTATTTATTTTCTGTAGATCCTGAAACATTCTCACAAGATTTGTTAAAACAGTTGGTAACTAAATCAAGATCAAATAGCCAATCAGGACCAGAACCAGCCACACAGGGTGTGTGTTCATTAAAAGTCACATTGGTTGACTCCTCAACAATTCTAGTTCTGAGATTGTATACTCTATAAGCCTTAGCTTGGGAAGAATATCCAATGAAGTGTCCATCATCTGATTTCTCAGCAAACTTGGCAATTTGATCATTTGTATTCAAGATGGTGCAAGGACATCCAAATGACCTGAGAAAACCAATAAAAGGTTTTCTCTTGTGCCAAAGTTCATAAGGAGTCTTACCATGTGTCTTAACTACTAAAACTCTGTTTTGCACATAGCAAGCAGTGTTTACTGCCTCTGCCCAGAAGGTGATGGGCAGTTTAGAGTCAGAAAACATAGTTCTTGCAGCTTCAATTAGTGTCCTGTTTCTCCTCTCAGCAATACTATTTTGATGAGGAGTCCTGGGAGCACTATATTGTCTTGTAATACCTTTTTCATCACAAAATGTATCAAGGATTTGATTCTTGAATTCAGTCCCTTGATCACATCTTATGGTTTTGACCTTGTGATCACTTTGATTCCCATTTTTTAAGATGAAGTTCTTCAGAATCTCAGGGTTTTCATCCTTAGTTCTAAGAAAGAAAACCCAAGTGAATCTTGTAAAATCATCTGTGATCACCAAACAATAAGAGGTCCTTCCTAGACTCATTACATTGGTGGGGCCAAAGAGATCCATATGTAATAAGTGTAGGGGAGTAGTGATGGAGTTCCTTTCCTTAGGCTTGTGAGATACCTTATGTTGCTTCCCTTTCAGGCATGCAACACAATGATCATCACTTGTAAACTCTTTCTTTGGCATTCCAGTTACCAAATCATGTTTAATTAGTTTATTCATGTTCTTAAAGTTTACATGGCACATTCTTTTATGCCATAGGAAAGACTCATCACTATTTGCTTTAGATAGAAAGCATGAAACTTCTCCAGAGGGAGATGTTTCTTGCAAATCCATCTTGTACATGTTCCCTTCCCTGGGGCTCTAAGCAGGATGTGCTCATGAGGAATGACCACTCCAGGCTTGAGAACAATGCACTCATGCTCAGTAAAGAGCATGTTATGACTCTGATCACAAAATTGGGATACACTCAGAAGATTGTACCCAAGCACCTTGACAAAGTTTACCTTTTCAATGCTGAGCTTACCATTTGTGACCTTGCCCCTTCCAGAAATGTAACCACCTTCATCTCCTCCAAAAGCAACTGGTCCTCCATCAATTCTCTCAAAGTTATGGAGTAGTGACCTATTGCCTGTCATGTGCCTGGAACAACCACTATTAATGATCCAGACATTCTTGTTTGTCTTGAGCTGTTCCTGCATAAATAAAATGATTAGTTACATTTGGAAACCCAAGCCTTACTTGTCTTGGGCTCACTAAGTATAATAGAAGGTAATGCAACAGTAATAGATCCTATGGTTGTGCTAGAGGGATCTTGAGCTGTTGTTGATGGAGAAACTTCAGTCACTTGGTCTTTCTTAGACTTCCACACCACCTTTGGAGTCTTGGACTTGACCTTCAAAACCTTGGAAGCTTTTGGGACTTCGCAAGTTTTGATGACTGAACCTTCGGAAGATTCTACAGTCACTGCAGCAGACTTCAGTGCTTCGGAAGAATTCCTTTCTTTCGAGACCAACTTTACTTCGAAGGTAATTTTCCATTTACCTTCTTCTTTGATTTGGAGCTTCCGAAGGAAACAGATTTTCCTTCCGAAGCTTGAATCTTCTTGAAACTCTTTGAAGTCTTTGTCTTGGTCATATGGACAGTACTTTTAGGATTGTATGGACAATCCTTAGCAATGTGAGAGGTACTTTCACACATGACACACAACATTTTCTTCTTCACAAGAGTCTCCTTATGAGAGAAAGACTATCTTTGGTCACATCCCTTCTCCACCTTCATCTTTGTAGATGCTGAGACAGTTCTTTTGGGCTATGAACTGTTCTTGGAGTTTGATGGTCCAGGCTGTGCAGCAGTGGTACACAGCAGATCAGTCTTCTTCTTTGTACTGAGATGATTTGAACAAGAACCAGAACTCTTAGCTGAGGAGTTTTGGTTGATGTCTTCAGTCTTTACTACTTTAAACCCTGCAGAGATAAAAACTTGTTTCTTCTTAGAATCAGAAGTAGCCTTGATCTCTTGAGCCTTCTTTGCTTTTCTTTTGCTCTTCCTGATCAAGTTCTTTCTCTTTGACTTGGTCATCATAGTAGATTTCTTGTCCTCAGAAGGATAGTGGCCCTTAGTAGAATCCTCCTCTTCACTCTTCTCAGAGGAATTCTTCACTATCTCTTCTTCATCCTCTTCACTTATAGGAGCTATGAGAGGAAGCTCATCTTCACAAGTTCCACACCTAGGAGATCTTACAGACAAGATTGTGTGTGGAGGAGCTATCTCATTTGATCCCAGTCCCTGTCTATTTTGATAGCACACTTTGTTGTGTAGGGATGAGGATATCATGTTCTTGAAGGTCTCTTCTTCAAGAACACTCTTTCCTGCCTTGGCTTTGTTGATCACAAGCTCAGCCTGGCACTCAGTCAACTTAGTTATGAGATCCTGGATTTGAGTCCTAAAATCTGTATTCTCATGTTTTAGTACTGAAATGGTTTTCTCTAAGTCCTCTATCTTTAACTTGTAATCATTTTTAGACTTTCTAAAATCAGATTTTAAAATGTTTAAGGACTCAAGATCAGATCTCATTTCCAAGTTATAGGACCTGTATCTGTTTACTTTAGCAATGCATTCAGGAGTACAGAGATGTTCTAATACCTTGGCTTCATCATGGTCTGCCATTAGTGCTTGGTTTGGAGAAGCATCTTCCACCTGAAAGCTCCAGTCAAAGCCTCCTTCTTCAACAGCAACAACAACATGTTGCTTTGGCTTCTCATTCTGAGGGGCTTTATCAGTGTAGTTTGGTCTGGTTTGTGCTTGGCCACCATTTGTTTTAGGTGCCTTACACTCTCTAGCAAAGTGGCCCATCAAGTTACAGTTGTAACACTTGACTTTGCTTTTATCCAAGCCAAACTTTCCATTGGTTGCATTGCTTGGAAACCTCCTTCCTGTTCTCTTGTAGAACTTCTTGGCTCTATGAGTGAGGAGAGCCATCTGCTGAACAATTTCCATGTACTCCAGGTCATCTGGATGGATACAGTCCAGGTCTTCAAGAGTGAAGAGAGAGTTCCCACAACTTTCATCAGAAGACACAAAGGCTTGAGAAGAGCTTGTCTCTTGGAATGGGCTTCCTTGAGTGAAGTTCTCCCTAGGTGTCTCTGGGAAGGTGATGAAAGGACCCTTTGGTAAGTTGTCAGGGTAGCATATGAGATGATGTTGGGGTTCTATGCTATCCCTTTCAACCACATGCAGGGCTGAACCCATTTGATTGTTGGAGTTGCCAGATGAACCTTGCATGTTCATCTCCATCTGGTAGCCACTGAGAATCCCATATAACTCTGTCAGAGTAAGAGTTTTGAGATTTTCAGTCCTCTTGATCACCACACAGTAGTGTGTCCATCCACTAGGGTATCCACTATCTCAACATAGTAAGTGAGGACATGAACTTCCTTACAATGTCCCTGTTTTCAAGAGGAACTCCTCCATCCACTAGGGTATCCACTATCTCAACATACCTGAAGTATTGCTGAGTCATGGTTTCACCTGTTTTGAAGGTGAAGTTTTCAAACTGCTGCTTCAGGAGATCCTTCTTGTTCTCCTTGGCTTCAGAGGAGCCTTCATACATCAGCTTTAGTGCATCCCACAGTTGTTTAGCTGTTTTGCACTTCTTAAAACCTCTGTACACAGAGTTTGGAAGGGCAGTTTGAAGAGCAGTCATGGCTTTTCTATCAATCTCTACTCTCTTCATATCTTCATCAGAGTAGTTAGCCACATCTTTAGGGATCATACCAGCACTAGTAGCAGAAGGAGTGCTGGGTATGAAAGGTCCATTTTTAACAGATTCCCACATTCTTGAGTCTAGAGACCTGATGAAACCTTCCATTCTCATACACCAGGTATCAAAGTCATCAAGAGTGATCAGTGGGGACTTGTTCATGGTTCCAGTTTTCATATCGGTCTTTGAAATGGATGCCATTTTGAAAGTTTAGTATTTGTGTGTGTGAGGGATCTTAAGATGGTGAGATCTTATATCAAGAGCCTGAAATGCTCTGATACCAATTGCAGGACCGGTGAAGGGCTTAACAATTACAACACAACAACACAAAGAGGAGATTAACCAAACTTGATCAAAACAGTAAACTGGATTAACCACAATAATGATACAAAAAACACAAGTAATAATAAAGAGACAGAACAAGAGATTTGGGTTTCAAGGATGCAGTATATTGCTTTCTCAAGTTCTATTACAAGTGTTACAAAGCGTAAAGAAAGATACTAGAACATGGAATACTTATACTACAACCTACAGCCGACTATACTTTGAAAGCCAGCTGGATACAATTGACTACACATAAACAAAATCAATTGTAGAATCAAAAGGCATATCTGCCTTTTGACCTTGTGACTATGACATGCCATAGCTCACATCCTTATCTATTACAAAAAGAATAAAGTACATAAAGTAGAAGGTTACAGACTCAAGACCTCAATGTACAGTTACCAAAAGCATGGACCTTTTCACCAACTCATGTAAGTTGGTGACATTACAGAGATGCAGCGGAAAGGTGTCCAGCTTTATGAAACAGTACATCAGATAAAGCATGTTACTAAGAGTCTTCGGAAGAAATCTGTCTTCATAGGATAAAGTTTCGGAAGACTTTGTCTCTGAGGCTTCGGAAGACTTCATATTTGGCTTTGGAAGATATTGGTCTTGGCTTCGGAAGATTTTACACTTAGATTATTTCTAGTGCATGGTGTAAAACTTCCGAAGCAATTCTACTTCAGTTCTTTAGTGCATTGCTTGCAGAGAGACTTTGGATGTTTTGGTTTGCATCTGACTTAAAGGAATCCTTACACTACCTAAACCTGCGAACTGACCAACAACACGTTGACCTTTTGAGCATATCTTTTCAGGTAACAATCATTGAGGATAGCTAGGGATGCTGCCTTAGCGACGACCCTAGGATTGCATTATTTACACTTATAGGATGTCTCTGACAATTATGTGAGATTTCTTTTTGTTATTCATATTTTGTCCACTTGTTCCCGGGTTGTGGGATTTACATTTCTTTTGACATTTGGCTATGTTTGTTGTGGAATTGACTAACTACGACACAAGTCTCCATTTGTGTCCGGTGACATCATGACACATTGATTTTTCATTATTTAATGCATCTCTATTAATTAACAATGGGGTTATGACGATCCCGTCTGTTACATCCTCGTGTTTTTGCTATAAACAGGGGTGTGACAAATTGGTATCAGAGCCATTGGTTATAGAGAATTAGGTGGATCACTCAACCTAGATTATAACCTAGGAACCTTCATGTAGAGTGCATACTAGGGTTTTGTGTGTGCCTGATATTACATGTATGTTCCTTCAATTCTACCTGTCTATTCTTTATTATTGATATGCTTCATCGAAGGAAAAGTACTTATACCTTTTCCTTATAGGATGTCTTCCGCTGGACCTTCTGTTTTGTTAGGATCGTGTATTGCACGAAAGACTAACTGATTAACGTGTATACCAACTCAAATAGTGCGGAATCCTATTTGATTGGCGATCCAATCAATGAGAACGCACATCGAATCAATTATGAATTGAATCTAAACATTAAGAACGATATGGAATCGATCTAGTGCGATCTGTGAACTTGGAACAGGTTCTTGGAGGTTTTCGGACGGCTAGGGTACGTCTGGAGTCGAAGTGATATCAATTGTTACGTTTTTCCACGAATTAGGTGGTATTTATAGGTTAGGGTTGCTCATTCGGGCGACTGAACCATTAGCATGGTTCATTCGTGCGATTGAGCCATGAGGTTGATCCATTCGCACGACTGAGTGTTCAGTCATGCGACTGAGTCAGTCGCATGAAGTTGTTCAGGCGTATGGAAGATTTAGGCGCATAGACACTCAGTCGTATGGCCTTTCGGACGCATGACCACTGCTGGGGCGCATGGTCCAGTCGGACGCATGAGAACTTCACTTAACCAAGTTTGAATGTATTCATTATTATAACATTATGTATATCAATTCAAACAATCACAAACCTATATAATCAAGTCAATATACATTACACAACTCATTAATGAAATATTAAACATTATAAATTACAACCAAACATTCTCATTTCATTAATCACCCAAGCATTACATAAGTGTAAGACATTCATGACATATTACATTAAGATCCACATCTAGGTACATATGTATCAACAAACTCCCCCTTGGACCTAGATATATCTATTGTCTTACCTTCTTCATAACCTCTTCATACTTCTTGTACTTCTCTTCTTTTGTGACTCCTGCGTGTATCTTAAATGCAAAGCAGAGCCGTATGACGTGTTGGAATTGAAGAGCTTGTACAATGTCTTGTGTGTCATAGAACAGTGGCCACTTGTATAAAGTATAGACATCTTCAGCAGATAAGTTAGTGAGCCACATTGGGTCAAATACCCTGATAGTATCCATTTTTCCGTCTTTGTTTAAGACTATGACTGCCTTTCCTGTCCTCCAATCATAGTACCACCATTTGAAGTGTGAAGTGAAGTCCTGTGGCATTTCCTGTAGTGGGATCTTGGACATGGTGCGCGGAGGACTCCACTTCAGCACTATTCTTGGTTTCCCAGTTATGGCATCAACCTCAGACCTTCGTATATACCTCGTAGGTTGTTAAGGTTTGAAGTTGACCCATCTGGTGTGGTACTCTTTCTTCAGAGTTGCTTCAAACCATCAAGACATTTTGCGTGGATCAGCGTATAGCAGTTTCAGCTTCACTAACTGGTTAAGCTCAAATCAAGGAAGAGTCTTCAGATCGTGTGGAAACCTGAAGTACTCGATCCCTTGCTCACGATTAACTGCATAAACGTTGAGATCTTCAAAATATGCCCATGCTATGATTCTGCCCGACACCTTGTGATGTTTCTTCACTTTGTACAGCTTGGTGTAGACAGTTGACTTTGAAGCACTTCGTTGGGCTCTTATCTCTTCAAAACATGCAGCCCACTCAGCCTTCCTGATATTAACTTCAGCATCCGAGGCTTGGGCCTTATCTTTAGTCTTATCTGACTCTTGTTCCAGCTTATCCAGAGTCTCCAAGGTTTCACTGACTAGATTGTCTCCCAGATTGGGAATGACATTACCCGCATTGTCAGTGTACTCTGGATAGTGCTGGTTCGTGACGTCTTCGATCTCGATTTCATCCACATCGTTGAGCTCGTCGTCACTTTCCACATGAACTGTTGGAGCGTCATTCACAATCTCATCGACATTGAGTTTGAACATTTCTGCTATTTCTCGACAGTGAGATTGTGAATGATCTCTCCTTCTTCAGGAGTGTACATCACCGATCTCCTGACTATACCCTGCAGATCAAGAATCAACGTGAGCTGAGTCTCGATCTGTTGGAGGGGAGCAACATCATATTCATCCCTCTGAAAGTTTGGATTTTTGTCCTGAATCGCAGGCTCATCAGTAGGTGAGGCAGAAGACGAGGCTCGTTGGTCTTGATTTCTCTTTGAACGTCTCTCTTGACCCTGAGCTGAGGCAGATGCAGCTGCATCTCCTTCATCATCATCATCATCATTCCGCCTTTCACTTGTCTTTTCTTCATCATTTGCCTTATCATCATCACTATCATCATCACCATCGTCATCACCATCCCCTTCCTTTATCTTCAGAGGCTCATCCTTAGTTCCTTTGAGCTTGAGCATGATGGTCTTTTTGGCATCCTCCAACTCCTCTATCTTCTTTGCTGATAGAACTTTATGCTCCTGGAGTTGTGCAATCTTTTGGCTCTGAGCAGCCATCTGCTGTGCCTGCTGCTCAATCAGCTGAGCCTGCTGAGAAATCTGCTGAGATTGTGCAGCTGTAAGATCTACCAACTGACAAATCTGAGTTGTCTTCTCGTCATCGGCTGCCAACAGCCTCAGCACCATACGGTTTAGTGCTGAGAGTTGTTCCTCTACCCCACTGGGAGGTAGAGGTGATCCAGATGTATGGGCGGGATGTGATGATAGGCCGGCTTGGTGGATAGTAGTGGTGGTGGTGGCAGTGGTGATGATTGGGGTTGGTATAGATGATAGTGGTGGTGGAGTGGGGTGGTAGATATGGTGGTAGATGGGATGTATGTAGTGGTGGTTGGTGTGGTGACAGTGGTAGAGGGTGTGGTAGTGGTTGTGATAGCTGTGGTGGTGGCTGTGGTGGTGGCTGTGGTGGTGATCAAGGTAAATATCCTTCTCTTACTCTTCATTCCATGAGGCTGAGCCATCCTCTTTTTCCTCATTCCCTTCGAGGAGGATGCTCCCCCTTGGTTGCTGGGCTGGTATGGGGTGTAAGATGGATCATTAAAAGCCTCCCCAGACTCACCTTGGCGTCCACCTACCGCTCTAATCCCTCTCTTGGTGGAAACCACCTTGCTGCCCACCGTCCGAGTCAACGGCTCCTCGTCCGACTCGTCATCTTCATCAGCCTGAAAATCCTGATGAAATCCTGCTATCTCTGCTCCTCCGTGGGTGGATGATGGTGATATAACATCTGCAGGAGTGGCCCTAGACTGGGTGGGACCAGTATCACCACCATCACCACTGTCATCGTCGTCCGAATCATCAGAAGGGAGCACAATCGGCTCAGAGTCCGAGTCACTATCATCGTGACGCCACTTCCTCTTCGCTGATGCCACGTAGTCAACTCTACTCAAATGTCCAAATAGTCGTCTCATAGGGGGTTTCACCTGCTTTCCCCTGTAGACCTTCATCCTACCCAAGGTGGTATCGTCCATCACCTCGAGTACCACCGCGTCCTCTTTCTCCTTTGGCAAGGAAGGGAGCTTCTGGTCAATAATCATCTGCATGAAGCGAGGGTACATGCAGAAGCCCTCCTTCCCTTTCCCCTCAATGTTCTCCACCAAGTAGGTGAAGATCATCTTGGAGAAGCTGAACGGGTGGTTTAGCACCAATGCTGCATATGCATTCTGGATCTGATCTGACAGCTCATCAAATCCTCCCTTCCGAGATGCTATGCACTTCAGCAGCACATGTGCGAGGTACTTGAACTGTGGGCACAGGCTGCTCTTGTTGAGCACCCCTACGTTGATGTCCCCAGAGTACTTAGCTCGCAAGAAAAATCCTCGGACAGTAAGGGGTGTAGTCTAGTGGGACAGTCAGCATCCTCCCCAAACTGCAACACCGTCCTGAGATCATCCTTAGTGATCTCAATGGCCTCTCCAAAAATAGTACTCCTGATGCGATGAGGCTCTAAAGATCTATCAACAACTGCGCCTTCCCAGAAGGCCTGCTGAATGGAATGATACGGGGTACACGGAGTAGATATAGCATGAGAGATCCTCGATCTCCTCAGAAATGAGATAATGCCTGAAAAGTCTGAAGCATTTCTGGATGTCAGATCCAGATGAGCACAAATGTTGTGCTTAGTGCTCATAGTCCACCAACTTGCCATCTGTTACACAATGAATATAAACATTAGTATCCGTTGATTAATAATATCTTGAATCACTTGGACTTGAATTTCTTTCTGTTCTGTCGTGCGAATGAGACTGTGCGACTGAGATCAAGTCGTGCGACTGAAATCCAGTTGTGCGAATGACCTCATACGTACGACTGAGCGTGCGGCTCATACGTATGCAAACTCATGCGATTACACCAGTCGTGCGACTGAACTTATACGCATGGTTCAGTCGTGCGGTTTAGCCGTTCTCACACCTTAGTCGTGCGATTGAAGTTCATCAACCTGTCCATTCGCATGATAGTCTTGCTGTTCAATTCAAATTCAATTTTTGACCAATTCTTAAGATTAGACATTGTGTTTTGGTTCATTCGACTCGCAATCACTCTCTTTAGCACCTAACAACTTTGATTTCAATATTTTACTTAGTTTTGTTAGGTTATTTGTCCAAACAGGTTTCGGTTCTTGGTTAGGTCCGACTCTCCAGATTATGGACTCAAATTGAGTGAAATAGAGATGGATTAGCACCGTATTATACCTGTATAATCAGTGCAGATAGTCAGTACTCAACAATCAATGATATATAATGATCAAACGAAAATTTGACAGAGTAACGACGTGTCGTGCGACTTAGGTCTAATTTAGGAGAGATGAGTCTCTGCGACCGACTCCCCTTCTATTTATACTAAATCTGAATTCAATCGTACAACTGGACTCATTCGCTCATTTCATTCGGGGCGAATGGACCTCAGTCGTGCGATTGGATCAGTCGCTCACCCTCAGTCTTTCCGACTGGAGTTCAGTCGTGCGACTTGTTCATTCGCACACTCTCAATCGGCCGAATGGATCATTCGTATAAGCCATTCGGTTGAATGGTCCATACTCATGTCCATTCGGCTATAAAAGGCATGAGTATGGTCCATTCGTACGGTTGGTCCATACTCATGGTCCAGTCGTGCGAATGGGTCTACTCATAACATTTTCTGACTTTATGACCATTTGACATTTAAACCCTTTTAAGCTGTTGAATTAACATTATGAACATTTGATCATCTCAGACATGATCATTTTAACTTGAAAAACTTTTGATCACCTCAGACGTGATCCTTTTAAACACTTTGTCACCTCATACGTGACCTATTTACCTTTTGAAAACACATGTGGTCACCTCAGACGTGACCCTTTTAGGTGATTTACTCCCTTAAAGAATTCCATGATGTAGTCCAATATTAAACAAACTGAATTGACTAAATTTAAATAAAATAAAGACTTAAGCTGAAGTACAAAACTAAACTTGTTTTTGTCTTTTTGTGAGGTGTAAATCCTAAGATAGAAATCTACTGGATTCGGTTCCGGAATAGGCAGCTTCTATTTATTTTGACCATAACTGGACCAATTCAATTTGAAATCATACAGGCAGGTCAATTCAGTTGGGACATCTTATCAAAAACTTTTTGATTCACACTTCTTGTTTTTCATCTAGAGTTGTTAGCAAATTTAGGAAATCTGTTGGTCCATGTGATCGAAAAACAGTGCAAATGATGTGATGAATTGCTCAATATCTAACAAGCATGCTAAACAATGACAATAGAGAAGGTTGAATACAATTCTAAATCATATTTGATAACAAAAGGAATAATGACAATCAATAACATGAAGCACAATGACATTTCTGTGTAATAACTGCTTGGAATAGGTAACTTGCAACAATGATCCACGATTAGGGTTTTGCAAGCTTACCTTACAACGAAAATTAACAAAAGTATATATAGCAGTTGTAGTTTCGCAGACAGTTTCGCTACCACCGAAACTGTCATGCCGAAACTACAGTTTCGCCCGGCAGAACATAAGTTCGCCGGGTAAACTAGAACAGCAAATTATGAGCGAATTTACAGATTCGCTCACAGTTTCGCTGGACTGCTAAAAACACACAAAACTAAGAACATACAAAAGGAAACTAACAAAAGTCCTATTACAAGTAAAGTAAAGAATCTATACTAAGGTGAGTCCAACCTATACATGATCTTCAATACTCCCCCTAGGTTGGATCTCACCGTCTTCACTGTTCTAGATTTGACTTGTCAGCTCCAGTTTCCTCTGCTGCCATTGATCTGTCTTCGTCACCTCCTGCAGCTACGTCCTCAGAAGCTTCAGCAAATGATCCTCCATGGTCCTTTCCTGCATCACTAGCTTCTTCGGAATGACCACTAGCCTTTGCAAATTGCCTGGTCAGGTCTTGAACATCCATATTAAAGTCATCCTGAGCCCTTACCCTTTCAGCTAACTTCTTTACTTCAGACCTTACTCCCCTGATCTTGTTGGCAACGTTCATAAACAAACTTGCTTCTTTCCTTGTTTCCTCTCCAGCTCCAGCCTTAATATGATTTTCACATAGTACCAGAAGATCTTCATCACAGAAACTGAACAACTCCATCAGATCAAATACTCTAAACTCCTTTCCATGTTTAACCCTGATCACAGCTTCTCCAGTGTTGTTATCATAAAACCATTTCTCAAAGTCCTGTAGTTGTTGGGGAAGAGGATCAGCAAATCTTACCCGATTTACAGTCTTTGGAGGTTTAACTCTAAGTACAATCCTTCCCTTTTCTGTCTCCCAGTCTTTATCCTTCTTTGATCTCTTTCTTTCTGCTTTCATATACCCGAAAGACTCAAAGTTGTCATTAAGCCAATTTTTTATTTCTTTTTCAAGAAATGTGGCTCTTTCACTCAGATGAGCATTGATCAGAGGTAGAGTTGCCAAACGCCTTAAATCCCATTTAGGCAAGGTCTTAAAAGCCTTCCTTTTAAGCATATAACTGATATTGCCTCCACGTCTCTTGATCATAAACATCTTTAAGCTTGAATTATAACACCAGCTTATGATTTTCTTGTCAGCCTCCTTCCTGCTCAATCCCTCCAGGTGTTGGAAAAGAGGAGTGATTTCTTCTACCTCCTTCTCTTTCACCAACCAATCATTTTTATCCATTTCAAATACGTCTGCATCATCCTCTCCCTTTTTAGCAACATAGATCAATGGTCGTTCATCAACTTCATAGAACTCAGGTTCTGAATCATAGTCTATGAGCTGTTCATCTTCCTTGTCCTCATCAACCAACCCTTTACCTTTCTCAGGTTCTCCTTCAGTAGTAGCTGTTATAATAACTTCTTTACCAACCAGATCCTTTTCAAAGTCAAATTGCATGTTTACAAACCCAGCCTCTATAATATCCTCCTCATCATTTCTTCCAACATCCTCTCTTGGAGCTTCCCGCTCTCCTGCACCAGTAGTTGCTGCACCAGAAGTGCCCTCTCCTACCTTAGATGAAGTACCCACATTCAGAAATGAGTACTTTGATGTATCAGTCAAATCATCTAACTCAGATTGAGTTAGTTGATTAGGTAGGCCGGCTGCAGCTTTCAGCTGTGTAATCTCCTCAAACAACTTCTTCACCAGTCGGTTTTGATCAACTAACATCCTCTGCATACCTTCAATCACTTCATCTTTTTGTCTTTCTCAGATTTTCTGGTTTGTAAGTTTAGTCTTGATCATACTCAGTTCATTAGCCAAAGAAGTATTCAGATTGCGTATCATATCCTCATCAAGGTTTTCACTAGCCTCTCTTCTAGTTGTAAATCCTTCATGTCTATGCTTGGTTCGTCGCTCAGGCTCAGCAAAATCAGTTTTCTTCTTAGACCTTCTTTCTTTTTCAACCCTAACTTCCTCAGCTTGTGCAGCAATATCCTCCTCAAAGTCATAGTCTTTTTCTTTGGCATATTTCTTTCTTTTCTTTTATCAACTTTTCCAACCTTATCATCATCGGTTCTCACAGACTCCGGTTTAGTGTCATTGTCGACTCTCAGAGCTTCATAGTTCTCTTCAACAGTTTCTCTGAATTTAGAGTATAAATCCGAATCAATTCTCAATAACTTTAAATTTTCAATCATCTCTGTTTTGTAATCAAGTATGCTTGTTACAGAAGAAACAAGATCAGCATTAAGCGCGTGGGTTTGATGTGGGAACACGGCTTGCTGAAATTTGTTTCTTTGGATATCCAGCTCTAGAGATTTTAGTCTGTTGATCATATCCATAAGTTTTCTGTCGACATAACCTCTTTCTTGCTTCAGCATTTTAACTTGATAATTCCATGTAGACGGAAGCGAGTAAAGAAGCTTTTGAATCTATTCATGATTACTGAGATCAGGAACATGCTTCTTTAGATTATTTGCCACCTTCAAAAATCTATCAATTAAATCTGACAATTTCTTTCTTTGTACCTGCAAAAGAGTCAAACTGGCTTTGTGCCATTGTGAGATTATCTGATTTAAAGTCTTCTGAAGATGACATGATTGTAAAATTTTGAACAATTAAACGCCCCAAAATATTTTTCCCAAAAATTGTAAAATAATTATCCCCCGGGAATAATATTATTTTTTTTTTATAAATCTTGCAAAATCGATGAAAATTTCTTTATCGGGATGAACTCAATTAATCCCAACTAAAGGGAAAAAGTCATCTTTAACATTCGAATTTCGCTGAAGAAATCACAATTATAGTTTCGCAGAGCTAGTTTCGCTGAGAACTCTAGTTTCGCTGACCGACAGTAGTTTCGCTGGCAATTTCGGCAGCAGTTTCGCTAACCAAATGCTTGAGAGTGCTTAGTTTCTCCGACAATTTCGCACAAAACAAGCTTGAACTTTCGTTCAAAGATACTTTCGACAACAATTTCGCTTGTAATATGCACACAAACACTGTTGAACTTTCGTTCAAGAACACTACTTTCGCTGAGATGCTGAAATTAACTACAAAGTGTAAAACACTTGTAGTTTCGCTGAAAGAACATGCAGTTTCGCTGGATGAATTGGTAATTTCGCTGGACGAAGCTGAAAAGCTTTTTCAACACGAAATCAATCTGAAATCGCCCAAATCTCAATGGATTTGAAACCTGATGATTTACAGAGCTTTCCCAACCAATAACAAGCAAACTTCAATCAATTTCCATATCAATAACACTCAAATTTGATCCGAAATTGATGAAAACATGATATTAAACAAAAACAACCAAAACCTCAACTTCTCTCTCCCAAAATCTTCAAAACTTCAGTGAATTTGATCCAAAATGGCTCTGATACCAAATCGTAACTCCAGGATAAACAAACTTGAATCAAATCATGAAGAATTAGATCAAAATATGATAATCACAATCAAAACCCCTTTGATCTTTATTGATTGCTAATAATATTGTTTACAAGTAAAACCCTCAATCAATTGGTCATCCAACCATTTGCCAACACTAATGACAATTAACCTATTTATAGTCTAGACTAATATTCACTAATTGCACTTAACCCCCTAGACTTAGGCTAATTAACACAAAATTACATATTAAGCATAAAAATGACTAAAAACAAGATAAAATATATTTTGTTCACACAAAATATATTTATTACAATATAACTCCTAGTCATCTAAATCTTCAACGTCTCGTCTCGGTTCCTCGTCTCAAACGTGTCGGGTTTGACTTTTGTTGACTTTGACCGTGACGTTGACTTTTGTTGACTTTCACTGTGTTGATAATATAGACTATCTTTTACAGCTCCAACAATACTCCCCCTTAGTCTATCATTATCAACGTCTTCAAACGAAATTAGCATCAAGAAGTCAACAGTAGAAAGATCTTCAATTTGAATCTTTTTGAATCTGATGAGAAAGATTTTTCATCTCATAAGCTCCCCCTATTTATATGCTCCCCCTTTCGAGTGCAAGCTTTACAAAGATATTGAAACAGGTTTCCCAAATCTCTAATCTTGAGTGCTTCAGAAGATGTAGGAGGAGGATTCCTAGCTCGGTATCTTCTGCAAACTTGAGGAACAGGTTCTCTGATCAGGTACACTACTCAACTGATGATTGGCCATCACTTAAAGCAAAACATCTGAAACACATTCACAAACACAATCTCCACATTTCTAATTAGATCATTTCATTTTAACAAAATAAACCTGTGTTTATCTGTGAGTAAAAAACAAGCGAACCTGTGTTTGTTTGTGCGCAATTTCCGTGAAATGCATGAAAAATGATAAAATTGTAACAACATAATATGGAAGACCTAAAAGAAATTTTGAACTAAAAATTTATTATATTTATTATTATTATTATATACATTTATTATAACATTTTTTTTATCTATATTTTTTTATAATCGGGAGCTGAATCGATCATGAGATCACATCCTCAAGATATACTTTAGCACAAAGATAAATTTAATCATCGACAAGCAATGAGATCACACTGATAACTGAATCTAATAACAGTCTTTAAATGATTTTTTTTAAATTGTCAAACAGATCAATAACGATTGCTGGTATGTTTGTCCACTTAAACTCATGCCCTATCTTTTTCAACAAGCAGAAGATGATTCGTTAAGGTTTGATTAAATGCTTTAGAATGCTAGGACCCCACAATCATTTGGCAAAAACTCTCACCCAACCTCAGGATTTCTTGAATTTTGTAACGATCTTTACAGAGCAAGGCTTGTACATTAGTGTGCAAGTGATTATCGACAGAATATTGCATTCTGTTATGAATTCATCATTTAGATGATTTGACACTACTTAGACCAAAATGGTGAGAGCTCCAGGTCTATACTCACGTATAACAAAGGAGATGACCATTTAATCATGTGCCGATGAGAGCTCCAGGTCAGTACTATCGTACGGCAGAGGAGATCATCACTCCAGGTCAGTACTTCCGTACAACAGAGGAGATTAGCACAAATACAAGACACATAAATACACCAGACATGACTCAAAGATATGACATATATGATTTGTATCATGGTGGGTGAAAGATCAATTCTCAATCCAATTTTTGTCGGGACTCAGTTTTTGTGCAGGCCAAAATGATTGCGTAAATCCAGACATCCTTAAGCATGATGTTTTAATTTAAATCATTATGTTGCTGTCTACTTTATTCTTCAGGCTGAGTCTACCAAGTATATCATTAAAGAATCTGTTTGTTTTTCTATTATTTGCAATTAAAAATAAGATGTGAATCAGATAACAGCATCAGTTACTATCATTTCTCATTTTAAAAACGCAAGGCATGCAGAAACAAGCATTTCAAGATGATATACAATCATTTCTCAGTAATCTCGAATCAAGTTCCCAGTTCTCTTTTCATTTTTTTTCTCCCAGCTCTCTTTTCATTTTTTTTATTTACTATACTCTCCCCTTAATTTTTTTATTTTTGCAAAACAATTTATTTATTTATTTATTTATTTATTTATTTTTTTATATATTTTTTTATTTTTTTTATAAAACTGTACCATAATAAAAATTTATCAAAGAAGATCTTCCAAACTACACTGATTATCAAGATAAGAAATGAATTGTCAAGAAATATGCAGTGATTATGAAGTGAGAACTGTGATTTTTGCATATAAAAATCCAGATTATGGATAAAATATCATGACCTTAACCTGTTTGTTCCATCTCAAATTGAATTAGGAACAATCCCTGTCAGTAAACCGGATTACTAACAGTCCTCTTGAATTGTTCCTGCACTCATAAACAGATTAGTTAGAAAGGGGAACCCAGGTCCTCGTAGTCCTGGAAGTTCCTTTTTCATCAATATAAGACACCTGCTTTTGCACACAACCATTTAAACAATCGGTAATATCTGTATCCTTCTTTTTAATTTGCCAAATTTGTTTCGGTTCAATAAATTTGGATTTGAATGAATTAAATTTGGAAATCATTTTCTGTTTAAAACCGGAAGGAAAAGAATTTGGTATTAAACCTTTGGTCATTTTCATCTTTGAATCACGTGAAACCGCTTCACACGAAAAGGTTTAGATGGAGGGTTTTTCATCCAATCATTCAAAGATGTGTGCTTTTTACCTCTTGATCTAGAGAAGCAACCTGTGTTGCCTTTACCATTTGGAACATTCTTTGTAGACTTACAGCTGGAGAAGCAATTCGTTTTGCCTTTACCATCCGTAGCAAGCCTTTGAGGACATTTCTTAACCACATGACCTTCTTTTCCACACTCAAAACAAGCCTTGAATGGCTTTTGATTCTTTGTAGTCCTGTGTTGTGTAGGTGCTGAGAAGGATTGCTTTGAGCTTGTAGCAGATTTTTGCTTGTTTTGGCATTTGCTATGCTGAACAGGGAATGAGATCTTCACTGGTTGACTGGCTTGTTTTGCAGTTGGAGAAGAGATCCGTATTGGTCTTGATTCAGCTTTTGGAAGCTTTTGAAACTTGACAATTTCAGGTGATATCTTGATCTTTGAGAAACCAACACGATCCTCTGTGTTGGATTCATCATCTAAGCTTGACCAGTCTCGTATACACAGATCTGCTTCCAATGGATCTTTATTGACAGGAATAGGATGTGTTGTTGTTGTTGGAACTTGATGATTAGGTGATTCCTGATTTATCTCTTCTGTCACAACCTTGACAGGCTCAAAAGTAGGAATTTCACCTGCTTTAAACTTATCAAAGAAGTTAGAAGAAATAGTAGATATAGATTTACATACAACCGGGACTGAACAATCGTTAGCTTGACTGTCAGCATTTGATTTATTGTATCCCATACCAGTTGTAGAATCATAATCATCTCGCGCCTCTTTAAGATTCACACCGCTCAAACCTGCATGCAAACTACTATTAGATTGTTCAAACAAATCATTTTTAGGATGAGGTTTGGGAATTGGTGAATAACATAAAGTAGAAGGGGGTGGAACTAAATTAAATACAGTTTCACTAGCAGATTTATATCCAATCCCATGTTTCACCCGCGCCCCTTGTTGTTTAGCAATAAGCTCATCCTTTTTCATGTGTGAAAGGGTCCATTTATCAGGCTTTGTTTGAAGCTTTGTCGTTTGAAATTGAGCTAAAACAGCCCTTTCTCTCAGAATATTAATTTCAACGTTACGCTCCAAAATGGTTCTACTTAAAAGATCATTTTCAGCCAATGCTTCATTAAGTTTTCTTGAATAAGCAATTTCATTTTTCTTTAATTCCTGATTGATTGTTTTTAATTCTTTTTCATTTTCCAATAACAATCTGTTTGCCTTATAAATCCCAAATAACCGGATTTTGCATGACGAAGAACACATATCCTGAACAGTCTCATAAGGAAGACCCATGATAGTTCGTTCTGCAGCTAAGCTCTTTTCACAGTTGCAAACCCTTGTGATTTCTTGTTGTTCCTCTTCTTTGACCTTCAGCATCTCTTCAACCTTCCAAAGACTGTAAATCGGGTAAGATTGGCTGATCCTCTTCCCCAACAACTACAGGTTTGAGAAATGGTTTTATGATAACAACACTGGAGAAGCTGTGATGAGGGTTAAACATGGAAAAGAGTTTAGAGTATTTGATCCGATGGAGTTGTTCAGTTTCTGTGATGAAGATCTTCTGGTACTATGTGAAATCATATTAAGGCTGGAGCTGGAGATGAAATAAGGAAAGAAGCAAGTTTGTTTATGAACGTTGCCAACAAAATCAGGGGAGTAAGGTCTGAAGTAAAGAAGTTAGCTGAAAGGGTAAGGGCTCAGGATGACTTTAATATGGATGTTCCAGACCTGACCAGGCAATTTGCAAAGGCTAGTGGTCATTCCGAAGAAGCTAGTGATGCAGGAAAGGACCATAGAGGATCATTTGCTGAAGCTTCTGAGGACGTAGCTGCAGGAGGTGACGAAGACAGATCAATGGCAGCAGAGGAAACTGGAGCTGACAAGTCAAATCTTGAAGAGTGAAGACGGTGAGATCCAACCTAAGGGGAGTATTGAAGATCATGTATAGGTTGGACTCACCTTAGTATAGATTGTTTACTTTACTTGTAATAGGACTTTTGTTAGTTTCCTTTTGTATGTTCTTAGTTTTATGTGTTTTTAGCAGTCCAGCGAAACTGTGAGCAAATCTGTAAATTCGCTCACAGTTTGCTGTTCTAGTTTACCCGGCGAACTTATGTTCTGCCGGGCGAAACTGTAGTTTCGGCATGACAGTTTCGCTGGTAGCGAAACTGTCTGCGAAACTACAACAGCTATATATACTTTTGTTAATTTTCATTGTAAGGTAAGCTTGCACAACCCTAATCGTGGATCATTGTTGCAAGTTACCTATTCCAAGCAGTTATTACACAGAAATATCATTGTGCTTCATGTTATTGATTGTCATTGTTCCTTTTGTTATCAAATATGATTTAGAATTGTATTCAACCTTCTCTATTGTCATTGTTTAGCATGCTTGTTAGATATTGAGCAATTCATCACATCATTTGCACTGTTTTTCGATCACATGGACCAGCAATATTATTTTTTTTGAAGCACAATGATATTTCTGTGTAATAACTGCTTGGAATAGGTAACTTGCAACAATGATCCACGATTAGGGTTTTGCAAGCTTACCTTACAATGAAAATTAACAAAAGTATATATAGCAGTTGTAGTTTCGCAGACAGTTTCGATACCAGCGAAACTGTCATGCCGAAACTACAGTTTCGCCCGGCAGAACATAAGTTCACCGGGTAAACTAGAACAGCAAACTGTGAGCGAATTTACAGATTCGCTCATAGTTTCGCTGGACTGCTAAAAACACACAAAACTAAGAACATACAAAAGGAAACTAACAAAAGTCCTATTACAAGTAAAGTAAACAATCTATACTAAGGTGAGTCCAACCTATATATGATCTTCAAAATCATACCGGTACTATTAGATCCCCACGTTGATTTGGACTTTCAAGAATTGTAGCCACGATGATTGTCAGTATGCTGGTCCTCTTAAATCCATACATAGATTTTTGACCCTGACTGGTGATAGTTTAAGGTTTAATTATTTCAACCAACATTTGTGGATCCCACGCTTATGTGGTAATCAACATTCCTCAGGAGCTTTTGAGCGGTCTACGGGTATTTTGACAAGAAGAGACTATTCTTAGAGCTTTCAAAGAGAAGCCAAGCCTCAGGTCAGTGCCATTGCACAGCAGAGAGGCGGCAAACAACAATGAATTCTAGAATATCTAGGTTATGCTTATCCTCAGGTCAATGCCATCGCACAGCAGAGAGCCACACAACCTATCTTCTTGTTAGAGCATCTTTATTTTTCTTTTGCACATAACACACCAACAACATAAGTTATTAGCTTGATAGCGTTTGCTTTTCATTTTTTTCGTGCTTTGCTCTATTTTTGGTCTTCCGCTCACATTTATGGCGTGTATTTGCTTGTCACCCCTTATTGGAATATTGTTGATTGTGTTAACCAGTGATAAGATGGGAACCCACAGTCAGTTGAACAACTTAGTTTGATCTTGAGATCACCATCCAGGTCTAATCATCTATTGTGTTGAATCTACCGACATATCATCTGTGGTCTAGCAACCTCTAGGTCTACTTTCGTTGTGTTACCTTAGTAGTAACCAGTTTTGCTATCATTTTTCCTTTTATATTGCTTAGACTACACAAACTTCTACTTTGAATTTGGCATCTTATCTAATTTAAACTTTTAAAGTCCCACTTGATTTGTTCCTGTGTACTATCATTTTCCAAAGTATTTGAATCGGTATCACTGATACGATCTACTTTCTATCAGCTAGCCTCTCCTTCTCCCTCGTTTTTTTTAATGTTACTGGCTGACATATTCTCCCCCTAAAATTCTAAAATCGTAACCGATTTACGCTTTTTAGGATTTTAATAGACAACTAAATAACATGAATTTAATTTAAACAGAAAATAGAATAAATAAATGAAATAAAAGAAAAAGATAAACAAATAGACTAAATGCATCGGACTACACATGGTCATCATCTGGAATTACATCACTTTTCTTTTTAACGCCGTTGACCTCTAACAAATATAGAAAACGTGGTTTGTCAGAAGCCTTTGTATAGAGGTCAGCGCGTTGAAAATCAGTGTTTATTTTTACCACATCGATTAAGTTCTTTTCAAAGCAGTCACGTATAAAATGATATTTTATGCCGATGTGTTTGGTCTTAGGATGTTGTACCGGATTTTTAGTTACTGCAATTGCAGCAGAGTTATCAACAAAAATAGGAGTAGAAGAGAAATTCAAACCATAGTCCCGCATTTGCTATTGAATCCAAATGATTTGTGAACACCAACTTGCAGCAGCAACGTATTCGGCTTCACAGGTTGACAATGCAACCGAGGTCTGCTTCTTACACTGCCATGTCACTAATCTCCTCCCAAAGAATTGACACCCTGCTGATGTAGACTTGTAATTAATCTTGCAGCCACCGTAATTCGAGTCACTATACGCCGTGAGCTCAAAGTCATCATCATGAGGATACCACAACTCAAGTGTTGGAGTACCCTTTAAATAACGAAATATCCTTTTGACCCCTATCAGATGGTTAACCTTTGGCTTAGCCTGATATCTTGAACATAGACATGTAGCATACATGATATCAGGTCTTGAGGCAGTGAGGTACATGAGAGATCCAATCATTCCTCGGTACATGGTTGCATCGACCAGATCACCATTATCATCGGGTGCTATATCATGGTTTGTAGCCAGTGGAGTCCCAGCTGCAGAAGCATTCTTCATGTCAAACCGACTGAGAATGTCTCCTACATACTTGGTCTGATGTAGGAAAATTCCTTGTGGTGTCTGATCCACCTGTAACCCGAGAAAGAATTCCATCTCTCCCATGGCACTCATCTCAAATTCGGCCTTCATTACTGCTTCAAACTCTTTACATAAATCTTCATTCTTTGAACCGAAGATGATATCATCAACATAGATTTGAACAAGCAGCAAATCACCATCTTTCTCTTTGATAAACAGTGTGCAATCAATAACACCTCTGCGAAATCCATGTTTCACAAGGTAAGTTGAGAGTTTCTCATACTAGGCCCTCGGAGCTTGATGAAGCCCGTATAAAGCCTTGTCGAGTTTGTAAACTCTTTCCCGATGATATGGATCTTCAAATCCCTCGGGTTGAGTGACGTACACTATCTCTCGGATTTCACCATGAAGGAATGCACTCTTCACATCCAATTGATAAACTTTAATCTTAATATACGATGCATAAGCAAGGAAGATGCGGATGGCTTCCATTCTTGCCACGGGTGCAAACACTTCATTGTAATCTATTCCCTTGACTTGTCGAAATCTTTGAACTACAAGTCGGGCCTTGTTCCTAATAATGATGCCTTGGTCATCCTTCTTGCATTTCAAGACCCATTTGGTGCCAATGACCTTAGCACCTTTAGGTCTATCCACCAGAGTCTATACGCCTAACTTCTTGAACTGAAGAAGTTCTTCTTGCATGGCACTCACCCATGCCTCATCATTCAGTGCTTCACTGCTGTATTTTGGCTCAACCTGTGAGACAAAACAACAATAAGCACCGTCGTGAATGTATCCTTTTTTCCATTACAGAGGCATAATCAGCTGAGTACAGCTGATTTCTGGTCTGCACTCCTGATTTGACATCCCCAATGACATTGTCTAGGGGATGATAGACATTTAAACGTGATCCTGGAGTGGTGGGAACAACTACCTCAGAGTCAAGATTATGAACATTTGGTTCTGTATCTGAGGTAGTAGGAGTTTGAGGTTCTGAAATCGAAGGGGCATCACTGTTAGATGCTTGTGGACTTACAAGAATTGGAACCTGTTCCTCTTGATTGTTCTGGTCATTTTCCACAGCTTCATCTTCTGAGGAGGAGTCACTTGCTTCTAGTGATCCCCTTGAGTGGTGAGTCGAGTCACCTTGTGAACCAGATGATGTTGAATATAGTGACGGTGAGTTCAATACATCATACATCATCCTTGTTGCTAACTCTTCGTCAGAAGTGGAGATAGGTATGTTGAAGGACTTGAAGAATCCATCATAGTCGAAAAAGTAAGCGGGTCCTTTTCCAGCAGGTGGTGTGGTGTATCTCTGAATATCAACATTACACCACACTTCTACTAGACCCGTTGAGTTGTTGTAAACTCTCTTGTTCGGTATGTTGTATCCTAGGAAGATACCTTCTTCTGCCTTCTCGCTGAATTTTCCCTCTTGAGTCTTCTTCAGTAGGGTGTACGGTGCACCAAATGGTTCGAGATACTCTAGATTAGGTTTACGTCGTTGTAGTAACTCGTAACATGTCTTGCCATGGCGTTTAACTACCAGAACTCGATTTAACGTGTAACACGCATTTGCTAATGCCTCATTCCAGAATTGGATAGGCAGTTTCGAGTCTGCTAGCATTGTCCGTGCTGTCTCTATCAAGCTGCGATTCTTTCTCTCAGCGACACCATTCATCTGAGGTGTGTAGGCAGAAGTGAACTGGTGCATTCCCTTTTCCTTGCAGTAAGCCTCCATCCACTGATTCTTGAACTCAGTTCCGTTGTCTGAGCGTACCTGTCTTACCTTCAGCTTGTAGAGAGACTCTAGTGTAGTTACTAATTCCTTGAAAGACTCAAATGTTTCTGATTTGGATTTCAGAACCGTTACCCAAGAGAATCTTGAGTAGTCATCAGTAACCATATAGCAGTATAAGTCGCCTGCAATGCTTTTTGTACTGACTGGACCAAACAGATCCATGTGAAGTAGTTCAAGAGGAAGCTCGATGGAATGAACTTTCTTTTCCTTATGAGACTTCTTCTTCTGTTTGGCTTTCTTGCATGCCACACAGAAATCCGGAAGTTGGAAATTTTTGACGTTAACTCCTCTCACTAGATCATTCCGGATCAAGTGATTCATCTTCTGTGGATTAATGTGTCCCATTCTCCTATGCCAGGAGATGGAGTCCTTCTCAGTAGCTTTTGATAAGAAGCACTGAACTTCATGATCCATTGTGGAAGCTGTTGAAAGATCCAAGACATAAAGATCTTTATATCTTAAATGTCATCAAAACTTGGTCCTCCGGAATCACATAGTCCTTTTCAGGACATAACACTTCTTGTTGTCGAATACAACCTTAAAGCCTTTGTCACATATTTGGGAAACAGAAAGTAAGTTGTTCTGAAGTTGTTGAATGTAGTTCACTTTATCAAACTTAACTTTCTGATTTCCCGCTTCTCCTTGAGCTGTGATATACCCTCCTTTGTTACCAGCAAAGGAAACATGCCCTCCTTTTATTTGTTTGACGTTTGATAAGAGTGCCATGTTCCCTGTCATGTGCCTGGATGCTCTGCTATCTACAATCCACATGTTGGTTTCAACACTGTAGTGAACACCCTGCACATTCAATTTAAAACATTAATTAAGGTTAGGAACCCAAGCCTTTACTGGCTTGGGTTTCCCAGAGGCATCACACATCATGAATTCAACACATTGACCTTTAGATGGTGAGGGTAGCTCAGGTGTCTTCTTGTCCTCATTATCAGACACAGAGGCTGACTTTTCTTTCCATAAACCAGATTTGTGTAAGGCTTGTTTGTGATAAACAGACGACTGGCTAATGGGTTGAACTTTAGTTTCACTAGCTCTTCTAGGTGGAGTCAATGGGCTCCTCTTAGAAGACCTAGGTTTTGATTCCTGAAGTTCAACTTTCTTCCTAGGTGTCTGATAGTAAGGACAGTAAGACGCTATGTGTCCACACTCTCCACAGTTGTAGCATGACCTGCTATCAACTTTATGATTGAACTGTCTTTGTGGAGACGTGTTTGACACCCTAGTGACATTGTTATGTTTGGGTTTTGACTCTACTTCTTTTGATGTTTTATCTTGTTTAACAAACTTAATTGTTTTAACATTCTTAATATCTTTTCCATTTTGTTTATCTGGACTTTGACATGAAACTCATGATTGGTTAACATTAATAGTCTTTTTAGGTTCAGATTTGACTTTGTTTGACCCTGACTTTATATTAACCTTTTCAAACTTTTTTTCCAGATTAACACAAGGCATTTTACCTTTTGCCTTTGAAGTGGCCTCCTTTTGTTTAGTTCCAGATTTATTTGAAGTACATGAGGAATCTGGATCACTTACAAGAGGAGTAGACACCACATGATCCTTGATTGGATTGTTATTTATTGGTTTACTCTTAGTGTTCATCAAGGTCTCAGGTGGTGATGGAACCACTTTATATCCCAAACCCTCCCCATTGTTACGCTCTCTCACTAAGTGTTGGACAATATGAGATGAACTTGTCCAACTATGAAGTTTTTGCTTTAATGAATTGACTTCTACTTCTAGAACTACTTTTTGTTTCTTAGTGTCTTCTAGGGAGTTAAGATAGTACCTAATGTCATTAGCTTCGTTAAAGGCTACTACTTTTGTTTTCGTAAGCTGTTTATTCAAAAGGTCTATCTTTTCTTTGTAACTATGCTCATTTTGTTTTAAAACTCTGTTTGCCTTAGTGCACAGTTGCAAATCCTTTACTAAGCTATCATTATGATCTAATAACCTAGCAAATTTCATATCTATGCTTTCATTAAATTTATTACAATCAGAACAAGCGTGATTATTGAAAAGTTGGTCAGCAGTACTTACCTGAGAAGGTTCTGATGAATCAACCATCAAAGCAGAGTCTGGTGTTTCTGGTTTCGGTGATTCTGACTTTGTTGTAGTTGTCCCTTCTTCAGGCTTGTAGTTGACCTCACTTGCAGTCTCTTCAATGTTTGACATGGCGAGTTCCACTGCAATATCTCCTTCACTTGCTGAATCATCATCTAAGTCTTCCACGCTAGCAATATTGGATTCTCCAGGAGAGACAAACCGAAAACTCCAGTCCTGTCCCTCATCATCATGAGCAGTCAAGGCTTTTGGATCCTTGCTTGATGTAGTAGGACTGCTAGTTGGCTTATCTTGATAAGTGAAGGACGAGAATGGATTCCCGTTTCCAGTTTTCTTGGGCTTCACACACTCTCGTTTGAAGTGCCCCTTTTTTCCACAGTTGAAACAGGTCACCTTGCTCTTGTCAAAACCAAAAGTAGTGTCCTTAGTAGCAACCAAGTTTTGTCCGGTCTTCTTCACAAACTTCTTAGCTCTCTAGACAGCACTTGCTAAGGCCCACATTATATCCATCCTTTCCAGCTCTGTCTCATCTATCTGCTCGTATTCCTCGTCTGCCAGATGGCAGTTTCCAATTTTCCCAGCAACAAGTCCATTATAGGAGTGGACTACTACTGCTAAGAGATCCATGTGCTCTCTTGCTACTTCTACCGTCACATTACCGAGATTCTCGGTCTTCAGTCTTGTAGCATTTGCTTCAGATGCAATGTATTAGGTACTAGACGACGACCCTGAAGTAGAAGCTTTTGTTGGACCAGATGAGCTTGACACAAAAGTTGTCTGAAGTGGTGCTCCAGACGTCTTGACTTGAGGAGTCGCGTTGTACAGTGCTCGATTCTGAGTATACAAAGACTTTTGAGCTATGTACTTCATCCTTAGTGCTTCCTCTCTCAGCTTTAGAATGAAATCATTTATGTCCAACTTCGCTAGCATACCATTCTGTCTGAAATTTTAGACAAAAGAAGCCCATTTTTCTGGCAACTCGTCTGCAAAGTTCGACACTTTGTCCTCCATGGTCGTTGTGACACCATGAGTGTGCAGCTCACTCATCAAGTGGTAGAATCTATTGATGCATCATCCAAACTCTCATTACCCATCGATGAGAAGTTGTCGAACACCTTCTTCAACTCTTTTTGCTTTTATAGCTTTCAAAGACGCATTCTCGTCATACCTTTTCTCCAGCTCATCCCATAGCTTCTTTGCTTGCTTGTTCTCAGAAAATTGATGGAAAATATCCTTAGGAATTGACTGAGTAAGCAACGCATACACTCTCTTTTCAGCATTATATTTGACTTTCTATGCATCAGTCATGCCACCTAATGTAAGTTTAACTCCATCAGCACCTACTGGCATACTGTACCCCGTCTCAATGGCTTCCCACATATTGGGATCTACTCCATTTAAGTAGATCCCAAAATGTTGCTTCCAGTGTGGGAATTCATCTAAAGTTATTAGCTTAGGGGGTTTATTGTGATTCCCTACTTCACTCTCCAATAGCAGTAAATTCTGAATATGTGAGTCTTTCCCTGCTGTAAATGCTGAATACTAGTCCTCCATTGCGATTAACTTTAGTCTTTTAAACAAACTGGTTTACTAGTTCGTATGGAGCTGTGCGATTGGGCTATTCGTGCGATTGAACAATGCAAATGGGTTCAATCGTGCGGCTGAACTAATGCGGTTGGTCCAATCGTGCGAATGAACTGATGCGGTTGAACAATGCGAACAGTCTGCTCAGTCGTACGAATGAAGGTACGAATGAATCCAATCGTGCGTCTGAGGGATGCGAATGTGTCCAAGCGTGCGATTGAGTCAATCGTGTGACTGAAGTTGCTGGATTTCGAAAATTTCTAGGTTTAAGGTGTTGTGGCCGTAAAAACCCAAATTTTCACTAACCTTAATCGCCGTATGCCGGAAAAACCAAAACTTTATGAGCAGGAGACGTCCAAGACACCGTTTGACACAAAAAGATTGCGTTTTTTAGTGAAAAAACATAATTCTTGTATCAAAACGATTGAATCACACGTAATCAAGAGCCAAAGCTCTGATACCACTTGTTAGGATCATGTATTGCATGAAATACTAACTGATTAACATGTATACCAACTCAAATAGTGCGGAATCCTATTTGATTGGTGATCCAATCAGTGAGAACGCACGTCGAATCAATTATAATTGAATCTAAACGTTAAGAACGATATGGAATCGATCTTGTGCCATCTGTGAACTTGGAACAGGTTCTTGGAGGTTTCTGGACGGCTAGGGTACGTCTGGAGTCGAAGTGATATCAATTGTTACGTTTTTCCATGAATTAGGTGGTATTTATAGGTTAGGGTTGCTCATTCGGGCGACTGAACCATTAGCATGGTTCATTCGTGCGATTGAGCCATGCGGTTGATCCATTCGCACGACTGAGTGTTCAGTCGTGCGACTGAGTCAGTCGCATGAAGTTGTTTAGGCGTATGGACTATTTAGGCGCATAGACACTCAGTCGCATGGCCATTCGGACGCATGACCACTGTTGGGGCGCATGGTCCAGTCGGACGCATGAGAACTTCACTTAACCAAGTTTGAATGTATTCATTATTATAACATTATGTATATCAATTCAAACAATCACAAACCTATATAATCAAGTCAATATACATTACACAACTCATTAATGAAATATTAAACATTATAAATCACAACCAAACATTCTCATTTCATTAATCACCCAAGCATTACATAAGTGTAAGACATTCATGACATATTACATTAAGATCCACATCTAGGTACATATGTATCAACAAACTCCCCCTTGGACCTAGATCTATCTATTGTCTTACCTTCTTCATAACCTCTTCATACTTCTTGTACTTCTCTTCTTTTGTGACTCCTGCGTGTATCTCAAATGCAAAGCATCACCGTATGACGTGTTGGAATTGAAGAGCTTGTACAATGTCTTGTGTGTCATAGAACAGTGGCCACTTGTATAAAGTATAGACATCTTCAGCAGACAAGTTAGTGAGCCACATTGGGTCAAATACCCTGATAGTATCCATTTTTCCTTCTTTGTTTTAGACTATGACTGCCTCTCCTGTCCTCCAATCATAGTACCACCATTTGAAGTGTGGAGTGAAGTCTTGTGGCATTTCCCGTAGTGGGATCTTGGACATGGTGCGCGGAGGACTCCACTTCAGCACTATTCTTGGTTTCCCAGTTATGGCATCAACCTCAGACCTTTGTATATACCTCGAAGGTTGTTAAGGTTTGAAGTTGACCCATCAGAGTCAGAACCCGAGGACTCCACCGCGCCTCGTGTTGTTTTGTCCGACTCAGAGTCAGAACCCGAGGAGGTTCTCTCGGATCACATGCTGCCCACATCATCAGATACGGAGTCCGACCCCTAGGAGTCGATAGTGGAGACATCTGAGGAGGAGGAGTTAGGTAACCATGTTGTGCTAGGGTTGCCTACTATTCGAGCTACACCATCTAGTACTACAGCTCCTGTCGTTCCTACTGCACCAAGTGCTCCTGTCGTTCCTGCCGCACCAAGTGCTCTTGTCGCCCCAGATGCTCCTGAGATTCCAACTAGACCAGCGATCGCGAGGTACACCCCTGAGGCGGGACCATGGTACCTGGCTACCCTAGCGGACCGTATCAGCCAAATGGCATAGGACCGGTGCTGTTCTGGTCGGCCAGGAATAAGGTGTTCTCCGCCACTCGTATTAGGTTCCGAGTGCCAGTTGACGAGTCCAGTCTGTGGGGTAACTTTCCCCGACCTACCCCCGAGCCCTTCTAGTTCCTCTGGCAGTGACGACGAATGAGATTGATGTTGCATTAGCACTGGTGGAGAAATGGAGATTGGAAGAGACTTATTCTAGTTATTTTGTACTTCATATTTTGACGTTGTTAGACTATGGGGTTTTGCATGTTTGGGATATTACTTTATCGATTTATCATGTTGAGAGATTATGAATTATGGGAATGAGACCTTATATTATTATTATGTTTTGGTTTGTGGTATTGCCCTGTGGAATATATGTTTTGCAATGATGTGCTATCTGAGAGTGATTGAACTATGATGATATTGCTGAAAAACTTACGTATTGTCTATGTTGATTAGAAAAATGCCGCCCAAAAGGATTACCCGTAGTGTCAGTCGTGGTGGTGCTACCCCAAGGGGCAGAGGTCGAGGGAGAGGTGCTGGTGGTAGAGGTGAAGCACCCGATGGAGGAAATGAAGGCGGTCCATGTGACCTTTCAGGTTTTCGTTAACTAAAAGTTATCCTCCTTATCTTCTTGTAAGGACCATTTCTGTCAATAATAAAACTATGAGCGTTTAATTGTGCTTATTTTCTTTTATTTACATTAAGTTGTTAATTTAAAAGTTAATAACTAATATATAGAGTTTGGATATTAATTATGGGGTTTCAATAATTAACTAAAATGGATAATAAAAATACAAATTTTTATTTATTTATGAAGTCATAAAGTTCTAATAAAACAATAATTTAATTTATATATAATTGGATTTTTAAAGTCCAAAGTTTAATTTGCAAATATTGAAACTTAATTTAAAGTTTCTCACATAAAATGCTAACAGGGTAAACTTTAGGGACCAATATGTATTTCTTTTACAATCAACCCAAACCACCCCTACCGTCGACCTTTCGCCACTATTCCGGCCAAACATTTGGTGACCTCCGGCGAAGTAAAAAAAACCACGAGTAGTCCGTTTCAACCGAATTAAACCTTCTTCGGTTTTCGCACATATGATTTGAAATCAAGTGTCATTTCAATTGAATTTATCAAGCGGTTATGTCTGAGCATTCGTAACCGAACCTCGTTCAATATATTGAATCCGTGTAACTTGAAATTGATTAAATTAAATCTAAATAAGGGAGGGGAAATATCCCAGATGATCCTTTCAGACCCTCTATATCTCGAATTTCATTTATAGAACACACACTCTTCGAAAACGACTTCCAACTTCAATCGACCTGCAACTGATTTGTTCACTGCCTTATGAGCATTGTTTCTTTCAATTGATTGAGGGTTCTTGTCTCTTATTTTCTTTGGAAGCCCTGCATCTGATCAAATAATCCAAAATCATCATTTTTATCTCGAATTGGATTCTGCCTTCTGTCGCGACTACCTCTGTCTTTTGTTCCTCAATCCAAGCTTTAATCTGGTAATCAAACACACACATACACACATACACACACACACTCTCTCTCTCTCTCTCTCTCTCTCTCTCTCTCTCTCTCTCTCAGTTTCACATGGGCAATCAAAGCCCTATGTTTAATTCAAGTATTTGCATAGATTGGATGTTCAATTTGGATTCAATTTGATCTAGGGTTTATGTGGAATAGGGGATTTTTCTAAGCTCGAGAGACTAAGCTTTGAGATGTTAAGATGAGACGCGAAGAAGGACCAAAGGGATGCAGCCAGCTCTCCTTGAACAAAGAGATTCGAGATGGATTTACTATGAGGGCTGAAACAGCAAAGACAACAAAAGAGAAACCGAAAACCCAGAGACTTCATACGCTCATCAGTGGATATTGCCTTATGAATAAGTCGCCAAAAAGACCTGCCTTTTGATGTACCCATTTATTCCAAACATATTTCCACCAGTAGACAGAAGGATGAGTTCCAACTAGGACTATCATAGGAGCGTCAAGCCACTCAAGTCAGAGGAGCGGTTTTCCACTTTTAACCGTTGCACACGAAAGAGGATTGGAGGCCCCGTCAACCTCTTAATAAGGGGTTTTGAAAGCGCCCCGTCTATAGTATAGACGGATCTACAGTGTTCTAAAGCCAAACGTGGGCTGCTGGTGGGGCTGTGCCCCTTCTCCTTCTTCTTCCGCTTTACAACCGGAATAAGGAACCTTAGAATTAACCCCGATGAAAAAATGGGATTTGAGAGGCTAGCAAATCAGAATTGTATGAAGTCGATAAAAGAAAAGAAGGGTGTCAAGACATCTATATGACCAAGATCGCCATCTCACGAATTGGATTCGAACCAATATACCTCGTAGGACCTCGACCCGCCTACTCGGGTCTTGTATGGATATGCAGGAAGGGGTGCTCCTAGTTGTGTGTAGGGGTTTTGTTTATTTGCGAGAATGGATTCCTCATCAAGTCAGTTTGGGGGGTGTGGACACACTTGCGCGAATTCGGGTAACGTCTACAAGGGAGAAAGAAAAAGGAATTTGTACCCGACCAGGGATGGACGTAAATATTCTAAGTTTGAAGAAGCCGACATTGAACTGACTACCTAAATAGCCTTTCAAGATCAAAATCGTACTACTACTCCTATGAAAAGAACTCTTATAAGAAAATGGGCCTTGAGCCTGCTTCATCGCCTTGACTTGATTCGGGTAAGTCAAAGTAAGGACTTTGCTTTTTCAAATCCCAGACAGGAAGGAAGTCAAAAAAAGATCTGCTTCAGGACCTTTTCACAGAAAATGGAGAGACGAATTTATGTATTTTTTGAATCCGGCGTCGGGACTAACGGGGCTCGAACCCGCAGCTTCCGCCTTGACGGGGCGGTGCTCTGACCGATTGAACTACAATCCCAGGAAAATGAGGTGTACAACATGTTTTTAAAATTTTTGGATGGATCTAGAACTATTGGAGCTGTACAAGATAGTCTATATTATCAACACAGTCAAAGTCAACAAAAGTAAACATCACGGTCAAAGTCAACAAAAGTCAAACCCGACACGTTCGAGATGAAGAACCGAGACAAGACGTTAAAGATTTATATGACTGGGAGTTTTATTGTATTAAATATATTTTGTGTGAACAAAATATATTTTACTTTGTTTGAGTCATGTTTTAGTATAGTTATAGGGGGTTATGTGTAAATAGGGAAACTTAGACTAGACTATAAATAGCCTAATTGTAATTAAAATTAGGTTAATGGTTGAGTAACCATCTTGATTGGGGGTTTCCACTTTGTACAAATTATATGCAATCAATATAGATCAAATTGGGATTTTAGTGTGTTTATCATATTTTGATCCATAATCTTCATGATTTGATTCAAGTGTGATTATTCTGGGCTAACAATTTGGTGTCAGTGCCATTTTGGATCAAATTCATTGAAGATTTGAAGATTTTTAGAGAGAGAAATTGAGGTTTTTGGTTGTTTTTGTTCAATATCAATATTTCATCAATTCAGGATCAAATTTGAGTGTATTTGATATGAAATTTGATTGAATTTTGCTTGTTATTGGTCGGGAAAGCTCTGTTAATCGTCAGATCACAAATCCATTGAGATTTAGGCAATTTCAGATTGATTTCGTGTTGAAAAATCCTTCCAGATTGATCCAGCGAAACTACATCTTCATCCAGCAAAACTGCAGCATCTTCCAACGAAACTACAAGTGTTTTACACTTTGTAGTTAATTTCAGCATCTCAGCGAAAGTAGTGATCTTGAACGAAAGTTCAATAGTGCTTGTGTGCATATTACAAGCGAAATTGCTGTCGAATGTATAATTGAACGAAAGATCAAGCTTGTTTCGTGCGAAATTGTCGGCGAAACTAAGCAGTCTCAAGCATTTGGTTAGCGAAACTGCTGCCGAAATTTCCAGCGAAACTAGCTTTCACTGTGAAACTACAATTTCGGCGAAATTATCATCTCTTCAGCGAAACTAGAATGTCAAAGATGACTTCTTTCCCCCTAGTTGGGATTAATTGATTTCATCCCGATAAAGAAATATTCACCAATTTTAAAAGATTTTAAAATTATCATCTCTTAAGCAAAACTAGAATGTCAGGTTGGCCCCAGTTGCTAAGATTGCATAGAGTGACATTTAAAAAAATTTATTTTTCCCGGGGGAGAATTATTTTTTAATTTTTGAGAATAATACTTTTGGGGGGTTAATTGCAATAAAAAAATAAAAAAATGGCTTTTGCAGAACTGTTTAAATCCTTCGAATTTGATAATCTCACAATTGCACAATGTCGGTTTGATAATTTTGCACCTTTAAAGAATGAAAGGATGTCCGATTTTGTTGATCATTTTCTATTGGTGGCAAAAAAATATGAAGGAGTTTGATGCCCAATTGGGAAATCATGAACAAGTTCTGAGATTGCTTGATTCCCTCCCATCAGAATGGAGCTCACACGACAAGTCGATTAAACGAGATAGAGGCTTTCGGGATTACAAACTAATTGAGGTGATCAACAAACAGAAAGAAATGGAGTTGGATATCAAACGTCGTGAGTACTATGAAGCGACATATCTAACTCCAAAGATCACTTCGAACTCCAAAGAGAAACCAGTAGAGAGATATGATTCTAGGACTAATTCCGAAGGTTTACCGAAACCTGGAATTGAAGAGGTACAAAGGGAGCTTAAGCAGACATCAATGGGTAAAGGTGGAGTTGAGTTGAATGATGAAGTTTGTGATGCTGAGAAGGAACAGGAATGGAAGCGAAATACCAAAGTTTGCAACTGCGAGAATGCTCTTACTGCTGAAAGAGTCATCCTGGATCTTCCATATGAGACAGTTCAGGATATGTGTTGTTCTGCTTGCAAAATTTGTTTTTTTGGTGTGTATAAAGCTAATAGGTTACCTTTAGATAACTAAAAGAAATTAACCACCATAAACGCAACACTTAAAAAGAATGACGCCAAGTATTTCATAAAATAAAATGAAGCTTTAAAAGAAAATGATCATTTAAAACGAACTCTTCTTGAAAGAAATGTTGAAATTAATCTTTTAAACGAAAGAGTCACCTTGGCTGAATTTGAAACAAGCAAGCTTAAGAAAAAGCTTGATAGATGAACCATATCTGGAATGAAACAGGAAGAGCTACTATGTAAACAAAGGGGAGCTAGGATTAAAACGGGAGTGGGTTGTGGTGAAAATCCATACGTCTATCCTCCTCCTAGCACTCATTGTAACTATCCCATGCCCCAACCTCATCTATCTAATGATTTGATTGAAGCTGTAGAAACTAATAGTTTAAATACAGGTATAAGCAGCGTTAATCTTAAAGCGGTTAGAGATGTACAACATTCTCCTATAGGTTTGGGATTCCTCAGGCAGGGGTATGATAAGAAGATTAATGACGATTCTACCTCTGATGCTCCAAAACCAATACCAGTTGCTTCTCCAACCTTCTTCAACAAATTCAAAACAGGTAACATTCCTTTTGTTGGAGTATATATTGTCATATATAGTGTGTCCGTCGCTTGTCGAATAGTCTAGGCTTAATGTAATACACCTGATATGTTGTAAACACATGAAACTAGATCATTCGTAGGAGCATATGCGAATGAGACTCAGTCGTGCGACTGAGCCTTGCAAATGGGCCAGTCGTGCGACTGAGAGATGCGATTGGCCATTCGTAAGACTGAACCATAAGTATGGTCTAGTCACACGATTGAACCATACGCATGGTCAAGTCGTACGATTGAACCATACGCATGGTCTAATCACATGAATGGGCCCAGTCGCATCTAATATGGGCCGAGGCCTATATATACCAGTTTCAATGTGTAGAGAGATTAAGGGTTTGGGGAGGGAGTCTGCCCGGAGCCTAGGGCTGCCGGATGAGAGGGGAGATCATGCTCGATCTCCCCTTGCCAATAGTCTTTATTCTTATGTTGTAACGAGCTTGTAATCATTAGGTTTTATCAATGAAACCATTATATTATAGTTCGTGTTATTGATTGTCTCTTGGTTTTGATTTTGTTTCCTTCCGTCAAGAACATGCTCGGATGTCTACCGATCCAGCCGACTTCACAATTGGTATCAGAGCCGGTTACTGTTGGAATGGTCTAACAATCATTCTAGCAACCCGAGCTCTTGATTTCTAGATCTATTTCAGATTCTTGACGTTAAACCCACTTCGTGTTCTTCGTGTTTTGCTCAGATCTTGTTTCATGTGTTGTTTCTATGTTAAAATCGAACTCGAAACCACGTTCCTATGACCCTTGCGAATCTGATGATGTCTATTTTGTTTCGGTTCATGTAAAATTCATCAAATTAGGGTTTTTGGCAGCTTTGTCGGCTGCAGATCTGAAAATCTACGTACAGACCCATTCGTGCGACTGGACCATGCTAATGGACCGTTCGTGCGACTGGACCATGCTAATGGACCGTTCGTGCGACTGGACCATGCTAATGGACCATTCGTGCGACTGGACCATGCTAATGGACCATTCGTGCGACTGGACCATGCTAATGGACCATTCGTGCGACTGGACCATGCTAATGGACCATTCGTACGACTGGAATGTGACTGGAATGCGACTGGACCAGTCTTATGACCAGTCATGCTACTGGACCAGTCTTATGACCAGTCATGCTACTGGACCAGTCTTATGACAAGTCATGCTACTAGACCAGTCTTATGACCAATCATGCTACTGGACCAGTCTTATGACCAGTCTCACGAATATATCATTCGTATCATCCATTCTTATGAATGTGATATTTGTCCTCCACGTCATACGGATGAACGGTGTTCCAGACCAAAAAAAAAAGTCTGGAACTACCTTTTGCATAGATTTGAGGATGAGCATGTTGGATTCTTTATGCCCAACACACATAGAACATTGATGTGGTTAGTACGTTATGATCCAAGTCGGGTCATACCCAATAACAAGCTTAGCAAACACCAAATATTATTCAATTGATGATATGATCATACAATTAAATAATTACACCAATTTAGAAAATGGGTTTTCTAAATAAGTTGCATATGAGATTGAACAACTTATAAGGATATTTTGTTCATGGATATTATTTGTAATGTTGTTTAATTTAGTTAAATAACATCAAATAATAAAAGTGTGTATGAGTTATATAATTAAAAGGTTAATTATATAACTATTAAAACAACTAGTTTATTAAAATTGGAGATTGGTTTTTGGGGGGAAAACTCCTTCCCTTGTACATTTCGGCTGCCCCTTATGGGGAGGGGTCTTTTGTGCTTTCTATTGACCATAATCCAAGAACAAGATACACACTCCAACTCTCTCTCTCTCATACATGCAAAAGACCAAGAAGAACAAATTTTCTTCCCCTTTTTGAAGGTAATCAAGGCTGGAAATCGTTTTTCCAGCAGCTCAATCAAGGCTGAAGAATCGGTTCTCCAGCAGTTTATTCAAGGCTGAAAATCGTTTTTTCAGCAGCCTTCTTGGTCGTTTGGGGTGTACAAATCCTAGCAAGAGTGGTCTTTTCTTGATGCTTGTGGGTATGGATGCTTGAGGACACCTCTCCTTGGTGTCTTGGTCATTCAAGAACCTCATATTCTTCCTCCTTCATCACGTTTTCAGCAGTATACTAAAGGTAGTATGTATGGCTTGTTTTGGTTGTTATTTGTTGTTGATAGCTACCTCAAACACATATAAATGATCCTATGTTCTTGGGTTTGTTGATGTTTCGTTATTAGCCTTAATTTTCAGATTACTAATGATAATTTTAAGGTTACATTCCGCTGCGTTTTCATAGTTTAAAAGGTTAAACTACTTTGATTTGGTCCAACAAACCCAACATTGGCATCTAGAGCCGGATATGTGGATGACTAGTTTCATGTGTTCTTGTAAAATTGGTTTTATGAGGCTTTAACAACCATATTGGGGCTGTTTTGTGTTGATGATAATAAATCCCCAACCTTTCAAGGTTATATCCAACATGCTAGTGATTAAACCTTGAAAGTAAGATATCAAGTAGTTGATTATGTTTTTGTTTGGACAAAAGACCCTAAATTCATGGTTTATGTTGGCTGAAAATTTAGGGTCATATGGGGGTTTATTTGGTTCTTGTATGATGTTTCATATTGGTGCATAACCTAGCCTTGACCTTGTGTTGATTTGGTTTTGAATGGATGTTTGTTTTGGTTGATTTCATTCTTATGGGTTGTAATAATTATTCCTTTGTGCTTGTGTTTGGATGTAATCTATTTATTCATTCATTTGTGATGTAATAGATAGATTAAGTATGTTTTCCTTTATTAGAAAATTTATATTAGGATATAAATTTTGTAAAAGAAGATGCACAAGATGGAAGCACTAAAGGAAGACACAAGAAAAGGACTTGAAGCATTTGGATGCAAGTTCAAGTGGGGGTCTTTGGAGATCTCGTCTTTGTGTTGTGTTCAACCCTTAGGAAAGACCTAATGATAACGCTTGTGATGGCAAACAAGTGTTGTCAACATAGTGGCTATGGTTATGCACATGTGGTTGTTTGATATATGCTTGTTTGATTATTCATTTTATGTTGATTGTTTGATATATGGATATGCTTAACAATCTAAATAAATTATCATAAGAAGCTGAATTTTTGGTTCCAAATCATTAAGTGACTAATAAAAGGTTATTAAAAGGATTAATCATTTTAAAATAAAAGAAGTTTTATTAAATAGAACCATAGGGTACCATGTATTTGAAAGCATACGAATACAAGGTACATAGAGTTTTCATAACTATAATTATTGGAAACTTAAATCCCTTTGGTAACAAGTCTAACACCATCCTTTTACACGACACTCGAATCACTTGGGAACTATTTGTGGGATAAAGGTCACTTAACCACTTGTAGGGAACTTGTATCTTTGAGGTGAGTCTAACGTACTTGTGGGATAAAGGTCACCTAACCGCTTGTATGTGAAAACTCACACGTGTGTGTAAGTAGGACGACTTGAATTGGAAACCATGTGATTAGGGTCACCGAAGCATGGCGTACAATGGTGTTGATGGGATTAGACATGCCGACCAAACATATGATGTTTAACCGATCCCATAAGACTAGAAGTTGCAATAGGTTGCAATTGTCAACTGTTGACTACCTTGTTAATTTAAATAATGGGATAAAGGTCACCTAACCATCATTTAAATGTAACGTTGGATTCTAGATTTTAATTATTAATTGTCTATGAGACGTGTAATGGGTATTAATAGTTAAAATGCATTTTTCCAGAAATACTAAAATGAACTTTGTAATTTTGTAGTAATGGCCGCAAACAACAATGCTCCTACCCCGACCGTCCCTACCCTATCACCGAGAACCATCTTAAAAGGGAATCGTCTTAACCATAATGACCTTATGGACTCATTTTCGAAACTTGAGAATCGTTCTCAAGAATGAGTAAAGGCCTATGTCCTTGACGATCCCATACTTCACCAACCAACGCTGTTGATGTTAAGGCTTTTGACGATTGGCTTGGGCATACTAAGGATTCTGTGCAAGTATCCTACCTCATGTTGGGAATATGATTCCCGAACTCCAAAAGGCTTTGGAGCATCATGGGGCATATGACATGATAATCTAGTTGAAGGAAATGTTCCTTCAACAAACTTTAGTAGATTGCTTCGAAACAGTTCGAGCACTTTATGCATGTCACATGGAAGAAACCCAATTGATATCATCTTATATATTCTTAAGATGAAAAGCCACATTGATAGCCTCAAGATGCTTAACTATCCTGTCTCAAAGTAGTTGGCCAAGGATTTGATCCTTGATTGCCTAACTGAAGGTTTGAGACATTCATAATAATCTGTAATATGAACGGGTGGGACAAGAGCATTGGTGAACTTCACACAATGCTCAAAGCAACCGAGGCAGGGATGGGTAGAGAGGTTCTACCTATTCTCTCGATCAATAAGGGAGGCTATAAGAAATGGCCAATCCCGATCATAAGGCAATTATTTCCAAAGGAAAGGAATACATCAAAGCAAAGGTTAATGCGAAACCTCGAAAAACCTAAGCTTATGAAGCCTAAGGTAACGGAGAACGATCCATGCTTTGAGTATGGAGAGATAGGATAATGAAAAGGAATTGTCCCTCCTATCTCAAGGAGTTGAAAGACAAGAGTGATGTTGAGCAAACCTCAAATACAATTTCCATGATTCTCACATTGTATTAAATGACATTTCTTCAAACACATGGGTATTTGATACCAGATGTGAGACTCATACTTGCAATTGTTGCAAAGGGGTTCAAAAGAAATGTGCGCTTCATGGAGGGAAACTCTATTTTGAGATTTTCAAATGGTTTGGAAGTTGTTCTCAGAACCTTTTGTATGCACCTAGTTTGACTAGGAACATAATTAATGTTTCCTTTTAAATCAATATAATCATGATTTAAAGTTTGTAAATAATGGTATTAAGTTTTATGGATGATGTATTTCATTTTAAGGATATGCCTTTTTAATGATATCCATGAATTGGTTCATGATAATTCGTCCTATAATAACTCATTATACACATTAAGCACCAAGAAACTTAAAATGGGTTTAAGTTATTATTATCTTTGACATTGTCGTCTTGGTCACATAAACAAGAATTGGATTCAAACACTTCAAAAGAATGGTCTTTTGGAAACAAATGAAAATGTTTCATTTGAGAAGTGTGAACCCAAAGACTTATTAGGAATGATACATTTGGATGTATGTGGTCCTTTTAAGACAATGACAAAGATTGGTGAAAGATACTTCATTATTTTACCGATGATTACAGTCGCTATTATTGTGTGCACTTGATGACACATAAGTATGAAGCTTTTGAAATGTTCAAAATCTCCAATAATGAAGTAGAAAATCAACTCTACATAACTATTTATGTTCTTCATTCTGATAAAGGAAAACTGAACCCTATTTGGATATGGTTCAATTTATTATGGATATGAGCTAACAACCTTTATCACTTTGGGTTTTCGCATTGCTCTTTGAGGCTCATATTATGAATATGACCCGGACAAAGAAAGTGTATATTAGTTGAGAATCCACAGAGACTGTAGGGGATACTGTGTCTTTGACTCAACAGAGCAAAAGTATTTATTGCTCGAAAGGCTAAGTTCTTGGAAACCGAGTTCTTTATGGAAGGAATGACGTATAGAACTATGGAACTTGATAAGGATCAAAATCCACAAGCTGGTATACTTTTGGTTGACACAAGCTACCAACAAGAGGTTGTTGATGATGATCAAGAGGTTGATAAATACACATAAAACGTTCACAAATTTGGTAGAGTTAGTATTCCATCTAAGTGATATGAATATTCCAAGAATGGATGCTATGTGGTTGACCCCTGTAAGCTAACCATATACCAAGATGCTATGTCCAATTTGGATTGGGACAAATGGCTAGAAGCCATGAACGTAAGGATGCAATCCATGTATAACAACCAAGTTTGGGAATTGGTTGACCCTCCACTTAACTCCAAACCGGTTGGATACAAGTGGGTTTTCGAGATGAAAACAGATATACATGGAGACTTGAATACTTATAAGTCAAGACTTATAGCATAAGGTTTCCATCAAACTCAATTGGTTGATTATGATGAAACTCTTACGCCCGTGGCAATGCTAAAGTCGATTAGGATATTATGTGCCATAACTGCATATTCTGAATATGAGTTTTGGCAAATGGATGTCAAACCCGCTTTTCTTAATGAACATCTCGAAGAGACTGTCCATATAGTTCAGCATGATGGTTTTGTCGATCCATGACATCCTAATAAAGTATATAAGTTAAAGTGATCAATCTGTGGATTGAAACAAGCATCGAGAAGGTTGTGTATATATGAAAGCTAGTGGGAGCATAATTGTATTCTTAGTGTTGTATGTTGATGACACATTACTATTTGGAAGTGATATTCCGACCATGGAAGGTGCTAAAACCTACCTTGGAATATGTTTTTCCATATAAGATCTCGTTTAAGCCACCTATGTTTTGGAATAAAGATCTATAGGGATAGATCGACGCGGTTGATAGGTTTAAATCAAAGTGCATATATTAATAAAGTCTTGAAAAGGTTCAAGATGGAAAAACTCTAAGAAAGGTATGGTACCTATTCGAAGAGGTACAATATTGAGTACATCTCAATGTCCAAGCTCAAAGGATGAGCAATATCAAATAAAGGACATCCCATATGCGTCAGCTATAGGATCCATCAAGTATGCGATGATATGCACTAGACTGGACGAGTCATGCGCGTTAATCATGACAAGCAGATATTAGAAGAATCCAGATAATAGCCATTGGATGACTATTAAAAGTATATTGAAACACCTTAGAAGGACTAAGGAAATGTTTCTAATATACGGATCTGATGGAGAGGAACTTGTTGTAAAGAGTTACACGGATGCAAGTTCCAAACCGTTCGAGATGATTCTCAATCGGGGTATGTCTTCATTATGAATGAAGTAGCATTGTCCACTACAAAATCCGAATACATAGCTGCTTCATTAGCAGCTCAGGAAGCTGCATGGATAAAGAAATTTATCGCCTACCTAGGGTGGTCTCTACCATTCAAGACCCCTAGAAATCCTTTTGTGATCACGAGGGTACGATTACATGAATCAAGGTACCCTGTCCTCTTCAAAAGGCTAGGAACATTGAGCGGAAATTCAACTGCATAAAGAACGAAGTTGAAAAGAGAAAAATATGTATTCGTAAAGTTCCCACCGATCAATACATTGCGGATCCACTCACGAAGCTCCTTGTGAGGGCAAAGTATGAGGGTCATACTTGTGCCTTAGAACTTCGATATTCTAGTGATTGGAATTGATCTGTTTTAGCATATAAAATATGGAACAATTGTAATATTTAACTCTTTTATATATTTGAGTTATGTTTCTTTTTAGCATGTTTACATCCATGAATATGTTTATTATTCTAATATTTAACTCTTTTATATATTTGAGTTATGTTTCTTTTTAGCATGTTTACATCCATGAATATGTTTATTATTCTAAATGTCCGTAGTCGGTCATGTTTGTGGGAACAAATATGAACATAAGGAATGAATATAAAGCAATTGGTTGCTGCCAAGGTTCATACAAATATTGGACTGACCCGCATCTCAATTTTGCTACATGGAATCTTCTAGATTGATCATAAGTAAATTTGAGTAAAGGCGAATATCATTTGGTATCCTCCGACCTGAGATACATATTGGGTTTTGATATTCACCAAATGTTATACTTTGAACTAGTTCTTCACTGCTCTGAAATAATGGGCAGTACATAAGGTTATGTTCAGGTGTGACACGAGGTGATTGTGAAAAACGTATGTAGTCAAGATGGAATTTGTTCCTCTTATTCATTGAGAGCAAGATGTCTAAGGCCTAATTAAGTTAAATCAACAAGGAATGATCATTCTATGTCCTTGGATTTAACATGACATCTGTAACAAAAGGATAGATGATCGATTCACCTAAATCATTTCAAGTTTGGAACTTGAAGGGGATGATGTTATTGAATGGCTTTAAAGTCATGCGTATTAAGGGTAGTAAACCGTTGTTAGGCGGTATTTACTGCTTGCATCAATCTTCTATGTATCTTGTGCAAGTGGGAGATTGTTGGATTCTTTATGCCCAAGACACATAGAACATTGATGTGGTTAGTACGTTATGATCCAAGTCGGGTCATACCCAATAACAAGCTTAGCAAACACCAAATATTATTCAATTGATGATATGATCATACAATTAAATAATTACACCAATTTAGAAAATGGGTTTTCTAAATAAGTTGCATATGAGATTGAACAACTTATAAGGATATTTTTTCATGGATATTATTTGTAATGTTGTTTAATTTAGTTAAATAACATCAAATAATAAAAGTGTGTATGAGTTATATAATTAAAAGGTTAATTATATAACTATTAAAACAACTAGTTTATTAAAATTGGAGATTGGTTTTTGGGGGGAAAACTCCCTCCCTTGTACATTTCGGCCGCCCCTTATGGGGAGGAGTCTTTTGTGCTTTCTATTGACCATAATCCAAGAACAAGATACACACTCCAACTCTCTCTCTCTCTCATACATGCAAAAGACCAAGAAGAACAAATTTTCTTCCCCTTTTTGAAGGTAATCAAGGCTGGAAATCATTTTTCCAGCAGCTCAATCAAGGCTGAAGAATCGGTTCTCCAGCAGTTTATTCAAGGCTGTAAATCGTTTTTTCAGCAGCCTTCTTGGTCGTTTGGGGTGTACAAATCCTAGCAAGAGTGGTCTTTGCTTGATGCTTGTGGGTATGGATGCTTGAGGACACCTCTCCTTGGTGTCTTGGTCATTCAAGAACCTCATATTCTTCCTCCTTCATCACGTTTTCAGCAGTATACTAAAGGTAGTATGTATGGCTTGTTTTGGTTGTTATTTGTTGTTGATAGCTAGCTCAAGCACATATAAATGATCATTTGTTCATGGGTTTGTTGATGTTTTGTTATTAGCCTTTATTTTCAGATTACTAATGATAATTTTAAGGTTAAATTCCGCTGCGTTTTCATAGTTTAAAAGGTTAAACTACTTTGATTTGGTCCAACAAACCCAACAGAGCAAAGCATATTCACCCTGAGATTCTTTTGTCAAATAAGTTTGATGTATACCCCATTATTCGTCGGACTTCCAGAATAGGTGAATGAAGTTGGAACACGAAAGAGAGAAGAGAAGATGTCAGCAGTCGGTGCTGATTTTGTGGGGTAGTCAGGAGCATCTGACTATTTATGGGCCAATCAAGTTATATCTATCCGCACAGAAAGGATCCTCATTCTTAGGGGGGATCCATGTATAGAGAGATTGAAGACGCAATCAGAAAGTGATGATGTGAGCCGGTTTCCGATGAAGAATCTACATGCATGCTGATTTGGTTGAGATTGTCAGCTATGGATTGGAACCTTCTACCTTTTGCCCAATACAATGTATGAAGACGCAAGAGAGCACAATGTTTATATATTGGGATATGCTGAATGTGAGGGGGAATTTCTGCAGGTGTTAATGTTAATCATGTTAGCCTGTGTGAAGATTGAAGCAATGGAAAACTGTTCATGTCATTATCTGGAAAAATCAGTCATATGGGGAATCTTGCTGCTATGATGGTGTTCTGCAAAAAGAAAACGAAAGCTATTGTGCCTAAATTCATTTTCAAGGATATTGTAGCAACCTGACGGATCGGCAACGTTGGCTAATACGGTTTTCGTTTGATTCTATTGACAACCAGAGCAAAGATTGACTAAAGATTGTAAGAGGTGTTATCTACTATTCGCAAGCAACGTCCAAGGGGGAACTTGTTGGAGCATATATTGTCATATATAGTGTGTCCGTCGCTTGTTGAATAGTCTAGGCTTAATGTAATACACCTGATATATTGTAAACACATGAAATTGGGTCATTCGTAGGAGCATATGCGAATGAGACTCAGTCGTGCGACTGAGCCTTGCAAATGGGCCAGTCGTGCGACTGAGAGATGCGATTGGCCATTGGTATGACTGAACCATAAGTATGGTCCAGTCGCACGATTGAACCATACGCATGGTCAAGTCGTACGATTGAACCATACGCATGGTCCAATAGCACGAATGGGCCCAGTCGCATCTAATATGGACCGAGGCCTATATATACCAGTTTCAATGTGTAGAGAGATTAAGGGTTTGGGGTGGGAGTCTGCCCGGAGCCTAGGGCTGCCGGATGAGAGGGGAGATCATGCTCAATCTCCCCTTGCCAAGAGTCTTGATTCTTATGTTGTAACGAGCTTGTAATCGTTAGGTTTTATCAATGAAACCATTATATTATAGTTTGTGTTATTGATTGTCTCTTGGTTTTGATTTTGTTTCCTTCCGTCAAGAACATGCTCGGATGTCTACCGATCCAGCCGACTTCACAAAAGACTTAGCAAATCAAAAGCTAGTAAGACATTAACCTCATGACACACCTAGTGCATCTCCATTACCCTAGAATTAGTGACTTAAAACTTAAATATTGATGGTAGGGTGATAGACTTGAGACTTTTCCCGGCACATGAAGAAACCTTTTTGCTTGAATTTTAAGGTGAGTTCTAGTGTCCCCTTTTTACTACTATTAAACATGATATATCTGAATTGAAACCTTTTATGTGCTATTGTATGATGTTTGAATGTTGGGGTTAATGTTAGAATCTTCTTATATTTTTATCACGATCATTAATTCTTGTGTGAACCGCTTGTCTTATATGGGTAGATCTACTTGAGGAATCCCCCACACACAGTGCCTTCCGTGATGAACAAGAAGGGTACCACACTAAGATCCTGCGGGGTCGCTTGTTGCATGTGACAAGTTTTTATAAGATACTAGGTGAACCATCGGGCAGGTATGGTCCACTGTTTTGAGGCTCAGTTCTTCCTTCGGGATGAACCAGTAAAACACAACTTTTGAAGAGGCTAGCCGGGACTTAGTGCAGGGTTGATTGTGATCCCCCACAACAGTTAATCTTTGATTCTTTTAAATCAAATGTGGATTCTTTTGAATCCTTTTGTTTTTAAACTTTAAGCACTTGAATTCACCAACTTTTTAGTTGACATAATTTCTTTTTGAGCATGTTTCAGGTAAGCCATGAAGGGACTCTAGCTATTGTTGAAGACCTTGACCTAGTACCGTGACCATGGCATTGGCTTGTCTGATTTTGAAAACACTTTGAACAATTTCTAACTATTGTTTATGAATACACTTTGTCCTTATGTTGGATGTACAATTTCATTTGGGGGTAGATCTGTTTCCAGCCCTGGTTTTCTTAAAATATTAAATGCCACATGATGTTCTCTCCTTTTGTGCTCTTATGATGGTTTGTTTCCGCTGCCATATGTATTGCTAGTCTGTGACGTTCTACCCTACCTGGGCTTGGGGTGTGACATTAAGGAAGTGGTCAGATGCTCAACTTGTGCTTTTAAACCATAATTTTCTGAAACAAGTTTATTTAAATCCTTTTGTAAAGAGTTAATTTTGATTTGATTTAATTTATGTTCTTTTACATGAAATTCATTCAAAATCATTGTTTCTTTAACTTTATCAGCCGGTTGTTGAGCATGTACTCTATATCTTTCAACTTCCTCAACACATATTGATGAACATAACCTATCTCTTACCTCTCTAGCCATGGGTGGAACTTTGTTTTCCATGTGAGCCATTAAAGCTTGATTTTCTTCCAAGACTTCCTTTTCATACATACTCCAGTCACAGGTTCTATCTTAATGTATGATCAACCTAGTTTCTTTAGAGTTACTTGTTCCTGCTGATGTATTTATGGCTTGTGGGAATGAGTTGGTAAGTTGTGGTTGTCTGAAAGATCTTTGAGATGATGATGGTTGGTGAGACTAGTGTTGCTGATGTTGTGTCAAATCAGGATTTGATTGTTGATTACATTCTCTAGAGAAATGTCCATAGAGATTGCATTTGAAACATCTTACCTTTGACTTATCCATACCAACCTTTGATGATTTACTTGCCGCAACCAAATTTTTATTTCTCCTAAGATATTGTTTGGCTCTATAAGCAATCATTGTCATTTGCCATTGAAGATCCATCTCCTCTACTACATCTGGATGTAGTTCTTCCAAGTCTTGCGGGCAAATGTTGGCAGATGTTAAGGAGCTTCCCAGGTAAGCTTGAAAACTTGAACTGAAAGCTGCACAGGCTGCTTTTTGTTCTTCAAAGTCCAGAATGACAGTGATGGGCTTTGTTTGGTTGTTATTTGATGAAGATTTTGTTGATGATGTAGATGTATCTCTTCTATCATCAGTTCTTCCTTTTACTTTTCTTGACCTACTTTAAGAAGATTTCTTTGAAGGCTTTGATGCATAGAAACTTACTTCCTCTTCATCTTCACTCAAAATAAAAAAGTTATCATTATCATTGTTGAAAATGAAGGCACTTCCAGCACTTTTTGTTTCTTTAAAGTGATAGGGTTAGACATGTGTTCTCACACTCTTGTTTCTTGATTTTTCATCCATTTCAAGAGCCTCAACATTAGCTACCAATGTATCTAAAACAGTTGCTTTGAGGTCAATGGTCTTCTTGAACATGGACACAGTTTGCTTCCAACTTTCAGGCAAAGTATGTAGCATCTTTTTGTTTAATTCCTCATTTGTATATTTCAACTTCAAGATATTCATCTCTGTTACAAGTTGCATAAATCTATGGAGTTGTTGAGGAATTGATTAACCCTCAATATGATGAAAGGTTTCATATTGTGAACGAAGGGTGTCCTTCTTAATGCTTCTGATTTCATCACTCCCTTCACAAAGTGTATGAAGAATCTTCCACAAGGAATTTGCTATTTTATAATTCTCACACCTGATTAATATTTCTTCTGGTAAAGCCATACTAAGCAAGTTGTATGCCTTAATATAAACTTTAACATTCTTAATATCATCAGGTAACAGATCATTAGTACTTATGGGTTGATTATTGTCATTATAATCTGGTCCAAGAGTGGGTGGAATATAAGGACGTTCAGTTATTGACACCCATAAGTCAGAATCTGTATAATTCACATGATTTCTGAACTTGATTTTCCAGGATTTAAAATCTGCTTTTGTTTCCAACTTTGGAGGTTGGTATGATGATCCACCAAAGTTCATCATCTTTAGTTAAAAATCTAAGATTTAACTATTTTGGAGTATCTTTTAAGTAATGAACTAATTAGTGACAAAAATCAAGCGATTGTGTTCACAAATCAGTCAATCTTATTAAATCAAAGATTTTGTTAATGTATTTGTTCAAATAAACTTGAACAATTGATGAATGTCAATCAATAACCCAGATCTACTATTTAATTGATTTGAACGATAATCTAAGTTAATCAAGCACTGAAACAGTACTCGCTGAAAGACAATTCACTGTTTTAATCAATTCACACAAAAACGATTTGCTTAAAAACAGTAGATCTAATCAGCAAAAACTGACAAATCTAGTGAAACAAGCAAACAATTAAACACTATTAACACAGATAGATCAATCGATCTAAATCAATGAGCACGTGGCTCTGATACCACCTGTGAATCCAAGGATCGCAATCAAGAATTATCAGCGTTAATCGGAAATAAAGTTAATGATTGCGGAATCAACATTAACCTTGTTTTGTTTAATAAATAAATATCAAATATAATGATTAATGATGATGAAGAACACAATGATGTGAACATAATTAATAAGAAAACTGGATTTGATTCAAACGTATTTCATTAAAATTGATTAATGATTACAGATGAATAAATAATGAACTAAAAAATAGTTTTACACCATACACTAGAAAATATTCTAAGTGTAAAATCTTCCGAAGCATTTCTTCTTCAGTACTTAGTGCATTTGTTGCAGAGAGATATTGGATGTTTTGGTTTGTATCAGACTTAAAGAAATCCTTACAAACTCCACCTAGGCTGATGCTATCAAAATTCAGAAGATCTTCAGATGTTAGTAGTCTTCAGCATAATCATGACCATACCCTTCTTCATTAGATGGTCAGGATCATTCAGACCTTCATAGTATCTTCTCATCTCAAAGAGATCATGCAGAGGTAAGTTGATTATGTCTTGCCATGTATAGACATTCTCAACACCTTGATCTCTGATAACATGCCATCTTTCTGGATTGGTAGAATAAGTCCAGGATAAGATGGGTGTCTCAGCTGTCAGAGGAGCCACTTGCATTGGAGTTGATTGGGCTGCCTCATCATGCACTTCCTCAGGTTGATCTGACTCAGCCTGAGGTGTAGAGGTAGATGATTTAGGCTTCTTCTTCTTAGAATTTGGTTTAGAAGCCATTCTCTTCTTCCTCTTAGATGACTTTAACTGAGAAGACTGGTCTGCAGCACCTTGTTGATCATCCTTGTCTTTCTCAGTTGGGTGTTCCTCCCTCACAGGTTTAGAAGGAGAGGGAGTTTGACCCTGCTTTGGATCAGAAGATGAAGCTTGCTGAGGCTCAGCAGGAGGTCCGGGTTGAGGTGTCTCAGGTTGTTCAAACTTAACCTCCATTTCAGGTGGGACTTGGAAGAGAGTGTAAGTCAATCAGTTCACCACTCTTAATCTTCTGCTTGATTACCCTTATATGCTCATCCATTGTGGATAGAGACATAGGGCCAAGTCTCCTTCCGGAGAATCCATATAGCTTCAAGAAGCTTATCATCCTTTGTCTATCAGCAGACCTCTTCATACTCTTTTGGATGATGGCTCTTGACTTTGCAGCTTCTTCCCTTAGCTTCCTCTTAGTTGTCTTTCTCTCTTTGACTAACTCAAGTTCAAGTTGTTTTAAGTACTCAAACTCAATAAAGTCATAGGATAAGGGAAGAAGTGCATCTGCCTGATAGAAGCCTGTGGCACTCAGGTAGTTGATCATTTTGATCCTATCTTCTTCTTTGTCTACCTGAGGTTCTTGTGGAGCCACATCTTCTTGTACAGGGCTTTCTTGAACTGGGGAGAGAGTGGGAGCATGCTTGTAGAGTCTTTTTTGTCTCTTCTCCTCTTTGAATTGGAGAAGTAGCCTTGCATCCTCTTTTTCTTTCATCTCTCTTGACACTTCCATGTCAGCCAGTTCATTCAGTTGTTCTAAAGGGAGAGAGATGATTTCATCAATGTCATAGTTCCTGGTCTGTAAATAAGTAATCCTGACTGCCCTCAACTTATCATCTTGAGTATTTGGTCTGGGGGCAGCCCTGATTGCAGCTTGCATAAAGCTTGAAGACCCAGAGGAACTTTCTCCCCTTAGCTTCCTTTTCCTCTCTCTCTCTTCCTCCTCAATTTCCTCAGGAGTCATAATCCTTTTCCCTTTGTCACCCACAGACCTTTATGACTCAGGATGGATAGAGGTTTGGCCTTCATTGCTTGGTGTAGTATCCATGCTCTGGCCAGAGAGAGGCTGAGAAACACCTTCACCAGCAGGTGTCTCAGAAGGAGTGTGAATCTCTGCAGCAGTTGATGATGATGAGACAGGGGTCTCAGGTTCTGCCACTGGGCCTTCAGTCAAGGTTTCCCCTATGAAACTAATCTTAGGGTCCACCTCAACATCCAGTTGAGCGATGACATTGCCTGATTGCCTTAGTCTCCTTCTTAAAGTAAACTCTGCAAGGATTATGTCTTGGATTCTTTGAGCCAATCTGTCAGCCTGTCTTGAGTTGCTTGGATTGACAAGTGGCATATTGACTAGATCCAATCTTTCATAAAAGTTCAAGCTTTGAAAGTCAAATACTTCTTGTTGCCCTTGAACTCTGTGAAGAATAAGGGCTCTTCTGTCAGCATCATACCTCCACCTTATAATGTAGTTTGAAGTTCCTTGAGGTGGAGATAACACAGCCCTTGGTATCCTTCCTCAAAGAGACTCCTGATGATAGAGTCTATAGAGTCCACATTAATGTGAACTTGAGGAAGTTGCTGAGAATGCACAATTGCAAGTGAGGATGGTGAGTCCTCTATGTCCATTCTCTGTGAAGAACTCCCAGGTTCTATGGCTGCAGTAACTTTCTCCCCCTTTTTGGTAGCATCACCCACTTGCATAGGTGAGCTGGAGGATAAATCAATCACATCCACAAGTTCTTGTGTTCCTGGTTGTGCTCTCCTTAAAGGTCTCCCAGCTAGTTTTTCCTTAAGATATGAAATCTGAAGTTGCTGATCATTGACCCTGTTTTGTAAGGTAGTCACCTGAGATTCAAGGTGACTGACCTTAGAGACTAAATAGGAGCATGTTTTTGACAGTTTTTGCACCTTTAGTCTCAAATTCCCCTCTTCTTCATCAGAAGAATCATTAGGGGATAAGATGATTGGACCAAAGTCCTCTCTCTCACCACCAGCTTGAGTTTCTTGGCTGCTGGTTTTCCTCTGCTCACTAGAAATCTCAGTTGAGTTGCCATGGTTGAGGTCTTAATGATGTAATCACTTGCAGAAGTGAGAGCCTCTTCCATATGGACATCCTGAACATGTTCAGAAGTGTCCACCTCAGTAACAGGTGTCGGATGTGGGCTAGACTGAGGAGAATCAGAGGTACTCATCTCTCTTTGAGTAGGGGAGGAGAAGAGAGACTCATGGTACTCACTGAATCTTAAGTCTTCATCAGTATAGAAGGATAGGTTGGGAATGGGTTGATCTAAAGGCTGGGGATGGTAACTGTCCCCTGAAGGTTGTTCACTTGAGTGTTGAGACTCAGAGTGAAGGCTTAAGGCTGTTGGGCTTGTGAGCTCATCAGGGTGAGCATGAGGAACCCTAGCCCTGATAGTTGAAGAAATGGGAGTGGTTTGCTCCTCAGGGGAAGTGGGAGCTCTAGTGTCCACTTCCTCCTGTAAAGGTGAGTATATGGGGACATGCACAGACTCAATAGCTTGAGCAGGGGTTCGTTTGGATTTTCTTTCGTAGGTGAGGGTTATTTGTGGTCTTTTTAATGGTAAGGAAGAAGAAGGTGTGGGTTCAACACTAGCTTGTGTTGGTAGGTTGTCACCTTGAGCAATAAGCTCTAACATTTTGGGGACTAGGGCTGTTTCTAACCCTAAGAAGCCTACAGTTGGCTTCTTCATGATTTTACCGGGCTTCATCTGTCCCAATTTAAGAATATTACTTGTTTCCCTCAACTGTGAGCCCAGTTCACAGTTAAGAATGTGCTGAACATATCTAGGAAACATGTAATACTCTAAGGAGTCCAAGTTTGCAAGTAAATTGGTATAAACAAATTGAGAGTACCTGAACTTGACCCCTTGAACCATTCCATGCACTATAAAGGAGAGATCCTCTGGAATCTGGTCCCACCCTCCGTGCTTGTTTGACAAGCTGTGGATAACCACATGGAGCATGTATTTCCACTGGGATGAGACCTTCCCTTTCCTGAAGGTCTTTACAGAGAAATCTCCCTCATAGCCCATCTGCTCAAAGGAATGATTAACAGCTTCCTTTGGGATGGACAACTCACCTTCTTCATCATCCAGCTGCAAATGATAGTTGATGATGGCCGGAGTGATGAAGATTGTCCTCCCTTGCACTGTGGCAGACAGTGCCTTCTCCCCATCCATAATGACCTCTTGGCAGGTCTTCCAGAATTCAAGCAAATGATCCTCATACAGAGTAGGATCAATGGTTAGGGAGGTGAAGTAGTTGGATAGAGTTAAGAATTGGCAAATCTCTGAGAAACTTTCATTTTTCTCAGAGCTTAACAGAGCAACCTGGTTGTGTTGCCTGTGAAGTTGCATGGAGAAATCTGGGTTGTTTCTGCGGTTAAGGTTGGCCATTTTAGAAGCTTAACGTTGAAGAAAGGTAGAAAACCAAGGCGGTTTTGGGAATTAGGTTTGAGGAATTGTGGAATTGAGGAAGATAGTGAGAAAGAGGGGGAACCGTTGGGTATTTATGTGAAAAGAGATTTGAACCAAAGTTAATGAAAGAGGATAAACTTTGAAATCCGAAAGTCGGTCCCACCTCTGAAAAAGTAGTTTACTTTTGCTCAAAAAGTAGTTTTCTTGGAATTCGAAAAGCTTCCGAAGGTAAATTATCTTCGGAAGTTTTAATGAAAAAGCTTCCGAAGCTAAAATGACTTCGGAAGATTTTCCTGAGAGTCTTGAAAATTTTGCTTTGGAAAATAAATAAACACTTGAATGCTTTGTATAAGAAACAACAAAACTTTCGAGAGTTAATTTTGCTTCAGAAGGAAAAAGTTCTTAAAAAGAAATAAGTGTCTGAGATAAGAATTTAAGCTTCGGAAGATAGATTTAGACTTCTTCCGAAGGTAAAATTTCTTAGACAGTTATTTATTTTGAAGACATGATTTTCTTCCGAATATAAAATTATATCTTCCGAAGGATCAGAAAATTTTCAAGAATCTAAGGAAAGTCTTCAAAAGGATTTTATATCCAAAGAAAACATGAGCTTATGGAAGTGATGAACTAGACAACTTAGGACACACATATTTTAAGAAATAATTTGAATTAGGTTTAAGAAAATGTCTACTCAAAGTTAATCATCCCAATAGCTGATATTAGATATTTAAATCTCTGTTCATCAAAAGCTTTTGTAAACAGATCAGCATATTGTTCATCTGTATGAACTTTGACTAGTTTAATTAATCCCTTTTCATAGTTATCTCTTATTAAATGATACCTGATATTGATGTGTTTGGTCCTTGAGTGCTGCACAGGGTTCTCAGTGATAGAGATAGCACTATTGTTGTCTATGTGGATAGGAGTCTCCTTGAAGTTAAATCCATAGTCCAACATCTGATTTTGAATCCAAAGCACTTGAGCACAGCAGCTTGCAGCAGCAATGTATTCAGCCTCAGCAGTTGATGCAGACACACAGGATTGTTTCTTGCATTGCCATGAGACAACCCTTCCACCAAGGAATTGACATCCCCCAGATGTAGACTTTGCAGTCATGTTGCAACCACCATAATCACTATCTGTATAAGCATACATATTGAAGTCAGGATTCTTTGGGTACCATAAACCAAGTGTTGAAGCACCTTTGAGGTATCTTAGAATCCTTTTGACAGTGATTAAGTGAGACATCTTAGGGTTGGCTTGATATCTTGCACAAATACATGTAGCAAACATGATATCAGGCCTGCTAGCTGTAAGATACATAAGAGACCCAATCATAGCCCTGTATAAATGTTCATCTACACACACCCCCTCAAGATCAGGTCCAAGGGAGTGGTTTCTAGCTATGGGTGTCTTAGCAATCTTACAATCAGTCATGTTGAACCTCTTGAGTATGTCCTGAACATACTTTGACTGACTTATGAAGATGCCATCTTCAACTTGCTTCACTTGAATTCCCAGAAAGAAATTGAGTTCTCCCATTGCACTCATTTCAAATCTGTCTTTCATCAGCTTCTCAAAGTCTTTGCAGAGCTTTGTATTAGTTGAACCAAAGATGATGTCATCTACATATACTTGAACTAGCAATAAGTCATTTCCCTGTCCTTTGATGAAGAGAGTTCCATCTATAGTACCTCTCTTGTATCCATGTTTTCAAAGATACTCAGACAATGTCTCATACCATTTCCTGGGTGCCTGATGCAGCCCATAAAGAGCTTTGTCAAGCTTGCAGACATAATCAGGATGATCAGGGTCTACAAAACCAGGTGGCTGTTTGACATAAACCTCTTCATCAATCACTCCATATAGGAAAGCACACTTTACATCAAGTTGAAAGACCTTGAAGTTCTTAGATGCAGCAAATGCCAGGAATATCCTAACAGCTTCTAATCTTGCTACAGGAGCAAAGACATCAGTGTAGTCAATCCCTTCTTCTTGTTATATCCTTGAACAACTGGTCTTGCCTTGTTCTTGATGATAATTCCTCTATCATCCTTCTTATTCCTAAAAACCCATTTGGTTCCAATGGTAGTCTTCCCATGAGGAAGAGGACAAAGGTTCCAAACTTTTTTCCTTTTGAATTGAAGCAACTCTTGTTGCATAGCTTCAACCCAACTTCCATCCTTTAGAGCTTCATCAACTTTCTTTGGCTCTATCTGAGATAAGAAACAAGAGTGAAGACAAACATTTGCTTCATGGGTTTGTCCTCTTGTTCTTACCCCTGTGACAACATCTCCAATAATGTTTATGGTGGGGTGAGACTTGTGGATCCTTAGCTGAGGGATCACAGCAAGTTGCTGAGAAAGATCCAAATTTGAGAAATTCAGATCTGGCATAGATGATTCACCCTCCACATTACCACACTTATCAAGATTAACTTGATCCAATGAGTGTGTGACATCATTGATGTTGTCATCTATGGTGTGGTTATTAGCATCAAGGAATTCCTGATCACTTTTACCATCACCATTGTTGTTTTCCACAATTGAGGTATCTTTATCTGGTTGTGGAGCCCCTGAGCTGGAATCTGAAGGCACCCCAGATGTATCAGCTGAATTTGTCATTGTAGTGCTGATAGAAACCTCATTTGCTGAAGTAGTTCCAACTGGAGCTGAAGATGTATGAGTTGAGGGTCTTCCTAGCTCAAATCTTGGATCAGGATCACCTGTATTTAGATTTTCTGCAGATCCTGAAATATTCTCACAAGATTTGTTAAAACAGTTGGTAACTAAATCAAGATCAAATAGCCAATCAGGACCAGAACCAGCCACACAGGGTGTGTGTTCATTGAAAGTCACATTGGCTGACTCCTCAACAATTCTAGTTCTGAGATTGTATACTCTATAAGCCTTGGCTTGGGAAGAGTATCCAATGAAGTGTCCATCATCTGATTTCTCAGCAAACTTGGCAATTTGATCCTTGGTATTCAAGATGGTGCAGGGACATCCAAACGACCTGAGAAAACCAATGAAAGGTTTTCTCTTGTGCCAAAGTTCATAAGGAGTCTTACCATGTGTCTTAACTACCAAAACTCTGTTGTGCACATAGCAAGCAGTATTTACTGCCTCTGCCAGAAGGTGATGGGCAGTTTAGAGCCAGACAACATAGTTCTTGCAGCTTCAATTAGTGTACTGTTTCTCCTCTCAGCAATACTATTTTGCTGAGGAGTCCTGGGAGCACTATATTGTCTTGTAATATCTTTTTCATCACAAAATGTATCAAGGATTTGATTCTTATATTCAGTTCCTTGATCACATCTTATGGTTTTGACCTTGTGATCACTTTGATTCTCAATTTTTAAGATGAAATTCTTCAGAATCTCACAGGTTTCATCCTTAGTTCTAAGAAAGAAAACCCAAGTGAATCTTGTAAAATCATCTGTGATCACCAAACAATAAGAGGTCCTTCCTAGACTCATTACACTGGTGGGGCCAAAGAGATCCATATGTAATAAGTGTAGGGGAGTAGTGATGGAGTTCCTTTCCTTAGGCTTGTGAGATTCCTTATGTTGCTTCCCTTTCAGGCATGCAACACAATGATCATCACTTGTAAACTCTTTCTTTGGCATTCCAGTTACCAAATCATGTTTAATTAGTTTATTCATGTTCTTAAAGTTTACATGGCACATTCTTTTATGCCATAGGAAAGACTCATCACTATTTGCTTTAGATAGAAAGCATGAAACTTCTACAGAGGGAGATGTTTCTTGCAAATCCATCTTGTACATGTTCCCTTTCCTGGGGGCTCTAAGCAAGATATGGTCATGAGGAATGACCACTCCAGGCTTGAGAACAATGCACTCATGCTCAGTAAAGAGCATGTTATGACTCTGATCACAAAATTGGGATACACTCAGAAGATTGTACCCAAGCTCCTTAACAAAGTTTACCTTTTCAATGCTGAGCTTACCATTTGTGACCTTGCCCCTTCCTGAAATGTAACCACCTTCATCTCCTCCAAAAGCAACTGGTCCTCCATCAATTTTCTCAAAGTTATGGAGCAGAGACCTATTGCCTGTCATGTGCCTGGAACAGCCACTATCAATTATCCAGACATTCATGCTTGTCTTGAGCTGTTCCTGCACAAAGAAAATGATTAGTTACATTTGGAAACCCAAGCCTTACTTGTCTTGGGCTCACTAAGTATAATAGAAGGTAATACAACAGTAATAGATCCTATGGTTGTACTAGGGGGATCTTCAGCTGTTGTTGATGGAGAAACATCAGTCATTTGGTCTTTCTTAGACTTCCACACCACCTTTGGAGTCTTGGACTTGACCTTCAAAACCTTGGAAGCTTTTGGGACTTCATAAGTTTTGATGACTGAACCTTGGGATGATTCTACAATCACTGCAGCAGACTTCAGTGCTACGGAAGAACTCCTTTCTTCCGAGACCAATTTTTCTTCCGAAGGTAATTTTCCATTTACCTTCTTCTTTGATCTGGAGCTTCCGAAGGAAACAGACTTTCCTTTCGAAGCTTGAATCTTCTTGAAACTCTTTGAAGTCTTTGTATTGGTCATATGGATAGTACTTTTAGGATTATATGGGCAATCCTTAGCAATGTGAGAGGTACTTTCACACATGACACATAACATTTTCTTCTTCAAAAGAGTCTCCTTATGAGAGCAAGACTGTCTTTGGTCACATCCCTTCTCCACCTTCATCTTTGTAGATGCTGAGATAGTTCTTTTGGGCTGTGAACTGTTCTTGGAGTTTGATGGTCCAGGCTGTGCAGCAGTGGTACACAGCAGATCAGTCTTCTTCTTTGTACTGAGATGATTTGAACAAGAACCAGAACTCTTAGCTGAGGAGTTTTGGTTGATGTCTTCAGTCTTTACTACTTTAAACCCTGCAGAGATAAAAACTTGTTTCTTCTTAGAATCAGAAGTAGCCTTGATCTCTTGAGCCTTCTTTGCTTTTCTTTTGCTCTTCCTGATCAAGTTCTTTCTCTTTGACTTGGTCATCACAGTAGATTTCTTGTCCTCAGAAGGATAGTGGCCCTTAGTAGAATCCTCCTCTTCACTCTTCTCAGAGGAATTCTTCACTATCTCTTCTTCATCCTCTTCACTTATAGGAGCTATGAGAGGAAGCTCATCTTCACAAGTTCCACACCTAGGAGATCTTACAGACAAGATTGTGTGTGGAGGAGCTATCTCATTTGATCCCAGTCCCTGTCTATTTTGATAGCACACTTTGTTGTGTAGGGATGAGGATATCATGTTCTTGAAGGTCTCTTCTTCAAGAACACTCTTTCCTGCCTTGGCTTTGTTGATCACAAGCTCAGCCTGGCACTCAGTCAACTTAGTTATGAGATCCTGGATTTGAGTCCTAAAATCTGTATTCTCATGTTTTAGTACTGAAATGGTTTTCTCTAAGTCCTCTATCTTTAACTTGTAATCATTTTTAGACTTTCTAAAATCAGATTTTAAAATGTTTAAGGACTCAAGATCAGATCTCATTTCCAAGTTATAGGACCTGTATCTGTTTACTTTAGCAATGCATTCAGGAGTACAGAGATGTTCCAATACCTTGGCTTCATCATGGTCTGCCATTAGTGCTTGGTTTGGAGAAGCATCTTCCACCTGAAAGCTCCAGTCAAAGCCTCCTTCTTCAACAGCAACAACAACATGTTGCTTTGGCTTCTCATTCTGAGGGGCTTTATCAGTGTAGTTTGGTCTGGTTTGTGCTTGGCCACCATTTGTTTTAGGTGCCTTACACTCTCTAGCAAAGTGGCCCATCAAGTTACAGTTGTAACACTTGACTTTGCTTTTATCCAAGCCAAACTTTCCACTGGTTGCATTGCTTGGAAACCTCCTTCCTGTTCTCTTGTAGAACTTCTTGGCTCTATGAGTGAGGAGAGCCATCTGCTGAACAATTTCCATGTACTCCAGGTCATCTGGATGGATACAGTCCAGGTCTTCAAGAGTGAAGAGAGAGTTCCCACAACTTTCATCAGAAGACACAAAGGCTTGAGAAGAGCTTGTCTCTTGGAATGGGCTTCCTTGAGTGAAGTTCTCCCTAGGTGTCTCTGGGAAGGTGATGAAAGGACCCTTTGGTAAGTTGTCAGGGTAGCATATGAGATGATGTTGGGGTTCTATGCTATCCCTTTCAACCACATGCAGGGCTGAACCCATTTGATTGTTGGAGTTGCCAGATGAACCTTGCATGTTCATCTCCATCTGGTAGCCACTGAGAATCCCATATAACTCTGTCAGAGTAAGAGTTTTGAGATTTTCAGTCCTCTTGATGACCACACAGTAGTGTGTCCATCCACTAGGGTATCCACTATCTCAACATAGTAAGTGAGGACATGAACTTCCTTACAATGTCCCTGTTTTCAAGAGGAACTCCTCCATCCACTAGGGTATCCACTATCTCAACATACCTGAAGTATTGCTGAGTCATGGTTTCACCTGTTTTGAAGGTGAAGTTTTCAAACTGCTGCTTCAGGAGATCCTTCTTGTTCTCCTTGGCTTCAGAGGAGCCTTCATACATCAGCTTTAGTGCATCCCATAGTTGTTTAGCTGTTTTGCACTTCTTAAAACCTCTGTACACAGAGTTTGGAAGGGCAGTTTGAAGAGCAGTCATGGCCTTTCTATCAATCTCTACTCTCTTCCTATCTTTATCAGAGTAGTTGGCCACATCTTTTGGGATCATACCAGCACCAGTAGCAGAAGGAGTGCTGGGTATGAAAGGTCCATTTTCAACAGATTCCCACATTCTTGAGTCTAGAGACCTGATGAAACCTTCCATTCTCATACACCAGGTATCAAAGTCATCAAGAGTGATCAGTGGGGATTTGTTCATGGTTCCAGTCTCCATATCAGTCTTTGAAATGGATGCCATTTGGAGAGTTTAGTTTTTGTGTGTGTGAGGGATCTTAAGATGGTGAGATCTTATATCAAGAGCCTGAAATGCTCTGATACCAATTGCAGGAACGGTTAAGGGCTTAACAATTACAACACAACAACACAAAGAGGAGATTAACTAAACTTGATCAAACAGTAAACTGGATTAACCAATATATTGATACGAAGAACCAAGTAAAGATAAAGAGACAGAACAAGAGATTTGGGTTTCAAGGAGGCAATATATTGTTTTCTCAAGTTCTTTTACAAGTGTAACAAAGCATAAAGAAAGATACTACAACTTGGAATACTTATACTACAACCTACAGCCGGCTATACTTTGAAAGCCAGCTGGATACAATTGACTAGACACAAACAAAATCAATTGTAGAATCAAAAGGCATATCTGCCTTTTGACCTTGTGACTATGACATGCCATAGCTCACATCCTTATCTATTACAAAAAGGATAAAGTACATAAAGTAGAAAGTTACAGACTCAAGACCTCAATGTACAGTTACCAAAAGCATGGACCTTTTCACCAACTCATGTAAGTTGGTGACTTTACAGAGATGCAGCGGAAAAGTGTCCAGCTTTATGGAACAGTACATCAGATAAAGCATCTTACTAAAAGTCTTCGGAAGAAATCTGTCTTCATAGGATGAAGCTTCGGAAGACTTTGTCTCTGAGGCTTCGGAAGACTTCATGTTTGGCTTCGGAAGATATTGGTCTTGGCTTCGGAAGATTTTACACTTAGAATATTTTCTAGTGTATGGTGTAAAACTTCCGAAGCATTTCTTCTTCAGTACTTAGTGCATTTGTTGCAGAGAGACATTGGATGTTTTGGTTTGCATCAGAGTTAAAGGAGTCCTTATAGTTTGGGTTTGCCGTATTGTTGCTCGTGTGTTTGTGTTCTGTCTATATTCTTGATATGAAACCTATGATCCATATTTATAAACACACGTGTATCAGTTAAGGAAACACCAGATCTCTTGGGATTTGCACAACTGTTTTGTTGACTTGTTGACTTGTAACACTTGTATTATTTAAATACAAGTGTTTGGACTCCGCAGCTACATGGTCTTCGGAAGGTACTTAGTTCTTCCGAAGGTACTTGATATTCCGAAGGTATTTGCTTATCCGTAGGAGTCTTCACTTGAACTCTTTTTCACTTGAACTTTAGAGCTGATTGTTCATCCGCAGAGGATCTTTGGATGTTAGTCACTTGTAAGAAACATATATATGGAAGAACAAAATATTCATCCATAGATGTTTCTTACGCTTAGTCAATTTCAGTAATTGACCAAGTATTATGTTCGTTCCTGCAATCATACACAAATCAACACACATATGGGTTAACCTATATACACAATGCATAATCAAAATAATGAATTATAATCATTCATTACAAGTATTGATTAAAGTTCTAAGCCTATACAAAATGATCTAGATCTATTGTTCCTAGATATTACAAGCCCCCGTGTCTCTGACAAATTTTTTCCACGATCTCTGCTGACGACTCTGGAACGTTGCAGGTCGAATTTAAGAAGGATTCTAACAAGCACGGGGTCGTGCCTGCCAAGCACGCCCCCGTGTTCACTTTACACGACCTGTATATAAATACCACACTTGTTCCATTCTTTCATCACACCCATTCCTACTTAAAAACGTCTGAAAAATGAAAGAATCAAGTCATGGAAGTTCAAACTGGAATGATGCGAAGAAACCGCGTTCTGAAACGCGAGAGCCAACGACTCAAGAATACTTCTTCAAGCTGCATGAACTTATCAAGCAAATGACTGAAATGAACCTCGTTGCATCCCAACGCCTAGCTGAACTTATCCAAAAAGTTCAAGAGATGGGCGAGGAACTTGTTTCCATTAACCGTCAGCTTGCGGAACTAAGCAACCACACTTCTCACTATCCCATCCTGAACCTTCCACACGGAATGTGTGGAGGCTTCTTTTAGAAGCATTCCGTGATGTGCTAGGTGCACTGATGCGCGTTAAGGAGTCTGGTTTTGCTGTTTCCGATTCTCGGCTTTTAACGTATCGTGTAACCGTAGGACCATAGGAAATGTAGTTTTCATATTGGCTTGTGTTATTTAACTCTAGGACTATTTTCGTATCTTTTCTGATGATTTGGAAGTGATGAAACTTAAACGGGTAAATTGCGTAACGCACGAAACTGAAAAACGGAACAACAAAAGACTGAAACCGAACAACATAACGTGAGCACGCCCCCGTGCCTAAGGAGGCACGCCCCCGTGATCGACAATGAATGAGAACATCTGACTTTTTTCAGCCTTTTGTCATGTTCCCCATCAATTGTGAATGTAAAAAACCGAGCTCATCAGCTGCAATTTCGTATCCTTTTCCATTTTCACCATATTTTCCATTTTTTCTTTCATCTTTTCAAGAGTTCTTTTAAGAGTATTGATCAAGAGGTTAGTATGCTAATTCCTATGATTATGATAGTCATTTATATGTAGTTAGGTGATTAGGTCTCTAAACAACCGAAATCCTAGCAATTATATGTAAAGACTTGTACTTAAACGTATTATGGAATGATGAATGCTTTAAACTTTTTTGTTCATGTTTCTTCTTGTAGTTGATTAGTGTTAATTAGTATGTTTAGTTAGTTATTAGTATGTTTTCTTTTATTGTTAACAAGACTATCTTCATAATTCATGGAGAAATCTTTGTTAATCATGTTCAAGTTACAAGAATTCACAAGTGGTGTTAAACACCATATATATTTTTGAGTATCTTAAATTATTAACAAGTGATTAGAATGCTAAACGTATAATCTTTGGTTTTTCAAGAAAGAAAATGTTAAACCCATGCTTAATCAAAGGGTTACAAACAAAACCACACGTGCTCGAGTCAAGATTTCATGCCTCAAAATGTTAACCGCACCCCCACGTTTCACAAGACGCACCCCCATGTTTAACAGTTTTTCATTGGATGTCAAATTTTTAACTGTTTTTGAACATGAATTGATTATGGTGTTATGTTTTGTAAGACATATGGTTGTCATTAATATCATGAAATTGTTCTAGAAATTTGTTTTGTATAGTTTAACTTATTTTTAAAATTTCAGGATCATGGATCATCCCTACTTGCAATTTGAAGGGAGCCGCGAGAGATGGTGTCATGATAGACTTCAAAGACTACTACAAAGGTTTGAAAGATCCTACTTACAAGCAGACGAAGAAACACTGGCGGCTGTCGGACAGCTCAAAAGATATAATAATTTATTGAGTATTCGGTGGAAGCGTTTATTCTCACAAAATAGACCTTCCGTTTATGAACTAACTCTTGAATTCTTAGCATCTTTCAGATTTAGCATGAAAGACTCTGACCCTTAGGATGATAGTGCAGTTTCATTCAGACTTGCTAGACATTGGCATAAAACATCCATTGCCTTGTTCGGTGTCTATCTTGGTATCTACACGGAACAAGAAATGGAGGAGGAAGCAATATCTGGAATGCCAGCATACCATACCTTTCCAGACGAGAAAGTAAAGACGCAGAAAGTGGTGCCATGCGGAGAGCGTTTTGGGAGCGGATTGCAATCGGAGGGTTCAACTCGAGTAAAGCAAAAAGTAGCCAGATACGAGACCCGCTGCTGCGATACATTCATCGGTTACTTAGCCATTCCATAATAGCTCGTGGTCAAAGCGAGGGAGTTATTAATTTGAGGGACTTTTTTATTTTATATTGTATGGTTAATCAGTTGCCATGTAATATTGGGTATTTATTTTGTAATATTTTTTCTAGGAATGCGATTGTAGGTGCTCCAACACCCATGTTTGGAGGAAGTTGGATTCTGAACCTATATAAGAGCTATGGGTGTAACACTGAGGGAACTGAAGGAGTGATGTCGGGACTGTTGTACTTGAGCATTTGCACAAGTATGTACATGGTGACAAACTTACGGAATGGGCAGCCAAGGTTTATGGATAAAAAGGGACAAATCTGGGATCCGACGGATCCCGAAGAAATAATCATGTACCTCGACATGCTGATACAGCCGGAAGGAACCGGAGCCGGATCTTCAAGTTCACGTTCTAGGGAATTCCCAACCATGTTAGACCTATATAAATCAATCCAAACCACCAGCGACATTGCAAGGCGATCATTTGAATATGCCCAACGAGCCTTCAATCGAGTCGAAAATCTGCGTTCCCGAGTCGATGACCTGAGCAAGGATGTCACGTACATCGGGAACCGAATGTACCATGAGTGGGGGGATATCCCGCCACAAAGCCCTTGAAAACCGTATCACTTTCGGGGCCCCGAGCACAGTTGTTTCGTGCCAATCTATCTTTTAATTTATGTCATTTTTATTTATTTTGTGTGTTTAGGATTTTAATGCTTTTAATAAATTGGTGACATTTCAAGTGATCCCGAGGATTCTGTTAACTGGAGGGCAACCAAACACAAGTGACAAACTCATCATTTTTAGGGGAGTTATTTCATTAACCTTTCTTGGTTTTAATATACTAAACACATTGAGGACAATGTGAATTTTAAGTGTGGGGATGGGGGTAATAGATTTGACTTTGCTAAAAAGGTTCAAATTTAAAAAAAAATTATAAAAAGATCACTTAAAAGTTAATTTTTGTGACAAGAAACCAAAAATTTAAAACAATTTTTGATAAACCAAATTATAAATATACGTTTTCGGGACATAAATAAGTAAATTAACAACATCCAAATAAAATTGAAAATGTTTTTTTATGATATCCTTAAAAGTAATAATCTAGTAAAAATATTTAATCATGTAAAATGAAACACTTTTACCCAATTTCATCCATATGTGAGTTTATTTTTGAGCTTTATACAGCTTTTAAAAATTGCAATTCTACTTTCATTCTGCATTTAATTGAGGGTGTCATATGATACGTATGATCAGAACTTGCTTTGGGTATACATTTCAAGACCTTGATTAGTATTTGTTGCATAAAAATGTGTTAGGCATTAGGAAACCTTAACCATTCAAGCCCCAACAATTTTCTTTTATTTTTTCTTTATCCGAACGTCAACCCTAGTTAGCCCCGTTGAGCTTAAACGTTTTTATCTTTCAATCACCCGAACCACCAAGTCACTTAACTAAAAAGCCTTCAACAAAACCCGTTTTTGGCCTATACAAAAAAGATAAAAAGATAAAAAAAGAAAATTTTGGTCTTTTACTCGCAGACCTAAAGGAACTAGAATTCATTCTTTTGATTTTAATTTACTTTGTTGCCTTCACCACGCGAAATTGGGACTTCCCCCGGAAATACGCGAACAAATTTTCAATCTCACATTCGATGCAAGAAAGAAATGGCGAAAAAAGGAACAAGTTCCGCCATTTTGTGGGATTTCAAAAAGTTCTATAAAGAGACGGGCGAAAAGATACGAAAGCTGCCCGAACTGTGGAAATTGGTCCCATAATGGAAAATGCAAAAATAACCAAACTGAGTCTCAATACGAATACACAGAACTGATCCGATTGGGTGCCATTAGGCTTCAAGCCGAATGATCCTTGAGAAATGAAAGTTTTGTGTATCTTCGGGTGAAAGATGAAATACGGTTCTTGAAAGCAAAATATGGTCTTGACAATCTGACCTTAAACAAGTCCTTAAGTTAGCATATCCCTTCTAGCTTGAAGTGTTGTATAGGGAGCCTTTTATTGCTTTCCTTGTAGTTTATGTTAGAAAAATAAGCCAAGACCGTCGTTTTTAGCAATTAGCCACTTTTTCCAAATATTCCATACCCGAGCCCGAGCCAAGTTACAACCATCAAAGACCTAACGATTTATGCAAGTAAATAACTAAATAGGTGGATATTTGATCCCTTACAAACCCTATGATTTCACACGTATTCATACTAGGCAATTGAGTGTATTAGTCATACTTAATCTTAATTATGACTCCATATATTTAGCCGAGTGTGAGTTCATCTTGTGAGAAGTGTGGATTTTTACATGATAATAATCTTTACCAACCAATCTATTGCTTGCTAGGATATCATTTTACATATGCTTAAAATGTTTACATTTGGATGAAATAATATTTACTTGCGTATTTCCCGAAAGACATATTTAATATTTGATTTATTTGGTTTTTGGTGGAATTGTCATTTTAAGTGATTTTTGCTTGAGGACAAGCAAAGTTCAAGAGTGGGGATGTTTGATGTGCCCCAAACTATACATAAAAATCCTATCAAAAGCACATCAATTACTCCTCAATATCTCCCTTAAAATGATGATTATGTACTTAGAAATGTTAAATTGTGTTTTAAGGTGTTTAAAAGGGCAAGGTGGACAAAAAGAAGCATATTTGACAAGAAATTGAAGTAATCCGAGCTTTGGAGTCCAAGCATGGGGCCGTGCCGCATTAAGCACGCCCCCATGCCTTGCTGGAAACACACCCCCGTGCTAAACTGACACACCCCCGTGTTTGGACATCTGACAGGACAAAAAGTATTGTCCCCTAAAAGCAAGCATGGGGTCGTGCCCATCAAGCACGGCGCCGTGCCCCACCTTCAACATGGGGTCGTGTCCCATCAAGCGCGGGGTCGTGCCTGACACAGCCTGCATGATGAGCCGACCAACTTTCGTAAGCATTGTACTAGCACGGGGCCGTGCCTTTTAGGTACGCGGCCGTGCTTAAACACTCTAGAAAGCCTATAAATAGAAGCCTAAGTTCACATTTTTGGTAAGCTTTTGTGAGAGAGTTACTCTATAGAATTCTCTCAGGAATCAAGTCTTCAAGACCATTTGGAGGCTCGGGAGGTGCATACAACACTTGGAAGAAGCTCGGATCGTCTAAACGTCATCCATTGTTGATTATCGGTTTGATTGTGCCATTTCACTGATGATTTCATATCTATCTTATTTGTTATCTGTTGTTATGTTCAAGCTCATTATGAGCTAAACTCTTATTATCATCCTAATCGTATGAAACTTATGTAATTTGTGATGAACTAATGGTGTGATATATATTATGTTAATGTTATGGTGGTCTTGGGAAAACTTTTGATGGGTATCATCTACATTTGAACGAGAAGTTATAACTTTATGGTTTGTGATTGTGATTGTCATACACGGTTGAAAAACATATGATAAACTTTCATGCGCGAAACCGGTCTTCATAATAAAGCCATGGTTAATGAACTAGAAATGGTTATTAGAAATCATATCACCTTAACTTTCTAATCATTTGCGGGTTCCCTTTTATTAGTCTAAGAAATCTACAGTAATTGTTATGTGTTGGATCTAGAAAGGCTGGTGCAACCAAAACCAAATCACTTAGAATATTTTGGTACAACAAATAAAGGACTTCCGAAGGAAAAAGGAGCTCTTTCAAAGACAAAGTGTAAAACTAACTTCCGAAGGAAAACTCCAACTTCCGAAGACAAAGAACTTACTTCCGAAGATCAAGACTTAGAATGATAGATCAGAATTCAACTTCCGAAGTATAGAAGTCCTCAAGCCTCCGAAGTATAGAAGCCTCTTCCGAAGTATAAGTGGCTTTGGAAGAACTTGTTCTTCCGAAGCCAACTTACCTTCGGAAGACACTACTATTATCCAGTGGACATAAGTATGGTCTCCCTGACACTACGCTGCAGACATCTGAGATACTGCATGGTGTTTTCTCAAAAGCCAAGTAGTTGACCATACTTTATTCCACTGTTTACCTTTATAAGTTAGTACAGTTGCCATCTTTAGTTGGTGACAAAAGGTAAGTCATGGACATGTCATGACTACCATATCTTAGATAATACTTTATCTAAGATACCTTAAATTTAGCATCGTAGTATATGCTTTAGTCTTAGGTTTCCAGCTGGTATCAAAGTATATCCGGCTGTAGGATCTAGTATGTATAGTTTCTCATTGTAACTCATGTTTCATGCTTGTAAGAGTCTTGTAATACTTTGAGTTGAGAAGTAATATATACAAGTGCCTTGAAAATTATTTTTGTGTGTTCTTTGCTACTTATTATATTATTATCAACTCTTATAAAAGACTTTACTTCATCTGATTTGAGTGTTCTATAAGTGAGTTTGAGAGAAATCCAAGTGTTTAAGTGACTAACCCGATCCTTCAATTGGTATCAGAGCTTTTTAGGCTCTTGATTGTGAGATCTTACTATCCTAATCAACTTGTTTTTCACTCCTCCTTATACCACACTCAAAATGGCCCTCAACAAATCTGAAGTAGAGATGGGGACGATGACCAAAGCACCCATCATCACCCCTGAAAACTTCAGGTCATGGAGCAGAAGAATGGAAGGCTTCATGAGGTATCAAGACATCAAGATGTGGCAATCCATTGTCAATGGCCCGTATAAGCCAAAAGTAGTTGGTGGAAATGGTGCCATGATTGAGAAAGCTGTTGAAGATTATTCTGATGAGGACCGAAAGAAGCTGGACATTGACAGCAATGCTATGACTGTTCTCATGACTGCAATTCCAAACTCCATCATGGTGGGGTTTGAGCATTGCAAGTCTGACAAAGAACTGTTTGATGCGCTTGCTCAAATGTATTCAAGCTCAAATGACTCCAAGAAGGACTCACTGAAGTAGCAGTTCGAGAACTTCACCTACGTTGTTGGAGAGACTCTTAGCCAGCAATACTTCAGGTATATGGATCTCATTTCTTCCCTTCAGTCTGTGGGAATTGCTCATGAACTTAGAGACCTTACAAGAAAGTTCATGAGTGCATTACCCAATGAATGGACATTCTACTTTGTCTCTATCAAGAGAACAGAGAACCTGAATAGACTCACCATGACTGAACTATGTGGCATCCTTGATGGATATCGTTTGGAAATGGAGAGTAAGAGAGGCCATCAGACAAGCAGACCCTTCAGCCTTCCTGCTAGCAACGCTTTAATGGTTGCTGAAGGCTCCGGAACCTTTCAGCCTTAACAATACCTGACTTACACCCAGCAACCATTTTGTTTTTCTGGGCCATACATCACATTTCCTGAGACTCCAAGGTCTCAACAAGCTCAGCAAAGCTCCTTTCAGGGCAGCTGTGCTTTTGTCTCAGGAAGTGGACACTCAAATGATTATCAACATTGCTTTGATGATCTAGAGTACTTCAGCCCGGATGACGTGGAATACGTGGACATAGTCCAACAAATGGCTCTACTAACCTACAGAGCAAAGAAGTTCTTTAAGAGAACTGGAAGGCAATTTCCCCAGAACCCAATAAATAGCAAATTTAGGTTTGACAAAACCAAGGCCAAATGTTACAACTGTAACTAACTTGGTCATTTTGCAAGGGAATGCAAGGCTCCCAAGTCCAACCCGGGAACCCCACAGGCCTCCACACATCCCTCTACACCAAAGCCCACCCGAAAGTCAACAGAACAGCTGCAATGGCTTAAGAAGATGACTGGAGCTTCATGGTACAGGATGTGACTCCTGGTCAAGCACTTATGGTCGGAACAGATGAAAATAAGGTATATGAACATCTCTGTACTCCTTCCTATATTGCTAAGGTTAAATTGTATCAGGACTATAATATGGAGATTAAATCCGATATTGAATCTTTAAATGTTTTAAAATCTGATTTTAAAAGGGTTGAATCTGACTATCAAAGAAAATTTGAGGAGTTAGAGAAAATTGTGTCCCTATTAAAACACGAACACACAAACTATAAGACTCAAATAAAGGATTTAATATCCAAATTGACTGAGGCTCAAGCCCAGCTTGTCATAGCTTAGGGTCAAGCCAAGAAGTATGCTATTTCCGAGCAGAACTTCCAAGCTATTCTTGCATCATCCTCTCACTCAAAACTTTGTTACCAAAACAAAGGTGGGTTGGGAACCAATGAAATTGCTCCACCACACTCCTATGAGTCTATAAGACAACCAAGGTGTGGTACTGAGGAGCAAGAGGTTCCATCTGCTGACCCACCTTTTCATGAGTCAAAGAACGATGCAACCATGGAGACCATCACAGGGAAGAACCAGGTAATTATACCCTCTCCTACCAATGATGATCAAACCCTGACCACCAAAGCCAAAAGAAGCAGAGCTAAGGCAGCCAGAAAAACTGCCAAGAAAGTGGCTGAGTCTAAGCTGAAGATAGACCCCAAGCAAAAGGGTGTATTCATCTCAGCTGGATTCCAGGTGGTTGGAAACTCTGATTCAGGAAAGGGGTGTAGTACCAGCACTCCTGTCCTACCAAAGGATCAGAAGTTAAAGGGAAAGGTTGCTGATGAAGAGAGAAAGAACAAGAAACAGCAATCCTCAAGTTCCCAAAAAATTAACCTTGCATGCATAATGTGTGGTCTGCAAAACCACATGGCCAAAGATTGTTACTACAATCCTGCTAGCACACATTATGCAAATAATGTTAAAAAGGAAGGAGTCAGGGAAGGTTTCTCATTTGGACCATATAAAATGGTTCAAGTGATGAAAAAGGGAAAGCTAGACTCAAAAGAATAAAAGAGTCCCCTTGAGACCATCCTAGAAGAAGACTGCTTCGGAAGAAAAGGTGGTGAAGGCTTCTTCCGAAAAGAAAGAAGCCTCGGAAGAAGGCCAAACTACAAAAGCTTCAACAAGCTCATCCTCCATGATCAACCAAGGGATGGAATGGAAGATCAAGGAAGATGTTATAGCCCAAACCTCTTCTTTAAAGACATCCATTGAACCCCCATGCATAATATTTGGTTTAATTATGTCACTATCATTGGAAGAACCCAAGACCAACAAGGCTTGGGTTTCCAATCAAAACTAATCATCTCATCTTATGTGCAGGGACATCCATATGACGAGAATAACAATGTTTGGATTGTGGATAGTGGATGCTCCAGGCACATGACAGGGAACAGATCTCTCCTTCAACAATTTCAACATTATGATGGAGGTCCTGTCCAGTTTGGAGGTGAGGCCGGAGGATATATTTCTGGCAGAGGAAGTATATCCAATGGAAAATTAAAGGTTGACAAAGTTAACTTTGTCAAAAAGCTTAAACACAACCTGTTAAGTGTTTCTCAGGAATTAGTGCTTCTTAGATCTCCCAGGAAAGGGGATATGTACAAGCTGGATATGAACAATGCTTCCCCAATAGGAGAAGTATCATGCTTTCTTTCCAAAGCTAATGGTGATGAGCCCACACTATGGCATAAACGAATGTGTCACGTAAATTTTAAGAGAATGAATAAATTGGCTAAAAATAACTTGGTACATGGTTTGCCTAAAAAGGAATTTTTCTGCAAAGATAACTGTGTTGCTTGCCTGAAAGGGAAGCAACACAGGGCATCTCATAAATCCAAAGTTGTTAACTCCATCACCACCCCATTACACTTATTGCACATGGATCTATTTGGTCCCACAAGTATAATGAGCATTGGAAGGAAATCATATTGCCTTGTGATTGTTGACGATTTTACTAGATTTACTTGGGTATTCTTTTTAAGAACTAAAGATGAAACAACTGAAACTTTAAGTGTTGAAAGCTTCTCAGTACCACTTCAGGGAAGAACAAAGAAACAGACAAATATCTTTTGTCTCTAGTGTTAAAAGCTTTGAGAAGCATAAACAAGTGAGGTTTTGGTAGCATCAGCCTAGGGGGAGTTTGTTGGATCTAGAAAAGCTGGTGCAACCAAAACCAAATCACTTAGAATATTTTGGTACAACAAATAAAGGACTTCCGAAGCTAAATGTGGAACTTCCGAAGGAAAAAGGAGCTCTTCCGAAGACAAAGTGTAAAACTAACTTCTGAAGGAAAACTCCAACTTCCGAAGACAAAGAACTTACTTTCGAAGATCAAGACTTAGAATGATAGATCAGAAGTAAACTTCTGAAGTATAGAAATCCTCAAGCCTCGGAAGTATAGAAGCGTCTTCCGAAGTATAAGTGGCTTCGGAAGAACTTGTTCTTCCGAAGCCAACTTAACTTCGAAGACACTACTATTATCCAGTGGACATAAGTATGGTCTCCCTGACACTCCGCTGCAGACATCTGAGATACTGCATGGCGTTTTCTCAAAAGCCATGTAGTTGACCATACTTTATTCCACTGTTTACCTTTATAAGTTAGTACAGCTGCCATCTTTAGTTAGTGAAAAAAGGTAAGTCATGGACATGTCATGACTACCATATCTTAGATAATACTTTATCTAAGATACATTAACTTTAGCATTGTAGTATATGCCTAAGTCTTAGGTTTCCAGCTGGTATCAAAGTATATCCGGCTATAGGATCTAGTATATATAGTTTTTCATTGTAACTCATGTTTCATGATTGTAAGAGTCTTGTAATACTTTGAGTTGAGAAGTAATATATACAAGTGCCTTGAAAGTTATTTTTATGTGTTCTTTGCTACTTATTATATTATTATCAACTCTTATAAAAGACTTTACTTCATCTGATTTGAGTGTTCTATAAGTGAGTTTGAGAGAAATCCAAGTGTTTAAGTGACAAACCCGATCCTGCATTATGGTTTTCTAAAATTAATGATATATTAGGAAGGAACATGATCAACTCTCTTTTTAACATTATGTTTTCAGAAATCGTATGTCAAATAGGTCACAAAAGATTCACCTACATTACTAGGGCTTTGATCTAAGCAGTAAATTCAGCCTGACGTGATCCTAGTCACTACGGAGCAAGATAGACGAGAAATCGAGCCAACTCATCTTTATAAACATTAACATAATTACATTAATCAATATCTTTAAATCACACTACAAATTCATCACAGTTACATAAGTGTAGTCTAGTTAGGATGATAACCTTTATTCCCTAGTTTTAAATCCAAACGCTTCAAATCTTAAGTTTACTTTACTTTTACTGTTGTTTTAAACCCTAAAAAACTTACCAGTGCAACTTATCATTTTCTTTAAAAACCAAATCTGATAGTCAAACATCAAGGTTGTTGAGTAGCCTAGGTGTGTCCACGGATTGATACTCGGTTCTTACGAACACTATATTAGCACATGACAGGTACACTTGCCTTTTGTGTGTGTGGTTTAGTATTTGTAATAACCAATTAAAACTGAATATGTGAGAAAAATCTGTATCAAAATATATACTATCCGCATCGCATTAATATCCTTCTCAGAGCACCTAGGAAAGGGAACATATGCAAGGTGCATTTGCAGGAAACCTCACCCTCGGGAGAAGTTTCTTGCTTTGTATCTAAAGTCAATAGTGATGAGTCTTTCCTTTGGCATAAAAAATGTACCATGTAAACTTTAAGAACATGAATAAATTAATTAAAAATTTGTAACAACTGACCTCAAGGTCGTTATTCTAACCCTAATCTACTTGCATTTTTCCCATCTTATGAGTACTAATAATAGAAACAATCTAACTCTATTAGTGAATTTGGAATCATCTTTTGCTATTTGTTCCATTTTATGATTTCATGTGATTTTAGTGACTTTTAGTTAATTTAAGTTTTACCTTTTAAAACTTGGTGTCCCGGGAATGTTAACTAGCCACCCTTGCAAAGCTAAATCTCAAGTGAAACAATTAAAATGTGTACATACACACTCATAATTCGGTCAAAGACATGCATGTGCATGCACAACACTTAACAATTAACTAAACCTTACCACCTAAAATACAACACTACACAACAAATTAATACTACATAATATTAATTTGTATTTAAAATTAAATCTAAAATGCTCCACTAGAGGCCAATCTCGCCACCCCTCTCCCCAATCCACACCTCTCTTCCCCACTAAACACCACCACCCCTACCACCCACTCCCATTACATGCAACACCACCCACACCCTCAATTCTCTCCTTCTTCTCTCTTCTCTCAAATTCTCAGCACGAAACACACACACACACTCGCAAACTCTCTCTAATCCCAGCCTCATTCTCGAAAAACAACACCATTTCATCCTCGGCCAAGCTCAAGAACCGCAAAGGTGAAGTTGTGGGTGCTCTTGAGTACACGGTTCTCACTAGTTCGGCCTTCTCCAGCCTTGCTCAAGATTCTCCAGCCTTGTCCAAGGAGTTTCAAGCCATCCAAGACCATCTACACCCTCCAAAACGTGAACAATACCATGTGTAAGCTTCATGTCACCCGAAAATGGTCATTTCATGTGTTTTCTTCACTTCTCTTTTAAAAACACCTCCTCTCTTTGTTGTAGCAGAAATCCGACACCATTATCTTGTTCTTGAGGAGCTTTCAACTTCACAAAGGTATCTCACACGTTATATTGGTCATTCTTGAGGTGGAAACCGATTTCCACCATGAATACCCTCTTTTTGGGTATTTTGCACCATCTAACTTGTAAATCTTGTAACCCTTGAAAGCAAAACTTGTAATCTGCTTGATAATAATTTAATGGACTCCTAATAACCTGTTTTGAAAGTTACAAAAGGTTATATAACTCGAACATGTGGTTATTGCACGGGCTACACCTTGAAAAACCTTCTTTGTACATGAAATAACACTATTTAAGCACTTGTTTGAAAACCCTCTCAACCAAGGTTCATAACCTGCTCATGAACGACTTTGGAACACCCTAATAATCTGATAATAAAGTTAAATAAGGTTTTGGTAATGTTTAAACGCATGTTATAAGGATTTACACATGTGTTATGGTTGGTTATGGCTAAATCACTAAGTTGATGGTTCATTGTTGTATTGGGTGACCTAGCCGTGAGTTTGGGACATGATTTCAGAAAGTTTTGATGAATATTAAGTGTGTGAATAATGGTTAATCTCAGAAAATTAAAGACATGTTAAGACTAGACCCACTTTAGTCATTTTCAGGACCCGAAACATGGGAAAACAACTTTAAAATAATAAAACGTGGATTTTATCCATCTTGAAAAGTATTCCAGGCTAATAATGGTTAATAAAGTGTTCTGGAGTCAATTAGCGATTTAAATGGTCAAAAGGATAAATTAAATGGCGTTTTAACTAGAAACGGGTACTAACCGAGTGACGTTTTTGAGAAAAATCCAAGAAGAAGGAGTTTAAATGTAACACCCGCTTATTTATTATTTTGAAGCCGACGAATAGAGAAAAAGAAATAAAGTCCAAAGTCGAGGGATCCAAACTCGCCAACGAAAGAAAGTCGGGCGAGTGGGAGTATATAAGGGAGAGGGCAGCCATTACCCTCTCCCCCACACTCATATTTTCAGCCATCTAGAGAGGAGAAGAGGGAAAGAAGAACAAAAGAGGAAAAAGGGGTCGGTTCGGATGGTTCGGGTGGCCAAACTCGTTGTGTAGCAAGCCAAATCGAAGCCCTTGTCGTTGCTCCTTTGTGTGAGTTCTAGGACCCCATTTTTACTTGTTTTCAACCGATTTTGGGGCTGGAGAACATTAAAAACCGTTTTTGTGTGTGTATGTGTTTGACCCATTTGGGTGTGATGTGTGTGATGCGTTTCGTGTATGTTTCCGGGCTTGTGTGTGCTTGTATGGTGTTGTGCTATGCATTCCTAAGGTCTAGGATGGTTGATTTAGGCTTAGAATGGGTTTGGATGAGCTTGGAGGCCGAAAATGGCAGATTGGGTTCAGGATGAACTCCATTCTGCATCAGCTAGGGCTAGGCGACCGAATGGAGGCCATACGGCCGATAGAGAGGCGATTGAGGGTCATTCGCACGATTGGGATTCATTCGCACGATTGAGGGTTCAATCGCACGACTAAGGTTTCATTCACACGACTGGGAGTCCAGTCGCATGAGGAGTCATACGACTGAGGGTTCAGTCGCATAGGTGCTTAGTCGCATGAGTCCATTCGCATGAGGTCAGTCGCATAGGTGATCATTCGCATTAGTTCCATCCGCATGGGGTCCATACGCACGATTGGATGTCCATTCGCATAGATGTTCATCCGCATGAGTCCAATCGCATGATGTTCAGTCGCATGGAGGCCATGCGACTGAAAGGTGTCCATACGCACGAATAGGGCTGTTGCACCCGAAGGAAAGTGTAGTTAGACTTCTGGCTTTCGGGGGAAAGTGCAGATGTAAGTTCTGACGTAAAAGTTTCCCGTAAGAGCATGTAAGATGACTGTTATGGCCTTAGAGAGTATGTAGGTCATGATGATGATGATCTTGCATGTTTATGCATGTTATGTATGTATGATGTTGCCCTGTATGACGATGATGACTATGACTGTGTATGATATGTTCCTTATTATGATGTATGTTTATCTTTCTTGCGGCTTTACGTGTCATGTTAATGAATGAATGAAGTATTAAGTAACGTAAAGTGAAAGATAATGAAAGAGGAACATGAAGTAAGAATGCATGCATTAATGAATGATGAATGAACGAAGGAAAGGCTTGCAAGCTCATATATGGGGTGAGCAACTTTGTCTTTCAAGAGACTCGGATGATGTGCAATCATTAAGATTGCCCATGGGGTGAGCAACCTTGTTGTTGCAAGAGACTTGAATAACGTGCTATCGTTACGTTGCCATGAGGTGAGCAACCTTGTTGTTGCAAGAGACTCGGATAGTGTGCTATCATTAAGATTGGCAATGAGGTGAGCAACTCTATGGTTGCAACAGACTCGGATAGCGTGCAATTGTTGAGATTGCTATTGAGGTGAGCGACTCTGTCGTCGTAACAGACTCGGAAGAATGAACGTATGAAAAGAACGAAAGATAACGAGTGTGATGAAAGATAATAATGACATTATATGTGTATACGTATGATGAATGATCACATGAGAAAAGGAATAGTTTTAATGAAAGTAATGTATGTTTTATTATGAAACTAGAACTCACTCAGTAACGCTGACTTTTATATGTTTTCCAGTTGGCAGGTAATGATTGCTGAGGATGGCACCGCGAGGCTACTCAGCTCTTTTGGGATGGCATCCATTTATAAAGCTTTTATGATGTAATGCAAACATGTATTTTGTAATCGGATAATGATGTATTATTTGGCAAAAGTGTTTTAAAATGAAACGAGATGTCATTTTTGAATGTTTCCGCTGCAATATTTTCCTAAGGCAAATGTAATTATATGTTTTATGTGCGATGAATGACCAACTGTAAGCGTCTCGGGAACGTGGCCTTACAAGTTGGTATCAGAGCCAAAGTTTAGGTGAAATGGGTAAATTTTCAAAATAAACCTTAACTTAAACTGAGAATGGGACGAAAGGGGAATGGGATGCCAATCTGAGTAGCTGCGTGCCATTAGGTATTTTCTTAAAGTTAACCGGTTTTATGTGCGCATGGTATGTGGTTATGTGTTGTATGTAGATTTAAATACTGATGTAGTCAGGACAGGTAATACTTGGGGTATGAAGAGTAAAGTAAGTGGCTAATCAAACTGGCCACTGTAATTAGGGACTTACTATACTTGACATAAACTGAGCTGTTTCCTTGAATGACCGTGTTGGTGTTTGAATCTTTCAGTGTGATAGAGAATGGCTGGTGGTAGATCTTCTAGAGCTTCTAGGGGTGGAGGCCGTGGTGGTCCTGATGCGGAACCGCGACCTAAAAGAGGAAGGCCAAGAGCTGAGAAGGAGGTTCCTGAAGAACCTGAGACCCCTCATCCGGAGGCTGGGGATGAGAGTGCAAACTTGAGGGCCTCGGTAAAGGAACCTGTTGTTGAGGAAGTACATCAGGTCATACAGACAATCTTACTGTCTGTGGTGACCGAAGTCATTAAGGCTGTGAAAGAGGGAGAAAGAAAGGAGAGAAATAGGGCCTCGTGGGAGCGGGAGCAACCGGAGCCTGAAACGATTTTCTCCAATAATGAGGAAGAGGAAGAAGATGAGCCCGTGCAAGGGGTGGTACGAGGCTGTAACTATGGGGCTTTTATGAGGTGCAAGCCCCCAACTTTTGATGGAAACAGCACTACTGCTGCTGCTCACCGGTGGGTGAGGGAAATGGAGGCTGTTCTTGATATTAGCGAATGCCTTGAAGACCAGAAGGTGAAGTTCGCTACCCACTCTTTTGTGGATTCGGCTCTGTGTTGGTGGGACAATATTGTCCAAGCCGAGGGTAGCATGGCCATTGGAAGGATGAGATGGTCTGAGCTGAAAAAGTTGGTGATTGATGAGTTTTGTCCTCATCGGGAAATGGACAAGGTCGAAAGGGAGTTTCTGCAACTGGAGGCGGGAACCATGACACACCAACAGTACACCATGAAATTCAACGAGATGGCACGTCTGGTGCCGGATCAGGTGACACCTCTGTCCCGAAAGATCAAGAGGTATATTCAGGGTTTGCCAGCGGATATTTGCAGGCACATGATCGCTGCCCGGCCGAGCACGTTTAGGTCGGCGGTGGATTTGGCGGGAAGATTGTATGATGAGAAAACGGTGGTGGTGACTAAAGGTGGCAGAAAGAATGGTGGTGACCGATATTGGCAGGGGAAGAGGTTTGGTCGGGGTGATGCCTCGACGGGTAATAAGAAGGCATGGGTGGATGACCGCCGTGTGGTCACGTGGGGTGCGGGATCGAGAAGGTGTGGCAAGTGCGGAAAGGAGCATAGTGGGGAGTGCAGGTTGGGGTCGAACTTGTGCTTCAAGTGTGGAAAGGCAGGGCACATGGCAAAGGACTGTCGTATAGTCCGATGCTATAACTGTGGTGAAGAGGGTCATATGAGCAAAGATTGTAAGAGGCCAAGGGCTGAGAGCTCCGGGGCGAAGAAGACAGGAGGTGAAGGACCGAGGGTGAGCGCCAGGGCATTCACCATGACACAGGAGGAAGCTAGAACGGACCCTGATGTCGTGTCCGGTACATTTCTGGTAAACCAAACTTTAGCTTCTGTGTCATTTGATTCGGGGGCCAGTAAGAGTTTTATTTCTGCTGCTTTCTGTGCTAAGCTACCTGTTAGTAGTAGATGTGTTGATGTGCCCTTTGATGTAGAAACTGCCATAGGTAAGTCTACCAAGATTTCTGAGATGATAGAGAACTTTGATGTGGAACTTAAGGGTCATAAGTTTCCTGTTAGACCGTTCGTGATGACCTTGGGTGGTTTTGATTTGGTTCTTGGGATGGATTGGTTAGCGGACTTCATGGCGAACATTGTGTGTCGCAAGAAGATGATTCAGTTGTCGGCGCCTGACGGTAGTTCAGTGACGGTTTATGGTGATCGGGTTACTACGATTCCGAAGGTGATCTCGATGGCGGTGGCGGGAAAGTGTATGAGGCGTGGATGTAGTGCCTACTTGGCCTATGTAAAGGATGTGGATACGCCAACACCACAACTAGCCGATGTACCGGTTGTGCGCGACTTTCCAGACGTGTTCCCAGAAGACTTATCAGGAGTGCCACCTGACAGAGAGATTGATTTTCAGATTGATCTGATACCGGGTGCCCAACCTGTCGCCAAGGCACCGTATCGGTTGGCTCCGACGGAAATGAAGGAATTGATGGAGCAGTTGCAAGAGCTGCTTGATAAGGGCTTCATTAGACCGTGTATCTCTCCTTGGGGTGCTCTGGTCCTGTTTGTAAAGAAGAAGGACGGTAGTATGAGGATGTGCATCGACTACCGCGGGCTGAACAAGTTGACGGTGAAGAACCGATACCCCTTACTGAGGATAGATGATTTGTTCGATCAGCTTCAGGGTGCCAGTTGGTTTTCAAGGATAGATCTTCGATCTGGTTACCATCAGTTGAAGGTGACGAAGTAAGACATTCCTAAAACAGCTTTCCGCACGCGCTATGGTCACTACGAGTTCCTCGTCATGTCTTTTGGTTTGACCAATGCGCCAGCTGCTTTTATGGATCTGATGAATCGAGTGTGTCGGCCGATGTTGGATAAATCAGTGATCGTGTTTATTGATGATATCCTGATTTACTCGAGGAGCGAAGCAGAGCATGCCAGTCACATTCGGGAGGTTCTAGAGACGTTGAGAAGGGAGAAGTTGTATGCTAAATTCTCCAAGTGCGCGTATTGGTTCCGCGAAGTTCAGTTTTTGGGTCATGTGGTGAATCCTGACGGGATTATGGTGGACCCGGCGAAAGTGGAGGCGGTCATGCAGTGGAAGTCACCAAAGACACCATCCGAGATTCGTAGCTTCTTGGATTTGGCGGGCTACTACAGAAGATTTATCCAAGACTTCTCCAAGATTGCTTCTCCATTGACTAAGTTGACCCGGAAAGGTGTAAAGTTTGTATGGGGTCAGGCTCAAGAGAAGGCGTTTGAAGAATTGAAAGCGAGGTTGACTCAAGCCCCAGTTCTGTCCTTACCCGATTGAAGATCTGGTGGTTTATTCTGATGCTTCCTACTCGGGGTTGGGGTGTGTATTAATGCAGAGAGGAAAGGTCATAGCCTATGCATCCCGACAGTTGAAGGTTCATGAGGTCAATTACCCTACTCATGACTTGGAGCTAGCAGTCGTGGTCATTGCATTAAAGATTTGGAGGCACTATCTTTACGGGACGAAGTGCACCATATTCACTGACCACAAGAGTCTGAAGTACTTCTTCGAGCAGAAGGATCTGAACATGAGGCAGAGACGGTGGTTGGAACTTATAAAGGACTACGATTGCGAGATCCATTACCATCTGGGCAAAGCCAACGTGGTGGCGCATGCCCTTAGCCGAAAGGAGAGACCCAAGCCGATTCAGGTGAAAGTATACCAGTTGATCATGACCTCGGATGTGATGAAGCAGGTCAAAGAGTTTCAAGATGAGGCTTTGAAGGAAGATCATATTAACTCTGAAAGAATGAGAGGTCTGGTTGGGGAATTGGGTGAAAACACACTCGGTGTTAGAACCCGATTCGGTCGTGTGTGGATCCCTCATTTTGGGAATCTACGAATGAAGATAATGGATGAAGCTCACAAGACTCGATACTCCATTCATCCTGGTGCCACGAAAATGTACCATGATATGAAGAAAGATTATTGGTGGCCGGGTATGAAGCGCGACGTGGTGGAGTATGTGAGTAAGTGCCTTACTTGCTTACAGGTGAAGGCCGAGCATCAAAAGCCGTATGGGAAGATCCAACCTTTTGATATACCGGAATGGAAGTGGGAGCACATCACCATGGATTTCATTACGAAGCTGCCGCGTACCCCGAAAGGGTACGATGCCATATGGGTGACAGTGGACCGGTTGACGAAGAGTGCTAACTTTCTACCGATCTGCGAGACATATTCATCTGAGAGGTTGGCTGATCTGTTCATCAGGGAAATTGTAACTCGTCATGGCGTGCCGGTGTCTATCGTGTCGGATCGCGACACTCGGTTTACATCTAAATTTTGGAAGAAATTCCACGACGCTATGGGGACGAGGTTACATATCAGCATGGCTTATCATCCCCAGACTGATAGTCAGTCAGAAAGGACCATTCAGACGTTGGACGACATGCTTCGGGCATGTGTGATTGATTTTGGTGGAAGTTAGGATGACCACCTACCGTTAGCCAAATTCTCATACAACAACAGCTATCATGCCAGCATTGGTATGCCTCCATATGAGATGCTATACGGTAGGAGATGCAGAACACCCGTTTGTTGGGGTGATATTGGTCAGAAGGAATTGGGGAGCGTCGAGGTAATCGAGGCTACGGCTGAGAAGCTTGAGAAGATTAAAGCCTTCATGAAGGCAGCCAAAGATAGACAGAAGTCGTATGCTGATAAACGATGTAGGCCGATTGAGTTCCAGGTGGGTGACAGGGTTATGTTGAAGGTCTCACCTTGGAAGGGTATCATCCGCATTCGAAAGCGGGGTAAGTTGAGCCCAAGGTATATAGGCTCTTCCAAATCGTCGCTCGAGTAGGAGAGGTGGCCTATAGACGGGAGTTACCGGATGAGTTAAGTGGAATTCACCCGACATTCCATGTATCTCATTTAAGGAAGTGCTTAGCTGATGAAGATATGATTGTTCCACTGGAGGATATCGAAGTAGACGAACGGCTCAATTATGTGGAGCAACCAGTGGCAATCATCGATCGGAAAGAGAAAAGGTTGAGGAATAAAGTGGTTCCTCTTGTGCGTGTACAGTGGAAGCACAGGAAGGGATCCGAGTCAACGTGGGAGACTGAGGAAGAAATGAGACAGCATTATCCACGTTTGTTCGAAGAATAACAGGTTTTGGGTACGAAACCTATTTAAGGGGGGTGGACTTGTAACACCCGCTTATTTATTATTTTGAAGCCGACGAAGAGAGAAAAAGAAATAAAGTCCAAAGTCGAGGGACCAAACTCGCCAACGAAAGAAAGTCGGGCGAGTGGGAGTATATAAGGGAGAGGGCAGCCATTACCCTCTCCCCCACACTCATATTTTCAGCCATCTAGAGAGGAGAAGAGGGAAAGAAGAAGAAAAGAGGAAAAAAGGGTCGGTTCGGGTGGTTCGGGTGGCCAAACTCGTTGTGTAGCAAGCCAAATCGAAGCCCTTGTCGTTGTGCTCATTTGTGTGAGTTCTAGGACCCCACTTTTACTTGTTTTCAACCGATTTTGGGGCTGGAGAACATTAAAAACCCGTTTTTGTGTGTGTATGTGTTTGACCCATTTGGGTGTGATGTGTGTGATGCGTTTCGTGTATGTTTCTGGGCTTGTGTGTGCTTGTATGGTGTTGTGGTATGCATTCCTAAGGTCTAGGATGGTTGATTTAGGCTTAGAATGGGTTTGGATGAGCTTGGAGGCCGAAAATGGCAGATTGGGTTCCGGATGAACTCCATTCTGCATCAGCTAGGGCTAGGCGACCGAATGGAGGCCATACGGCTGATTGAGAGGCGATTGAGGGTCATTCGCACGATTGGGATTCATTTGCACGATTGAGGGTTCAATCGCACGACTAAGGTTTCATTGGCACGACTGGGAGTCCAGTCGCATGAGGAGTCATACGACTGAGGGTTCAGTCGCATAGGTGCTTAGTCGCATGAGTCCATTCGCATGAGGTCAGTCGCATAGGTGCTCATTCGCATTAGTTCCATCCGCATGGGGTCCAAATGCACGATTGGATGTCCATTCGCAAGATGTTCATCCGCATGAGTCCAATCGCATGATGTTCAGTCGCATGGAGGCCATGCGACTGAAGGGTGTCCATACGCACGAATAGGGCTGTTGCACCCGAAGGAAAGTGTAGTTAGACTTCTGGCTTTCGGGGGAAAGTGCAGATGTAAGTTCTGACGTAAAAGTTTCCCATAAGAGCATGTAAGATGACTGTTATGGACTTAGAGAGTATGTAGGTCATGATGATGATGATGTTGCATGTTTATGCATGTTATGTATGTATGATGTTGCCCTGTATGACGATGATGACTATGACTGTGTATGATATGTTCCTTATTATGATGTATGTTTATCTTTCTTGCGGCTTTACGTGTCATGTTAATGAATGAATGAAGTATTATGTAACTTAAAGTGAAAGATAATGAAAGAGGAACATGAAGTAAGAATGCATGCATTAATGAATGATGAATGAATGAAGGAAAGGCTTGCAAGCGCATATATGGGGTGAGCACCTTTGTGTTGCAAGAGACTCGGATGACGTGCAATCATTAAGATTGCCCATGGGGTGAGCAACCTTGTTGTTGCAAGAGACTCGACTAACGTGCTATCGTGACGTTGCCATGAGGTGAGCAACCTTGTTGTTGCAAGAGACTCGGATAGCGTGCTATCATTAAGATTGGCAATGAGGTGAGCAACTCTATGGTTGCAACAGACTCGGATAGCGTGCAATCGTTGAGATTGCTATTGAGGTGAGCGACTCTGTCGTCGCAACAGACTCGGAAGAATGAACGTATGAAAAGAACGAAAGATAACGAGTGTGATGAATGATGAATCTATGGTGAATCATCTGGGCAGGTATGGTACACTGGTTTGGGGCTCAGTTTTTCCTTCGGGAATAGCCGGTTAAACATAACTTTAGAAGAGGCCAACCGGGACTGAGTGCAGGGTTGATTATGTTTCTCCCACGATGTTGAAACTATGATCCATTCCTTTTTATCAATTAAGGATTTGTTAAGTCCTTTTTGTTTTTAAACTTTAAGCACTTGAATTCACCAACTTTTTAGTTGACACAAATTCCTTTTTGAGCATGTTTCAGGTAATTTATGAAGAGATCATAGCTGTTGTGAAGACCTAGACTCATCCTCGTGACCATGGCATTGGCTTATTTTACTTAATGAACAATTTGAACAATTTTACATTTCTGTTGAGCAAAATACGATTTGTTTCTACGTTGGTTGTATAACTCATTTGGGGACTGGATCTGTTTTTCGCCCCGGTATCTTTTGAAAACTTTTAATGCCATGTGATATTCTCTCCTTTGAGCTCTTGTAATGGTTTGTTTCCGCTGCCATATGTTGTTGCTAGTCTATGACGTCCCACCCTACCTGGGCCCGGGGTGTGACAGATTTGGTAACTGGAATGCCAAAAAAAGAGTTTACAAGTGAGGATCATTGTGTTGCATGCCTTAAAGGGAAGCAACACAAAGTGTCTCACAAGACAAAGGAAAGGAACTCATCACTACACCCCTACACTTGCTACATATGGATCTAATTGGCCCCACTAGTGTAATGAGTCTGAAAGGATATTCTTATTGTCTGGTGATCACAGACTATTTCACAAGATACACTTGGGTCTTCTTCCTTAGAGTTAAGGATGAGCCTCCTAAGATCTTGAAGAAGTTCATTTTGAAAAATGTGATCACTAGGTCAAAATCATAAGGTCTGATCAAGGAACTGAATTCAAGAACCAAATCCTTATGAACTGAGAGGAGAAACATAACACTTATTGAAGTTGCAAGAACCATGTTATCTGACTCTAAACTACCCATCATCTTCTGGGCAGAGGCAGTCAACACTACCTGTTATGTGCGGCATAGAGTTTTAGTAGTCAAGACTTATGGTAAGTTTTTATGAGTTGTGGCAAAAAAGGATACCCTTTATTGGTTTCCTCATATCATTTGGATGTCCTTGCACTATCTTGAATACCAAAGATCAGATAGCCAAATTTTTGAGAAATCAGATGATGGACATTATATTAGATACTCTTCCCAAGCTAAGACATATACAGTATACAATCTCAAAACTAGAGTAGTTGAAGAGTCAGCCAATGTGACCTTCAATGAGCACACACCCAGTATGAAAGTTTCAGGTCCTGATTTGTTATTTGATTTTGATTTAGTTACAAAATGTTTTAACAAATCTTGTAAAGATGTTTCAGGATCTACAGGTAGCTTATAAACTAAAGATCCTAGCCCAAGATTTGAGATGAGAAGACCAAGTGAGAAAACTACTTCAACTCCAGTGGTAACAAACCCTATAGTTAGAAATCTTGTCATCACAACAATGATAAACTCTTGAGCTCATATATCTAGGCCTACAAATTCCAGCATAGAGGCAAGAAACTCAAATAAAGGAGTTTCCAATGTAGGAGGAAATAGAGGTGGTGATAATGATTAAGAATTTTTTGATGCTGATAACCACTCCATAGAAAACAACATTAATGATGTCACACACTCATTCAATCAAGTTTCTCTTGATAAGTGTGCTAATGTGGTGGGTGATACTCAATCACCAAATCTAAATTTCACCAATTTAAATCTATCCAATCAACTTGTTGTGATTCCTCAGTTGAGAATCCACAAGTCACATCCCACCACAAATATTATTGGAGATCTTGAGGCAAGGATAAGAACAAAAGGACAAACCCATGACAAAAAATGGTCTTTACTCTTTTTTCTTGTCCCAGATTGAGCCTAAGAAGATAAATGAGGCACTAAAGAATGGAAATGGGGTTGAAGCAATGCAGGAGGAGCTACTTCAATTCACAAGGCAAAAAGTTTGGAACCTATGTCCTCTTACAGTTGGTCATTCATCGCACATAAAACATATAATTACATTACATTAAGAAATCATTGCAGCGGAAACATTCAAAAATGACATCACGTTTCATTATAATTACTTTTGCCAAATAATACATATTATCCGGTTACAAAATTCATGTTTGCATTACATCACAAAAGCTATATAATTGGATGCCATCCCAAAAGAGCCGAGTAGCCTCGCTGTGCCATCCTCAGCAACCATTTACCTGCCAACTAGAAAATGTAATAAAAGTCAGCGTTGCTGAGTGAGTTCTAGTTTTATTATAAAACATACTTTACTTTCATATAAAACCATTCGTTACTTTAACGTGATCACACATCATACGTACGCATAGATAATATCATTATTATCTTCTTCATTCATTCATTCGCTCATTCGTTCCTTTTAACTTACTTGCGCATCGGACATCATCCATACCAATACCATATGCTACACCCCAATTAGTCTCAACTACCGGGCCGAAGTCAATAAATGAACAGCTAAACGTATGCCACGGTACTAGGGGTAACCGATCAGTCTTAGCTACTGGGCCGAAGTCAATAAACGAACAGCTAAACGTATGCCACAGTACTAATGATAACTGATCAGCCATAGCCACTGGGCCGAAGTCAATAAATGAAGTATTATGTAACGTAAAGTGGAAAGAAATGACACGTCTTGCATGCATCGGATAACGGGTCCTTCTTTGTGATTGACCCATTAATGTAAAACCTCTACCGCTTACCCTTAGTACTGTGGCATACGTTTAGCTGTTCATTTATTGACTTCGGCCCAGTGGCTATGACTGATCGGTTACCCTTAGTACTGTGGCATACGTTTAGCTGTTCATTTATTGACTTCGGCCCAGTAGCTAAGACTGATCGGTTACCCCTAGTACCGTGGCATACGTTTAGCTGTTCATTTATTGACTTCGGCCCGGTAGCTAAGACTAATTGGGGTGTAGCATATGGTATTGGTACGGATGATGTCCGATGCGCAAGTAAAGATAAGCAGAACGAATGAACGAATGAATGAATGAAGAAGATAATAATGATATTATCTATGCATGCGTATGATGTGTGATCACGTTAAAGTAACGAATGGTTTTGTATGAAAGTATAGTATGTTTTATAATAAAACTAGAACTCACTCAGCAACGCTGACTTTTATATGTTTTCCAGTTGGCAGGTAATGATTGCTGAGGATGGCACGAGGTGGCTACTCAGCTCTTTCGGGATGGCATCTATTTATAAAGCTTTTCTGTTATAATGCAAACATGTATTTTGTAATCGGATAATGATGTATTATTGGGCAAAAGTGTTTATAATGAAATGAGATGTCGTTTTTGAATGTTTCCGCTGCAATGTTTTTATGAGTCAAATGTAATTATATGTTTTATGTGCGATGAATGACCAACTGTAGGCTGAAGGGGTTTGTATGATCATTTACATCTTGTTTAACCATTTAAACATACAAAACGCAGCGGAATATTCAACTTTAAACATGTTAAAGTTTCTGAAAAATTACCATTATCATGTGTAAACACACAAACCCATAACAAGAGGATCTTTATTATGTGAAAAGCAAGCATACAATATGAACAAGAACACCCAAAATCGTGACATTATCATACCATGAAACTACCTTTCAGGATGCTGTCAAAAACGACTTGAAAAGGGCTGAAATGAGTCTGAAAAATGGCCAAGACTTCAAGGATAGAAGTCCTCAAGCATTCATACCCACAAGCCTCCAAGAAAACACCATCTTTGCTAGGATTTGAACACCAAAATCGGGTCAAAGAAGCTGCTGAACTCTTGTTCCAGCCGTGAACAAGCAACAAGGGTGCTGGACCCTTTTTCCAGCTTAGAACTCTTTCTTCCATAAGAAGAGTTGATGTTCTTGTGACCATTTTTGCATATTTGAGAGAGAGATATCTGAAAATAAGTGTGTGTGTGTGTACAAGGAGATCAAGAACTCAAGAGAACCCAAAAGAAACAAAGGAGAGGGCTGCCTAGTGAGGGGCGGCCGAATCCTTGTTTCTTATTAGGGTTTTCCCCCCAAAAACATTAATCCATTTTAATCAAAAGTCTTTTTGTAAGTTATGCAATTACCCCCTTTAATTATATAACTTATACACACACTCCTTTTATTTGATGTTATTTAACCAAATTAAACAACATTACAAATAATATCCATGAACAAAATATCCATATAAGTTGTTCAATCTCATATGCAACTTATTTAGAAAACCCATTTTCTAAATTGATGTATTTATTTAATTGCATGATCATATCATCAATTAAATATTAATTGGTGTTTGCTAAGCTTGTTATTGGGTATGACCCGACTTGGATCATAACGTACTAACCACACCAATGTTCTATGTGTCTTGGGCATAAAGAATCCAACAATCTCCCACTTGCACAAGATACATAGAAGATTGATGCAAGCAGTAAATACCGCCTAACAACGGTTTACTACCCTTAATACGCATGACTTTAAAGCCATTCAATAACATCATGCCCTTCAAGTTCCAAACTTGAAATGATTTAGGTGAATCGATCATCTATCCTTTTGTTACAGATGTCATGTTAAATCCAAGGACATAGAATGATCATTCCTTGTTGATTTAACTTAATCAGGCCTTAGACATCATACTCTCAACGAATAAGAGGAACAAATCCCATCTTGACTACATACGTTTCTCACAATCACCTTATGTCATATCTGAACATAGCCTTATGTACTGACCATTATTTCATATCAGCAAAGAACTAGCTCAAGGTATAACACTTGGTGAATATCAAAACCCAATATGTATATCAGGTCAGAGGATACCAAATGATATTCGCCTTTACTCAAATTTACTTATGATCAGTCAATAAGATTCCATGTAGTAAGATTTGAGACGCGGGTCAGTCCAATATTCGTATCCCACGAATATCTATGAACCTTGGCAGCAACCAATTGCTCTATATTCATGCCTTATGAATATCCACCAATCCAAGTTCATAATAGTCTTACATTCATATTTGTTCCCACAAATATGACCGACTACGGACATTTAGAATAAAAGAATTATTCATGGATGTAAACATGCTAAAAGGAAACATAACTCAAATATATAAAAGAGTTAAATATTACAATTGTTCCATATTTTATATGCTAAACAGATCAATTCTAATCACCAGAAAATTGAAATCCTAAGGCACAAGTATGACCCTCATACTTTGCCCTCATCAAGGAGCTTCGTTAGTGGATCAGCAATGTTTTGATCTTTATGAACTTTACGAATACATATCTTTACCCTTTTCAACTCCATCCCTTATGATGTTGAATCTCCGCCCAAGGTGCTTAGTCTTTTGATGAGTACGGGGTTCCTTGATTTGAGTAATCCCACCCACGTAATTACCAAAGATTTCTAGGGGGTCTTGAATGGTAGAGACCACCCCTAGATAAGCAATGGACAAATTTATCCATGCAGCTTCCCAAGCTGCCAATGAAGCGGCTATGTATTCGGATTTTGTAGTGAACAATGCTACCGTGTCTTGCTTTGAACCTTTCAAGGACACTTCTCCTCCATTCATAATGGAAGTATACCCCGATTGTGATCGAAAATCATCTCGATCAGTTTTGGAAGCCTGCATCCGTGTAACCCTTTACAACGACTTCCTTTTCAATAGATCCGTATATTAGAAACAAATCCTTAGTCCTACTAAGGTATTTCAATATACTTTTAAGAGCCATCCGATGGTTATTTCTATTGGTATCTACTTTGTCATACTTAATAAGCATGACTCGTCCGGTCTAGTGCATATCATCACACAAATGATGGATCCTATAGCAGATATGTATGGGATATCCTTCATTTGATTTTGCTCATCCTATGAGCTTGGACATTGAGACGTAGTCAACACTGTCCCTCCTTGAATAGGTACCATACATTTCTAAGAGTTTTTCCATCTTGAACCTTTTCAAGATTTTATCAATATATATGCACTTTGGTTTAACTCTATCAACCACCTCGATCTATCCTTATAGATCCTTATTCCAAAATATGGGTGGCTTAAACGAGATCTTATATGAAAAATATCTTCCAAGCTAGGTTTTAACACCTTCCAAGGTTGGAATATCATTTCCAAATAGTAGTGTGTCATCAACATACAACACTAAGAATACAATTATGCTCCCACTAGCCTTCATATATACACAACCTTTTCGATGCTTGTTTCAATCCATAGATTGATCACTTTAACTTGTATGCATTATTAGGATGTCATGGATCGACAAAACCATCATGCTAAACTGTATGGACAATCTCTTCGAGATGTTCATTAAGAAAAGCGGTTTTGACATCCATTTGCCAAAATTCATATTCAGAATATGCAGTTATGGCACATGATATCCTAATCGACTTTAGCATTGCCACGGGCGTAAGAGTTTCATCATATTCAACCAATTGAGTTTGATGGAAACTTTATGCTATAAGTCTTGACTTATAAGTATTCAGGTCTCCATGCATATCTGTTTTCGTCTTGAAAACCCACTTGTATCCAACCGGTTTGGAGTTAAGTGGAGGGTCAACCAATTCTCAAACTTGGTTGTTATACATGGATTGCATCCTTACGTTCATGGCTTCTAGCCATTTGTCCCAATCCAAATTGGACATAGCATCTTGGTATATGGTTAGCCTACAGGGGTCAACCACATAGCATCCATTCTTGGAATATTCATATCACTTAGATGGAATACTAACTTTACCAGATTTGTGAATGTTTTGTGTATATTTATCAACCTCTTGATTATCATCAACAACCTCTTGTTGGTAGCTAGTGTCAACCAAAAGTGTACCGGCTTGTGGATTTTGATCCTTATCAAGTTCCACAGTTCTATACGTCATTCCTTCCATAAAGAACTCGGTTTCCAAGAACTTAGCCTTTCAAGCAATAAATACTTTTGCTTCGTTGAGTCAAAGAAACAGTATCCCATACAGTCTCTGTGGATTCTCAACTTATATACACTTTCTTTGTCCGGGTCATATTCATAATATGAGCCTCAGAGAACAATGCGAAAACCCAAAATGATAAAGATGGTAAGCTCATAGCCATAATAAATTGAACCATATCCAAATAGGGTTCAGTTTCCCCTTTATCAGAATGAAGAACATAGATAGTTATGTAGAGTTGATTTTCTACTTCATTATTGAAGATTTTGAACATTTCAAAAGCTTCATCCTTATGTGTCATCAAGTGAACACAATAATAGCGACTGTAATCGTCGGTAAAAGTAATGAAGCATCTTTCACCAATCTTTGTCATTGTCATAAAAGGACCATATACATCCAAATGTATCATTCCCAATAAGTCTTTTGGTTCACACTTATCAAATGAAACATTTTCATTTGTTTCCAAAAGACCATTCTTTTGAAGTGTTTGAATCCAATTTTTGTTTATGTGACCAAGATGACAATGTCAAAGATAATAATAACTTAAACCCATTTTAAGTTTCTTGGTGCTTAATGTGTATAATGAGTTATTATAGGACGAATTATCATGAACCAATTCATGGATATCATTAAAAGGCATGTCCTTAAAATGAAATACATCATCCATAAAACTTAATACCATTATTTACAAACTTTAAATCATGATCACATTGTTTTAATAGGAAACATTAATTATGTTCCTAGTCAAACTAGGTGCATACAAAAAATTTTGAGAACAACTTCCAAACCATTTGAAAGTCTCAAAACAGAGTTTCCCTCCTTGAAGCGCACATTTCTTTTGAACCCCTTTGCAACAATTGCAAGAATGAGTCTCACATCCGGTATCCAATACCCATGTGCTTGAAGAAATGACATTTAATACAATGTGGGAATCATGGAAATTGTATTTGAGGTTTGCTCAACATCCCTCTTGTTTTTCAACTCCTTGAGATAGGAGGGACAATTCCTTTCCATTATCCTATCTCTCCATACTCAAAGCATGGATCGTTCTCCATTACCTTAGGCTTCATAAGTTTAGGTTTTTCGAGGTTTTGCTTTAGCCTTTGCTTTGATGTATTCCTTTCCTTTGGCAATAATTGCCTTAGGATCTGGATTGGCCATTTCTTTTAGCTTCCCTCATTGATTGAGAGAATAGGTAGAACCTCTCTACCCATCCCTGCCTCGGTTGCTTTGAGCATTGCGTGAAGTTCACCAATGCTCTTGTCCCACCCATTCATATTACAGTTTATTATGAATGTCTCAAACCTTTAGTTAGGCAATCAAGGATCAAATCCTTGGCCAACTACTTTGAGACAGGACAGTTAAGCATCTTGAGGCTATCAATATGGCTTTTCATCTTAAGAATATATAAGATGATATCGATTGTGTTTCATCCATGTGACATGCATAAAGTGCTAGAACCGTTTCGAAGCAATCTAATAAAGTTTGTTGAAGGAACATTTCCATCAACTAGATTATCATGTCATATGCCCCATGATGCTCCAAACCCTTTTGGAGTTCGGGAATCATATTCCCAACATGAGGTAGGATACTTGCACAGAATCCTTAGTGTGCCTAAGCCAATCGTCAAAAGGCCTTAACATCAACAGCGTTGGTAGGTGAGGTATGGGATCGTCAAGGACATAGGCCTTTACTCATTTTGAGAACGATTCTCAAGTTTCGAAATTGAGTCCATAAGGTTATTATGGTTAAGACGATCCCCTTTTAAGATGGTTCTCGGTGATAGGGTAGGGACGGTCGGGGTAGTAGCATCGTGGTTTGCAGCCATTACTACAAAATTACAAAGTTCATTTTAGTATTTCTGAAAAATTGCATTTTAACTATTAATACCCTTTACATGTCTCATAGACAATTAATAATTAAAATCTAGAATCCAACGTTACATTTAAATGATGGTTAGGTGATCTTTATCCCATTATTTAAATTAACAAGGTAGTCAACAGTTGACAATTGCAACCTATTGCAACTTCTAGTCTTATGGGATCGGTTAAACATCATATGTTTAGTCGGCATTTTAATCCCATCAACACCATTGTACGCCATGCTTCGGTGACCCTAATCACATGGTTTCCAATTCAAGTCGTCCTACTTACACACACGTGTGAGTTTTCACATACAAGCGGTTAGGTGACCTTTATCCCACAAGTACGTTAGACTCACCTCAAAGATACAAGTTCCCTACAAGTGGTTAGGTGACCTTTATCCCACAAATAGTTCCCAAGAGATTCGAGTGTCGTGTAAAAGGATGGTGTTAGACTTGTTACCAAAGGGATTTAAGTTTCCATTAATTCTAGTTATGAAAACTCTATGTACCTTGTATTCGCATGCTTTCAAATACATGGTACCCTATGGTTTATTTTTAATAAAACCTCTTTTATTAAATCATTAATCCTTTTAATAACCTTTTATTAACCACTTAATGATTAGAAACCATAAATTTTTAGCTTGTTAAGTTTGCTAATGAGTTTGTTTTGCATATCCAAATATCAAACAACAATCATACAACAACCAACCAAACAAGCATAATCATACAAACATATGTGCATAACCATAGCCACTAAGTTGACTACACTTGTTTGCCATCACAAGTGTTGTCATAAGGTCTTTCCTAAGGGTTGAACACAACACAAGATGAGATCTCCAAAGACTCCCACTTGAACTTGCATCCAAATGCTTCAAGTTCATCCCTTGTGTCTTCCTTTTGTGCTTTCTTCTTGAGCATCTTCTTTTACAAAATATATATCCTAATACATATTTTCTAGTAAAAGAAAAATACTCCTAATCTATTTATTACATTGCCAAATGAATAAACAAATTACAACCCAAATAGAAACGCAAAAGAAATTATTACAACCCATAAAGAATGAATACAACCAACATGACAAGATTACAATCAACCAAATCCAAAACACACATGGTCAAGGCTATGTCATGCACTAAAATATGTATCCATATACATCATTCAACAAACAAAATAAACCCCATCAAACCCCAAATTTTCAGCCAACATAAACTGAAAATTAGGGTTTGTTTGTCCAAACAAACAACAACCAAAACATATCAACCAATTGACATTTCTATCTTTCAAAGTTTAATCATAAGCATGAAGATGTAACTTTAAAAGACATGGGGTTTATTAAATCAACCAAAATCAGCCTCTAATGACTTGATAAACATCCTTTAAAACTGATTTTACAAGGATAATGATGCTAGTTTCCACATAACCGGCTCTAGATGCCATTGAAGGGGTTTGTATGATCATTTACATCTTGTTTAACCATTTAAAAATACAAAACGCAGCGGAATATTCAACTTTAAACATGTTAAAGTTTCTGAAAAATTACCATTATCATGTGTAAACAAACAAACCCATAACAAGAGGATCTTTATTATGTGAAAAGCAAGCATACAATATGAACAAGAACACCCAAAATCGTGACATTATCATACCATGAAACTACCTTTCAGGATGCTGTCAAAAACGACTTGAAAAGGGCTGAAATGAGTCTGAAAAATGGCCAAGACTTCAAGGATAGAAGTACTCAAGCATTCATACCCACAAGCCTCCAAGAAAACACCATCTTTGCTAGGATTTGAACACCAATATCGGGTCAAAGAAGCTGCTGAAATCTTGTTCCAGCCGTGAACAAGCAACAAGGGTGCTGGACCCTTTTTCCAGCTTAGAACTCTTTCTTCCATAAGAAGAGTTGATGTTCTTGTGACCATTTTTGCATATTTGAGAGAGAGAGATCTGAAAATAAGAGTGTGTGTGTACAAGGAGATCAAGAACTCAAGAGAACCCAAAAGAAACAAAGGAGAGGGCTGCCTAGTGGGGGGCGGCCGAATCCTTGTTTCTTATTAGGGTTTTCCCCCCAAAAACATTAATCCATTTTAATCAAAAGTCTTTTTGTAAGTTATGCAATTACCCCCTTTAATTATATAACTTATACACACACTCCTTTTATTTGATGTTATTTAACCAAATTAAACAACACTACAAATAATATCCATGAACAAAATATCCATATAAGTTGTTCAATCTCATATGCAACTTATTTAGAAAACCCATTTTCTAAATTGGTGTATTTATTTAATTGCATGATCATATCATCAATTAAATATTAATTGGTGTTTGCTAAGCTTGTTATTGGGTATGACCCGACTTGGATCATAACGTACTAACCACACCAATGTTCTATGTGTCTTGGGCATAAAGAATCCAACATAGGCGTCCCGGAAATGGGGCCTTACAAGTTGGTATCAGAGCCAAAGTTTAAGTGAAATGGGTAAATTTTCAAAATAAACCTTAACCTAAACTGAAAATGGGACAAAAGGGGAATGGGATGCCAAACTGAGTAGCTGCGTGCCAATCAGGTATTTTCTTAAGGTTAACCGGTTTTATGTGCGCATGGTATGTGGTTATGTGTTGTATGTAGATTTGAATACTGATGTAGTCAGGACAGGTAATGCTTGGGGTATGAAGAGTAAAGTAAGTGGCTAATCACAATTGGCCACTGTAATTAGGGACTTACTATACTTGACATAAACTGAGTTGTTTCCTTGAATGACCGTGTTGGTGTTTGAATCTTTCAGTGTGATAGAGAATGGCTGGTGGTAGATCTTCTAGAGCTTCTAGGGGTGGAGGCCGTGGTGGCCCTGATGCTGAACCACGCCCTAAAAGAGGAAGGCCTAGAGTTGAGAAAGAGGTTCCTGCAGAACCTGAGACTCCTCATCTAGAAGCTGGGGATGAGAGTGCAAACTTGAGGGCCTCGGTAAAGGAGGTTGTTGTTGAGGAAGTACATCAGGTCATGCAGACAATCTTACCGTCTGTGGTGACCGAAGTCATCAAAGCTGTGAAGGAGGGGGAAAGGCAGGAGAGAAATAGGGCCTCGGGGGAGCAACCGGAACCTGAAACGATTTTCTCCGATAATGAGGAGGAAGAGGAAGAGGAGCCTGTGCGAGAAGTGGCACGAGGCTGTTGTAACTACGGGGTTTATGCGATGCAAGCCCCCTACCTTTGACGGAAATGCCAATGCTGCCGCCGCTCACCGATGGGTGAGAGAAATGGAGGCTGTTCTCGACATCAGCGAGTGCGGGAAGATCAAAAGGTAAAGTTTGCCACCCATTCATTTATGGACTCGGCACTATGCTGGTGGGACAACATTGTCCAAGCGGAGGGTGATCGGGCAATCAGGAGAATGAGGTGGCCCGAACTGAAGAAGATGGTAATTGAGGAGTTCTGTCCTCACAGGAAATGGATAAGATTGAGAGGGAGTTCCTGCAGCTGAGGCGGGATCCATGACACACCAGCAATACACTACCAAGTTCAACGAGATGGCACGGTTAGTGCGGATCAGGTGACGCCTCTTTCCCGGAAGATCAAGGGTACATTCAGGGTTAACCGGTGGATGTTCGCCGGCATATGATCGCCGCCCGGCCAAGTACGTTTAGGTCGGCGGTCGATTTGGCCGGAAGACTTATGATGAGAGGGGAGTGGTGGGGGTTGAAGCAAATAGGAAGGTGGTGGTGATCGAAGCTGGAACGGGAAGAGGTTTGGTCGGGGTGATGCCTCGACGGGTCACAAAAAGGCACGGGTGGATGACCGCCGCGTGGCCACACCGGGAGCGGGGTCAAGGAGGTGTGGTAAGTGTGGAAAGGAGCATGCGGGAGAATGTAGGCTGGGTTTGAACGTGTGCTTCAAGTGTGGGAAGACATGGCATATGGCGAAGGATTGCCTGTCGGGCAAATGTTTTAATTGTGGGGAAATTGGTCATATGAGCAGGGATTGTAAGAAGCCGAGGGTTGAGAGTTCAGGGGCAAAGAGGACGGGAGGTGATGGACCGAGGGCGAGCGCCAGGGCATTTACCATGACACAAGAGGAAGCTAGAACGGACCCTGATGTCGTGTCCGGTACGTTTCTGGTGAACCAAACTTTAGCTTTTGTGTTATTTGATTCTGGTGCTAGTAAGAGTTTTATTTCTGCTGCTTTTTGTGCTAAGCTGCCTGTTAGTAGTAGACGTGTTGATGCGCCCTTTGATGTAGAAACTGCCATAGGTAAGTCTACCAGGATTTCTGAGATGATAGAGAATTATGATGTGGAACTCGAGGTCATAAGTTTCCTGTTAGACCGTTCGTGATGGCTTTAGGTGGTTTTGATTTGGTTCTTGGGATGGATTGGTTAGCGGACTTCGAGGCGAACATTGTGTGTCGCAAGAAGATGATTCGGTTGTTGGCGCCTGACGGTAGTTCAGTGACAGTTTAGGGTGATCGGGTTACTACGATTCCGAAGGTGATCTCGATGGCAGTGGCGGGAAGTGTATGAGGCGTGGATGTAGTGCCTACTTGGCCTATGTAAAGGATGTGGATACGCCAACACCACAACTAGCCGATGTACCGCTTGTGTGTGACTTTCCAGATGTGTTCCCAGAAGATTATCAGGAGTGCCACCTGACAGAGAGATCGAGTTTCAGATTGATCTGATACCGGGTACCCAACCTGTAGCCAAAGCACCGTATCGGTCGGCTCCGACCGAGATGAAAGAGTTGATGGAGCAGCTGCAAGAGTTGCTTGATAAGGGGTTCATTAGACCGAGTATCTCTCCTTGGGGTGCTCCGGTCCTGTTTGTAAAGAAGAAGGACGGTAGTATGAGGATGTGCATCGACTACCGCGAACTGAACAAGTTGAGAGTGAAGAACCGATACCCCTTACCGAGGATAGATATTTGTTCGATCAGCTTCAGGGTGCCAGTTGGTTTTCGAGAATAGATCTTCGATCTGGTTATCATCAGTTGAAGGTGAAGGAACAAGATATTCCTAAAACAGCTTTCGTACGCGCTATGGTCACTACGAGTTTCTTGTTATGTCTTTTGGCTTGACCAACGCACCAGCTGCTTTTATGGATTTGATGAACCGTTGTGTCGGCCTATGTTGGATAAATCAATGATCGTGTTTATTGATGATATCCCGATTTACTCGAGGAGCGAAGCAGAGCACGCCGGTCACATTGGGAGGTTTTAGAGACGTTGAGAAGGGAGAAGTTGTATGCTAAATTCTCCAAGTGCGCGTTCTGGTTGCGCAAGGTTCAATTCTTGGGTCACGTGGTGAATCCTGATGGATTATGGTGGACCCGGAGAAAGTGGATGCGGTTATGCAATGGAAGTCACCAAAGACACCATCCGAGATTCGTAGTTTCTTGGGTTTGGTAGGCTACTACAGAAGATTCATCCAAGACTTCTCTAAGATTGCTTCTTCACTGACTAAGTTGACCCGAAAAGATGTGAAGTTCGTATGGGGTCAAGCTCAAGATAAGGCGTTTGAAGAATTGAAGGCGAGATTGACTCAAGCTCCTGTTCTGTCGTTACCCGATGGAAGTGAAGATCTGGTGGTTTATTCCGATGCTTCCTACTCGGGGTTGGGGTGCGTGTTAATGCAAAGAGGAAAGGTTATAGCCTATGCATCTCGACAGCTAAAGGTTCAGGAGGTCAATTATCCTACTCATGACTTGGAGCTAGCCGCTGTGGTCTTTGCATTGAAGATTTGGAGGCACTACCTCTACGGGACGAAGTGCACCATATTCACTGACCACAAGAGTCTGAAGTACTTCTTCGAGCAGAAGGATCTAAACATGAGGCAGAGATGGTGGTTGGAACTGATAAAGGATTATGATTGTGAAATCCACTACCATCCGGGCAAGGCCAATGTGGTGGCTGATGCCCTTAGCCGGAAGGAGAGGCCCGAGCCGATTCGGGTGAAGGCATATCAACTGATCATGACCTCTGACGTAATGAAGCAAGTCAAAGAGTTTCAAGATGAGGCATTAAGGAAGATCATCTTAACTCTGAAAGAATGAGAGGTCTGGTTGGGGAATTGGGTGAAAACACACTCGGTGTTAGAACCCGATTTGATCGTGTGTGGATTCCTCGTTTTGGGGATCTACGGGGGAAGATAATGGATGAAGCTCACAAGACTCGATACTCCATTCATCCTGGTGCCACGAAAATGTACCATGATATGAAGAAAGATTATTGGTGGCCGGGTATGAAGCGCGACGTGGTGGAGTATGTGAGTAAGTGCCTTACTTGCTTGCAGGTGAAAGCCGAGCACCAAAAGCCGTATGGGAAGATACAACCTCTGAATATACCGGAATGGAAGTGGGAGCACATCACCATGGATTTCATTACAAAGCTGCCGCGTACCCCGAAAGGGTACGATGCCATATGGGTGATAGTTGATCGTTTGACGAAGAGTGCTCACTTCCTATCGATCCGCGAGACATATTCATCTGAGAGGTTGGCTGATCTGTTCATCAAGGAAATTGTAACTCTTCATGGTGTGCCGGTGTCTATTGTGTCGGATCGTGTCACACCCCGGGCCCAGATAGGGTGGGACGTCACAGACTAGCAACAACATATGGCAGCGGAAACAAACCATTATAAGAGCTCAAAGGAGAGAATATCACATGGCATTAAAGTTTTAAAGAGTAACGGGGCTAGATACACATCAAGACCCCAATTAAGTTTTACAATCAACCATAAAAAATAAATTTTACTTGTTCAACACACAAATATAAATTGTTCAAATGTTTCATCAAGAAATAAGCCAATGCCATGTCACGGGGTAAGTCTAGGTCTTCAAACAGCTAGGATCTCTTCAAACATTACCTGAAACATGCTCAAAAGAAAATTGTGTCAACTATAAAGTTGGTGAATTCAAGTGCTTAAAGTTCAAAAACAAAAGGACTTAATAAATCCTTCTTTGATTAAAAGAAAAATAATCATTGTTTATCATCGTGGGAGAAATAAAATCATAATCAACCCTGCACTCAGTCCCCGTTAGCCTCTTCTAAAGTTGTGTTTTACCGGATATTCCCGAAGGAAGAAACTGAGCCCCATACCAGTGAACCCTACCTGCCCGGATGGTTCACCATAGAATCTTAACAAAACTTGTTACATGCCACAACGATCCCTCAGGATCTCAGTGGGGTAACCTCCTGGAACGGAAGCCACTGTGTGTGGGGGATTCCCCAAATAGATCTATCCATATAAATCAAGCGGTTCACGAAAGAATTAATGATCATGATATAAGAATTAGCAGGTAACCACAATCCCACATAGTATCATCAAATAAAGCACAATCATAGTTCATAAAAGTAGAGCATGTTCCATCCCAAAACAGTAGTAAAAAGGGGGATCACTAGAACTCACCTTAGTATCAAGCAAAAAGAAATTCTTCGCGTGCCGGGAATGTCTCAAGTCTAGCACCCTAACATAAGTATGTTAAGTGATTAGCTACTGCTCTAAACCTATTTAAGGAGCAACAATAGTGCCTAAGACTTAAATGGACGGGTTCGGCTTTGATTCAGTTAGGGTTTGTATAAAAGGTTCCTTTTATGGAAAGTCATGGTTTTTCATGAAATCAAAGGTTTCTACATTACTAAACCAAGAATATATAGTAATTATGCCATTTAAGGGGGCAAATGAACTTATGGGAGTCGGTTATGAAGTTTTGCAAAATTTACAGTTTTGCCCCTGAAGTTTCAAAATTGACATTTTCTACCCTTAAGATTAGTTTCTTGCATTAAGTGACCTCTATACTTAAAAATCAGGTTCAAGACATTAATTCAACTTTGTTTTAAGAATTTATAACCAAAATTTCAGTTTATGGTCTCGGTTTGCAAATTACGCTTTTAACGTTGCCGGTTACGGTAAAACCGAACGGTTTAAAAATGGTTATCTATGAGTTTTCGCCTTTTTGAGTCTAAAACCAGTAGATAACTTTTTAAAGTCATTTTAATAAGTTTCCAACCTTTTAAATCACAAATTTTGCCCCTAGTAGTTGAAAGACCCGTTTTTACGTTTAAACCGTTAAAATGCGTTTTTAGTCGGGTTTGACCATTTTAAAAGCTTGTTTGACCAACCATTTTACCTTTGAGGTTATTTTATCTTTTAACCTACTGGAAAATCATGATTTTTTATAATTTGTAACATTTAACCCATTTATCGTATATTTTTCTTTAAAAACGCCTCCCGGTTTACACCCGGTTTCACTTAAAATCCATTTAAAATACCATTTGACCACTAAAAATTCTCATTAGCTCCAGAACACTTTATTAATCCTTAATGAACCTGGAATTCTTTTTAAAAAGTTTATAGTTCAAGATTTCTTGTTTTTAAGTCCTTTTAACACGTTTTCGGGTCCCGAAAGTGACCAAAATGGGTCTAAACACATTATGTCTTTTGTTCCAGAGGTCAAACCATGTTATTAAACTTAATATGCACTAAAACTTACTGAAATAACAGTCCCAACACGTTGCCTAAAGGTTCTACACATACAAAGGTTTCAAGAGGTGAAAATATGCCATAACCGACCATTACACATGTGTGATTCATGGTAACTTAAGTTTAATCATTGCCAAAACTTCATCTTACTTAAAAATCAGATTATTGAGGTGTCTTAAAAGTCATTTTGAGCAGGTTACACGTTTTGTTTTGAAGGGTTACAAGATACACAAGTTTGATAGTGCCAAAAACACCAAATAGGGTTTTCAAGGGGTAAATCGGGTTCTACCCCTTAGATTGACCATTATATCATGTGATATACCTTCAAGAACGTTGGGAACTCTTCAAGAACAAGGTGAGGGTGAGAGGTTTCTGTTACAACAAGAAAAAGTAAGGTTTTTAGGTGAACAATGAAGTTAAACTTGAGAAATGACCAAAACCGAACATAGTGAGCTTACACTTGATGTATCTCACGGTTTAGAAGGTGTGGATGGTCGTGAATGGATGAAATCTCCTTGGATGAGGCTGGAGAATCTCGAACAAAAGCTGGAACCTCAAGTATTGCACGTTCCAAGCCTCAAAACATCACCAAAAGTCACCTTTCTTGCGGTATGCTGCTGGCCGATGGTTGTATGCTTGTAGTTTGCGATTTTGGAGCTTGGAAGGAGAGGATTAGAGAGTGTTTGATAGAGAGGAGGTGTGTGTTCAGCTGGTGAATTCGAAATGAGGGAGAGAGAAGAGGAGTGTGTCTTGCAATTGCATGTAAGGGGAATGGGTGATAGGAAGGTGGTGTGTAGTGGAGGACAAGGGTGGTGATTGGTGGCAAGGGGGGCGGCCGATTCTTGGCCTCTAGTGAGGCATTTTGATTAAATTTTTATTGTGGAAATAATATTATGGGGTATTAATTTGAAATGTAGTGTAGTATTTAAAATTGTTAGTTAGTAAATTGTCTTATGCATGGTAATGCATGCTAGAACCGAAATTCCAAGTGTGAGGGTGTGTACACATATTTTTAATTGATTCAATTGATATTCTTAATTCTAGCTAGGGTGACTAATTGACATTCCCGGACACTAATTTTAAAAAGGTAGAAACCTAATTTGGTTAAAAATCAAAAGTAAAGATCACATGAAATCATAATTTACATCAAATAGCAAGAATTGATTCCAATTTCATAGTAGGGTTGTATAGTTTCAATTATTAGCACTCATAGCATGGATAATGATGCAAGTAATCTAGGGTTAGGGTAACAACCTGGAGGTCGGTTGTCACATTCTCCCACCGTTTAGGAAATTTCGTCCCGAAATTTAACTCTGATTAGGGACTGAACGGGTGGGTTTGAAGAGGTGTGGATAGTTCTTCCTCATTTCATCTTCACGCTCCCAAGTAAATTCAGGTCCTCGCTTGGAGTTCCATCTAACTTTAACCTTGGGTATGCGGCTCCGCCGGAGTTGTTTGACCAAACGATCCGTGATCTCCACAGGTTCTTCCACAAAGTTCAGTTTGTCGCTTATCCTTGCTTCTTTTAATGGTAGTTCCAGGGTTTTGTCTACCATGCTCTTCTTCAAGTTTGACACATGAAAGGTGTCGTGTATGTGACTCAATCCCGGGGGTAGTTTCAACTTATATGCTACTGGGCCAATTCTTGCCATTATCTCAAATGGTCCAATGTATCTTGGGCTTAGTTTTCCTCTTTTTCCGAATCTCACGGTTCCTTTCCACGGTGCTACTTTTAGCATCACTCTGTCGCCCACTTGGAACTCTAGAGGTTTCCGCCTCCTGTCGGCGTACTTCTTCTGTCGGTCTCTAGCTGCTCTCAGTCGTTCCTTTATCTTATAGATCTTATCGGTGGTTTCCAACACTATGTCGGGTCCCATCACTTGGCTGTCACCAATCTCATTCCAACTCAAGGGTGATCGGCATTTCCTGCCATAAAGGGCCTCGTACGGAGCGGCTTTGATACTCGCGTGGTAACTGTTGTTATAGGCGAATTCCACCAAAGGAAGATGGTTATCCCAGTTTCCGCCAAAGTCCATCACGCAAGCTCTCAACATATCTTCCATCGTTTGAATAGTTCTTTCGCTCTGTCCGTCGGTCTGAGGGTGGTAAGCCGTGCTAAGATCTAAACGGGTTCCTAAAGCTTGCTGGAACGATTTCCAGAAACGAGAGGTGAAACGGCTATCACGGTCTGAGATGATCGACAGAGGCACTCCATGCCTTGTTACAATCTCGTCGACATAAAGTTGGGCCAGTTTCGTCATATCGTAGTCTTCTCTAATTGGCAAGAAGTGAGCTGATTTGGTTAATCTATCCACTATTACCCAAATAGCATCGTGACCTTTAAACGTTCTAGGCAGCTTGGTAACGAAATCCATCGTAACATTATCCCATTTCCATTCTGGAATTTCAGGTTGCTGCAACGTTCCCGATGGTTTTTGGTTCTCAGCTTTTACCATGGCACAAGTTAAACATTTCCCCACATAAACAGCGATTGATCTCTTAATTCCTGGCCACCAGAAAAGTGTCTTTAAATCCTGGTACATCTTATCACTTCCAGGATGAATTGAATACCTAGACTTGTGTGCTTCATCGAGGATTACTTCTCGAATTCCTCCGTGTTTTGGCACCCAAGTCCTTCCACCATATCTATATGTACCATCGTCCCCTATCTCCAACTGCTTTTCCATTCCAGTCAATCCTTCTTCTTTCAATTTTTCTTCCTTTAATGCCTCGCCTTGAGCTTCCTTCAATTTTGCTATAAGGTTGGTATACACACTCATTCTTAAGGCTCGTACTCGAAGAGGTTTCTCTCTTTCCTTTCGACTTAACGCATCCGCCACAACATTGGCCTTACCAGGATGGTAGCGGATCTCGCACTCGTAATCGTTCAATAGCTCAACCCATCTTCTCTGACGCATGTTGAGCATCTTTTGGTCAAGGATATGCTGCAAGCTTCTATGGTCGGTGTAGATAATGCACTTTGTGCCATAAAGGTAATGCCTCCACATCTTAAGGGCAAACACCACGGCACCCAACTCCAGATCGTGCGTCGTGTAGTTCTTCTCATGATCATTCAGCAGTCTCGATGCGTAAGCAATCACCTTATTGCGTTGCATCAATACACATCCTAGTCCTTGACGCGAAGCGTCACAATAGACCACGAAGTCTTCTACTCCTTCTGGAAGAGCAAGTATAGGCGCACTGCATAATTTCTCTTTAAGCGTTTCAAACGCCTCATTCTGCTCTCGCTCCCACACAAAGGTTGTGTTTTTCTTGGTTAGTGCGGTCAAAGGTTGCACTATACGCGAGAAGTCCTTTATAAATCTTCGGTAATAGCCAGCCAGTCCTAAGAATTGCCTTATCTCCGTAGGAGTCTCAGGAATCTTCCAATTCTTTATGGCCTCAATCTTGGAAGGGTCAACTTGAATCCCATCCTTATTTACCACATGACCTAAGAATTGGATCTGGCGCATCCAGAATTCACATTTCGAGAACTTGGCATATAGTTGCTCATTCTTGAGCAATTCAAGGATTAGCCTGAGATGCTTCTCGTGCTCGTCTTTAGTTTGAGAATAGATCAGTATGTCGTCGATAAACACGATCACAAACTTGTCGAGGTAAGGGCGGCAAACGCGATTCATGAGGTCCATGAATGCTGCTGGAGCATTAGTCAGTCCAAAGGGCATGACCAAATACTCATAGTGTCCATACCTAGTTCGGAAGGCAGTTTTGGGTATATCTTCTTCTCTTATCTTCAGCTGGTGGTATCCTGACCTCAAGTCTATTTTGGAGAAGTAACTTGCTCCCTGCAATTGATCAAATAAGTCGTCTATTCTCGGGAGAGGGTAACGGTTCTTTATGGTCAGCTTATTCAACTCCCTGTAATCAATACACATTCGCAGCGTTCCGTCCTTCTTTTTCACGAATAGCACCGGGGCACCCCATGGAGAGACACTCGGACGTATAAATCCCTTGTCCATTAGTTCTTGAATTTGTACCATTAGCTCCTTCATCTCGGGTGGGGCGAGCCGGTACGGTGCCTTGGCTACTGGTGCAGCACCAGGCATCAAGTCTATCTGGAATTCCACCTGTCGATTCGGAGGAAGTCCTGGTAGTTCCTCCGGAAACACCTCTGGGTATTCCGAAACTACGGGAATCTCTTCGATTTTCTTTCTTTTTGGGTTTTCATCACATAGACTATAAAAGCTGGACATCCCCTCTTCAAGCTCTTGGTAGCTTTCAAGTGAGATATCATAGGGTATAGAGTGTTACTCCTTTCTCCTTCTACCACTAACACTTCTTCGACGCTCAATGGTATCTTGAGCAGTCGCTCATCGCATACGATTTCAACTTTATGCTTCGCTAACCAGTCCATACCCACGACAACATCAAATCCTCCTAACTTAATGGGCATCAAGTCAATCTTAAACACATTCCCTTTTAGATTCAGGGGGCAATCCCTAATGATTTCGTTAGCTTCTAAAATATTACCGTCAGCTAATTCTACGGTAAATGTATCAGTCAAGGTGCACGCGTCTAAGTCAATCAATTGCCTAAAGGTACTAGAGATAAAACTAGCAGTCGCTCCAGTATCAAACAGTACAGTAGCGGGATGATTATTTACAAGGAACGTACCGTTGACAACGTCGGGTTCCTTACGAGCTCCTGCTGGGTCCATAACGAAAGCTTTCCCTTAGGCTTATTGGGCTTGGCATCCTTGTCTCTACCCAGCTTAGGACACTTATTCCTCATATGCCCTGGGTCTCCACACTCGTAGCATTGTTTCCCCGGTACATAAGTACAGTCTTTAATTAGATGGCCTGTTCTCTTGCACCTAAAACAGGGCATCGGGTTACATTCTCCTTGATGATGTAACTTGCACTTGCTGCAGAGTGGGCTTGTCCCCGTATACAATCTCCGGTTTTTGCTTCCTTGATCATCACGTCTCACTCCTTCAGAACTCCTTCTACTCGACCCACCGCTACTTCCAATCGCTCTTTTTGCTTCAAACCACTTCCTCTTGTCTCCAACAAACTTCTTCTTCTCATCAGCCCTTCCTTGATCGGTCCATCCAGCCCTAATAAGATCGTCAGTCAGACTGCTGGTAAGGTCGACAGCAGCTTGTAGGGTCACAGGCTGAGAGGCACGAACCATACCCCTAACTCTTGGGTGTAGTCCCCAGATGAACCGTGCTACACCTTTGGCTTCTGGCGTCACCAAATGTGGCACAAGTCGGGACAGGGCTAAGAAACGATTGATGTATTCGATGTAGTTGGGTCCCTTCATCTCCAAGCTTAAAAATCTTGTCTCCAGCTTCTCGAGTTGATTGATGGGGCAATATTTGTTGGTCATTAACTCTCGGAATTCAGTCCAGCCCATTCGATTAGCCACGTTTCTTCCAGGGCTCTGGGGAATGGACTTCTACCATTCAAGAGCTGATCCCTTGAGAGATTGTGATGCAAATCTCACCATGTGCTCCATCTTGCACTCGCTGATGTCTAAGACGGCTTCCATTTCGTCGATCCACCTGTAAGTCTCTATAGCACCCTCGGTGCCATAGAAGTCCTTGGGCTTGCAGGCCATAAAGGTCTTGTAAGAGCACCCATTCCTTAACTCCTCAGCTTCATCATCGTGGCTCTCATCGTTTATCGGCCGTTCATTCCCAGTAGTGTTATCCCGGTCTGCATTTATCTGTGCAATGATAGTCGGAATGGCGTTGGCCAGTTGCTGAGCTACGAGGTTAGCAATCCTTTCGTCACTCTCTTGATTAGTATTCTCCCCGTGGGGAGTCCCTGGTGGAGTAGGTTGGGTTCCAGTAGGCCTTGCTCCCTCATGGCGGCCTCTGGTGGCTCCACGTCGACCAAAACGTGTTCCTCTGCGAGTCGGCATTCTGATAGTATCACAAATAGATTCGTTTAGCATCTCATAAATTTTGTTTCGGATAGCCTAGGCATCATTATCCTATCGCACCATGCCTCGGAAGAGGAATCATAGCATGCACATACATGTATTTACAACCCACTAAAGAACCTTAAATGTCCAATTCAAAACATGATATAATAGTTGGGCAACAATTTAGAAAAGGCACAGATAATCTCAAAGCACAACAAAACATATAGCAGTCTAATACAGACAGTTTAAAAATTTTTAGCATCTCAAAAGCAGTCAACATAGTATCATCCAAACGAGTAGAATCAGAGTCATGCTCTTACAATTTGGAAGGTGCCATCACCCCCATAATATAAAAATAATAGTCTCAAACAAGAATTCAAATAGTCTCCTTCTACTGTCCACAGACAGATAAATCCCACTGAGTACTCCAGTCCTCACATCCACTTCCTCTTTAACCATCCAAACCACCCTGCACCCTTCTTCCTCTGCTCCTGCTCCAGACGCTTCACTCCCTGTGTAGCCATCATCGCCTGAAATTGAGCCGACTGAGAAGTTCGAGTGGCGTGCTGAACAGTCAGCTCATGGCGGCGAACAGTCCTCAAAATCTCATCTAGTGTCGCATCGGAGGGTCCTACATCACTCGCCCGGCGACTCGACTGGGAGTACCTATCACCAGCCAGTACAGTGGGGCCGTCATACATGCTATGTCTCGGCGGCATCAGGCGCTCGTCGCGAGGGTCAAACAGTGGGGGTACCGATGTCGGAATCCTAACAGGCGGGGGAGGAGGAGGAGGCATCCTAAAGGATACGGAGGATCCTGGTCTAACGCTTTTGCGAGGTCGGGTGACAGTACGCGCACCCCTATTCCCAATAGGTGGGATGGGTGAGAGGGTCGGAGCAGCTACTTGAGGAGAGTTGGATCGCGTTCGGCTTCGGGAAGGTGATGTGGAGGAAGAGTCCTCGGAAGCCTCAGTGTCTTCGGACGTGACGGATATCCACCCTGGATGTCCGCATCTCCGGAGGTACGCCTCATACTCCGTCTGTGGTTTCTCTCTCCTTAGGTGTCCGGTAGGAGCGGTCTCAGCGTCGGGGTGAACAGACGCCTTTCCTTTATCAGCCATTGACGTTATCCTGTAAGAAATACATCATGAGTAATTTGGTTTCTCATAGCTCATGATTTACATAATAGTACTAATAATAGTAGTGATGGAAATAGTATCTGTTATTCCAACATATAGCTGTGTGTTTTGCCCAGATCAATAGTTTCTTCAAGTAGTATCGGATAACATAGTTCATCATAAAAATCATTTAAATCCCCTTTTAAAATTAGTTTCAAATCATCAATATAAACCAGAAAAAGTCCAACCATAACCTAAAGATCAGTGATGGAAATTACGCGTCTGGTAAATTCATGATTACGTTGATCAAGTGTAATCATCAATTTACCCAACCCGATCATTCCAACACTTCCCACAAGGACAGTCCTAGGGTATCAGGGTTGTAGCCTAGGGTATACTAAGGCATTCCCGACTTCTCTACAACCTTTAGCTCTGATACCAATCTGTCACACCCCGGGCCCAGATAGGGTGGGACGTCACAGACTAGCAACAACATATGGCAGCGGAAACAAACCATTATAAGAGCTCAAAGGAGAGAATATCACATGGCATTAAAGTTTTAAAGAGTAACGGGGCTAGATACACATCAAGACCCCAATTAAGTTTTACAATCAACCATAAAAATAAAATTTTACTTGTTCAACACACAAATATAAATTGTTCAAATGTTTCATCAAGAAATAAGCCAATGCCATGTCACGGGGGTAAGTCTAGGTCTTCAAACAGCTAGGATCTCTTCAAACATTACCTGAAACATGCTCAAAAGAAAATTGTGTCAACTATAAAGTTGGTGAATTCAAGTGCTTAAAGTTCAAAAACAAAAGGACTTAATAAATCCTTCTTTGATTAAAAGAAAAATAATCATTGTTTATCATCGTGGGAGAAATAAAATCATAATCAACCCTGCACTCAGTCCCCGTTAGCCTCTTCTAAAGTTGTGTTTTACCGGATATTCCCGAAGGAAAAACTGAGCCCCATACCAGTGAACCCTACCTGCCCGGATGGTTCACCATAGAATCTTAACAAAACTTGTTACATGCCACAACGATCCCTCAGGATCTCAGTGGGGTAACCTCCCTGGAACGGAAGCCACTGTGTGTGGGGGATTCCCCAAATAGATCTATCCATATAAATCAAGCGGTTCACGAAAGAATTAATGATCATGATATAAGAATTAGCAGGTAACCACAATCCCACATAGTATCATCAAATAAAGCACAATCATAGTTCATAAAAGTAGAGCATGTTCCATCCCAAAACAGTAGTAAAAAGGGGGATCACTAGAACTCACCTTAGGTATCAAGCAAAAAGAAATTCTTCGCGTGCCGGGAATGTCTCAAGTCTAGCACCCTAACATAAGTATTTAAGTGATTAGCTACTGCTCTAAACCTATTTAAGGAGCAACAATAGTGCCTAAGACTTAAATGGACGGGTTCGGCTTTGATTCAGTTAGGGTTTGTATAAAAGGCTCCTTTTATGGAAAGTCATGGTTTTTCATGAAATCAAAGGTTTCTACATGACTAAACCAAGAATATATAGTAATTATGCCATTTAAGGGGGCAAATGAACTTATGGGAGTCGGTTATGAAGTTTTGCAAAATTTACAGTTTTGCCCCTGAAGTTTCAAAATTGACATTTTCTACCTTTAAGATTAGTTTCTTGCATTAAGTGACCTCTATACTTAAAAATCAGGTTCAAGACATTAATTCAACTTTGTTTTAAGAATTTATAACCAAAATTTCAGTTTATGGTCTCGGTTTGCAAATTACGCTTTTAACGTTGCCGGTTACGGTAAAACCGAACGGTTTAAAAATGGTTATCTATGAGTTTTCGCCTTTTTGAGTCTAAAACCAGTAGATAACTTTTTAAAGTCATTTTAATAAGTTTCCAACCTTTTAAATCACAAATTTTGCCCCTAGTAGTTGAAAGACCCGTTTTTACGTTTAAACCGTTAAAATGCGTTTTTAGTCGGGTTTGACCATTTTAAAAGCTTGTTTGACCAACCATTTTACCTTTGAGGTTATTTTATCTTTTAACCTACTGGAAAATCATGATTTTCATAATTTGTAACATTTAACCCATTTATCGTATATTTTTCTTTAAAAACGCCTCCCGGTTTACACCCGGTTTCACTTAAAATTCATTTAAAATACCATTTGACCCCTAAAAATTCTCATTAGCTCCAGAACACTTTATTAATCCTTAATGAACCTGGAATTCTTTTTAAAAAGTTTATAGTTCAAGATTTCTTGTTTTTAAGTCCTTTTAACACGTTTTCGGGTCCCGAAAGTGACCAAAATGGGTCTAAACACATTATGTCTTTTGTTCCAGAGGTCAAACCATGTTATTAAACTTAATATGCACTAAAACTTACTGAAATAACAGTCCCAACACGTTGCCTAAAGGTTCTACACATACAAAGGTTTCAAGAGGTGAAAATATGCCATAACCGACCATTACACATGTGTGATTCATGGTAACTTAAGTTTAATCATTGCCAAAACTTCATCTTACTTAAAAATCAGATTATTGAGGTGTCTTAAAAGTCATTTTGAGCAGGTTACACGTTTTGTTTTGAAGGGTTACAAGATACACAAGTTTGATAGTGCCAAAAACACCAAAATAGGGTTTTCAAGGGGTAAATCGGGTTCTACCCCTTAGATTGACCATTATATCATGTGATATACCTTCAAGAACGTTGGGAACTCTTCAAGAACAAGGTGAGGGTGAGAGGTTTCTGTTACAACAAGAAAAAGTAAGGTTTTTAGGTGAACAATGAAGTTAAACTTGAGAAATGACCAAAACCGAACATAGTGAGCTTACACTTGATGTATCTCACGGTTTAGAAGGTGTGGATGGTCGTGAATGGATGAAATCTCCTTGGATGAGGCTGGAGAATCTCGAACAAAAGCTGGAACCTCAAGTATTGCACGTTCCAAGCCTCAAAACATCACCAAAAGTCACCTTTCTTGCGGTATGCTGCTGGCCGATGGTTGTATGCTTGTAGTTTGCGATTTTGGAGCTTGGAAGGAGAGGATTAGAGAGTGTTTGATAGAGAGGAGGTGTGTGTTCAGCTGGTGAATTCGAAATGAGGGAGAGAGAAGAGGAGTGTGTCTTGCAATTGCATGTAAGGGGAATGGGTGATAGGAAGGTGGTGTGTAGTGGAGGACAAGGGTGGTGATTGGTGGCAAGGGGGGCGGCCGATTCTTGGCCTCTAGTGAAGCATTTTGATTAAATTTTTATTGTGGAAATAATATTATGGGGTATTAATTTGAAATGTAGTGTAGTATTTAAAATTGTTAGTTAGTAAATTGTCTTATGCATGGTAATGCATGCTAGAACCGAAATTCCAAGTGTGAGGGTGTGTACACATATTTTTAATTGATTCAATTGATATTCTTAATTCTAGCTAGGGTGACTAATTGACATTCCCGGACACTAATTTTTAAAAAGGTAGAAACCTAATTTGGTTAAAAATCAAAAGTAAAGATCACATGAAATCATAATTTACATCAAATAGCAAGAATTGATTCCAATTTCATAGTAGGGTTGTATAGTTTCAATTATTAGCACTCATAGCATGGATAATGATGCAAGTAATCTAGGGTTAGGGTAACAACCTGGAGGTCGGTTGTCACAGATCGCGTCACCCGGTTTACATCTAAATTTTGGAAGAAGTTCCACGACGCTATGGGGACGAGGTTACATATTAGCACGGCTTATCATCCCCAGACTGATGGTCAGTCAGAAAGGACCATTCAGACGCTGGAAGACATGCTTTGGGCATGTGTGATTGATTTTGGTGGAAGTTGGGATGACCACCTACCGTTAGCCGAGTTCTCATACAACAACAGCTATCATGCCAGCATTGGTATGCCTCCATACGAGATGCTATATGGTAGGAGATGCAGAACACCCGTTTGTTGGGGTGATATTGGTCAGAAAGAATTGGGAAGCGTTGAGGTAATCGAGGCTACGACGGAGAAGCTTGAGAAGATTAAAGCCTTCATGAAGGCAGCCAAAGATAGACAGAAGTCGTATGCTGATAAACGATGCAGGCCGATTGAGTTCCAGGTGGGTGACCGGGTTATGTTGAAGGTCTCACCTTGGAAGGGCATAATCCGATTCAAAAAGCGGGGCAAGTTGAGCCCAAGGTATATAGGCCCTTTCCGAATCATTGCTCGAGTAGGAGAGGTGGCCTATAGGCTGGAGTTACCGGATGAGTTAAGTGGAATTCACCCGACATTCCATGTATCTCATCTAAGGAAGTGCTTAACTGATGAAGATATGATTGTTCCACTGGAGGATATCGAGGTAGACGAACGGCTCAATTATGTGGAGCAACCAGTGGCAATCATCGACCGAAAGGAGAAAAGGCTAAGGAATAAAGTGGTTCCTCTTGTGCGTGTACAGTGGAAGCACAGGAAGGGATCCGAGTCAACGTGGGAGACTGAGGAAGAAATGAGACAACGTTATCCACGTTTGTTCGAAGAATAACAGGTTTCGGGGACGAAACCTATTTAAGGGGGTGGACTTGTAACACCCAGATATTTATTATTTTGAAGCCGGCGAAGAAAGAAAAAGAAATAAAGTCCAAAGTCGAAGGACCAAGCTTGCCAACGAAAGAAAGTCGGGTGAGCGGAGTATATAAGGGAGAGGGCAGCCCTTACCCTCTCCCCCGTACACAAATTTCAGCCATCTTAGAGAAGAGAAGAGAGAAAAGAGGAGAAAAAGAGAAAAAGGGGTGTTTCGGGTGATTCGGGTGTCCAAACTCGTCGTGTGGCAAGCCAAATCGAAGCCCTTGACGTTGTGCTCGTTTGTGTGAGTTCTAGGACCCCACTTTTACTTGTTTTCAACTGATTTTGGGGCTGGAAGATGTTCAAAACCCGTTTTTACAAGTGTGTGTGTTTGACCCATTTAGGTGTGATGTGTATGATGCGTTTTGTGTATGTTTCCGGGCTTGGGTGTGTTTGTATGGTGTTAAGGTATGCATTCCTAAGGTCCAGGAGGGTTGATTTAGGCTTAGAATGGGTTTGGATGAGCTTGGAGGCCGAAAATGGCAGATTGGGTTCGGGATGAACTCCATTCTGCATCAGCTAGGGCTAGGCGACCGAATGGAGGCCATACGGCCGAATGAGGGGCGATTGAAGGTCATTCGCACGATTGGAATTAATTCGCACGATTGAGGGTTCAATCGCGCGACTAAGACTTCAGGCGCACGACTGGGAGTCCAGTCGCATGGGGATCGCACGACTGAGGGTTCAGTCGCATAAGTGCTTAGTCACATGAGTTCATTCGCATTAGATCAGTGCATAGGTGCCCATTCGCATTAGTTCCATCTGCATAAGGTCCATACGCACGACTGGATGTTCATTCGCATAGATGTTCATCCGCATGAGTCCAATTGCATGATGTTCAGTCGCATGAAGGCCATGCGACTGAAGGGTGTCCATACGCACGAATAGAGCTGTTGCACCCGAAGGAAAGTGTAGTTAGACTTCTGGCTTTCGGGGGAAAGTGCAGGTGTAAGTTTCAACGTAAAGTTGCTCGTAAAAGCATGTAAGGTGACTGTTCTGGCCTTAGAGAGCATGTAGGGCATGATGATGATGATGTTGCATGATTATGCATATCACGTATGTATGATGTTGATGAATGTGTATGATATGTTCCTTAATATGATGTATGATTATCTTTCCTATGGCTTTACGTATTATGATGAATTAAATGAAGTATTATGTAACGTAAAGTGGAAAGAAATGACACGTCTTGCATGCATCGGATAACGGGTCCTTCTTTGTGATTGACCATTAATGTAAAACCTCTACCGCTTACCCTTAGTACTGTGGCATACGTTTAGCTGTTCATTTATTGACTTCGGCCCAGTGGCTATGACTGATCGGTTACCCTTAGTACTGTGGCATACGTTTAGCTGTTCATTTATTGACTTCGGCCCAGTAGATAAGAATGATCGGTTACCCCTAGTACTGTGGCATACGTTTAGCTGTTCATTTATTGACTTCGGCCCGGTAGCTGAGACTAATTGGGGTGTAGCATATGGTATTGGTACGGATGATGTCCGATGCGCAAGTAAAGATAAGCAGAACGAATGAACAAATGAATGAATGAAGAAGATAATAATGATATTATCTATGCATGCGTATGATGTGTGATCACGTTAAAGTAACGAATGGTTTTGTATGAAAGTATAGTATGTTTTATAATAAAACTAGAACTCACTCAGCAACACTGACTTTTATATGTTTTCCAGTTGGCAGGTAATGATTGCTGAGGATGGCACGAGGTGGCTACTCAGCTCTTTTGGGATGGCATCCATTTATAAAGCTTTTGTGTTATAATGCAAACATGTATTTTGTAATCGGATAATGATGTATTATTGGACAAAAGTGTTTATAATGAAATGAGATGTCGTTTTTGAATGTTTCCGCTGCAATGTTTTTATGAGTCAAATGTAATTATATGTTTTATGTGCGATGAATGACCAACTGTAGGCGTCCCGGAAACGGGGCCTTACAAGGTACCAAGTGGATTTTTACGAATAAGAAAGATGATAGAAGGCTTATCATCAAGAATAAATCTAGACTAGTTGTTCATGGGTACACACAAGAAGAATGGATTGACTACACAGATGTTTTTGATGTAGAAGCAAGACTTGAAGCTGTTATGATATTCCTTGCTTTTGCTACACCCAAGGATTTCGCAGTCTACCAAGTTGATGTCAAGTGTGTCTTCTTATATGGGGTGATTGATGAGGAAGTGTATATCAAAAAACCACCTTGCTTTGCAGCCCCAAATCATCCTGATTATGTCTGCAAGCTTAACAAATCTCTTTATGGGTTGCACCAAGCTCCAAGAAAGTTGCATGAGACACTGTCATAGTACATAGTCCAACATGGCTACAATAGAGGTACTATTAAAAGCACACTTTTTCTCAAAGGACCAGAAATGACTTGATGTTGGTTCAAGTTTATGTAGATGACATTATTCAAAGCTCTGTAAAGAGTTTGAGCAGCTGATGAAGAATAGATTTGAAATGAGTGCCATGGGGGAGTTCAATTTCTTTCTAGGAATTCAAGTGAAGCAGATTGATAATGACATCTTTATAAACCAGTCATAGTATGTGCAAGACATACTTGCCAGATTTCATCTGATTGAGTGCAAGGTTGCTCAGACACCCATAGCCAGAAACCACACCCTATGACCTAATATTAAGGGGGAGTTGTTGATGAACATCTCTATGCGGCTATGATTGGGCCTCACAACCAGCAGGCCTGATATCATGTTTGCTACATGCATCTATGCAAGATATTATGGTGACCCCAAGATGTCACACCTGGTTGTTGTCAAAAGAATTCTTAGATACCTCAAAGGTGCTCCAAATCCGGGCCTTTGGTATCCAAAGAGTTCTAACTTCAATCTGTATGCTTATACAGAGAGTGACTATGGTGGTTGCAATATGACTACAAATTCTATATCATGGGGATGTCAATTCCTCGGTGGAAGGATAGTCTCATGGTAATGCAAGAAATAGTCATGTGTGTCTGCATCAAGTGTTGAAGCTAAATACATTGTTGTAGCAAGCTGTTGTGTTCAAGTGCTCTAGATTTATAAATTAACATCAAAAAGACTCCTATCCATGTAGAAAAATATAGAGTATGTTGTACAACACTCCAAGACAAAGCACATCAATATTAGGTATCGTTTGATTAGAAATAATTTTGATAAAGGATTGATAAAACTAGTCAAAATTAACACAAATGGACAATATGTTGATCTGTTCACAAAAGCTTTTGATGAGCAGAGATTTAAGTATCTTGTATTAGCTACTAGAATGATTAACTTTGAGTAGATTTTCTTAAACTAAAGTCAATATTTTTTTCTTAAATATATGTGTCTTAGTTTTCTATATCATCATCTATATAAGCCCAGTTTCCTTTGGAAGAAATTTTTCAAAATAATATTCCATAGAAATTTGAAAGTTTAAGATATATTTTCTCTCAAAAGACATTAAGTTGTCTTCGGAAGAACATTATGCCTTCAAATCTACTAACTACTTACTAAGACATTTACCTTTGGAAGAAATTTTGATTTATCTTTCGAAGCTTAAATATGCTTTGAAGTATTTATATGTTTAAAGGACAATTTTCTTTCGAAATCAATTAAGTCACGAAAGCTTTATTCACCCTTAAATAAATCTTCTTACATTTAATATCTTTCGATACCAAATATATCTTAGAAGTAAAAATACTCTAAGTATTTATCTTTCGAAGCAAATTTATCAAGCTAAGGAATATCTTCTGAAGTTAAATTAGCTTCGAAAATTTTTATCAAAACTTTCGAAGACAAATTACCTACGGAAGATTTTTGACTTTCAAGAAAACTACTTTTTGGGCATTTTTTCAAAGGTTGGACTGACATCCGGATTTCAAAGTTTATCCTTTTGCATTAACTTTGTCTTAGATCTAATCATATAAATATACCCCCAACAGTTACCCCTCTTTCACTTTCTCCTTCATTTGCAAAAGTTCATTACCTAAATTCACCCACAAACCGCCATTGTTCTTACCTTCCTTTACTTCTAAGCTACTTAAAAATGGCCAACCCTAATCCCTAAAACCAACAGGATTTTCCCTTGCGGTTACACAAGCAACACAACCAAGTTGCTCTGTTATCATATGAGAAAAATCCAAGTTTCTCAGATGTCTATCGCTTCTTGTCTCATTCCAAATACCTCACTACACTTACCATTGATCCACCTTGGTATGAAGATCAACTTCTAGAGTTCTAGAGGACCGGACAAGAGGTCATCTTGGATGCTGAGAAGGCACTGTCAGTCATAGTGCAGGGGAAGACTATTTTCATCGCTCCAACCACCATCAACTATTATCTTAGGCTGGATGATGAAGAAGGCGAATTGTCCTTCCCCAAATCTGTTGTAAACAACTCATTTCGACAGATGGGCTATGAAGAGGACTACTCAGTAAAAACTTTCCAAAAGAGTAAGGTTTCCTTAAAATTGATGTACATCCTTCTCATCCATTTTCTGTCTAATAAACATAGAGGTTGGGATCAAATTCCTAAGGACTAATGCTACATAGTCCATGGATTGGTTCAAGGGGTGAAGTTAAGGTACTCTTAATTTTTTTATACAAACTTGCATGCTAACTTGGACTCCTTAGAGTATTACATGTTCTCTAGATATGTTAAACTCATTCTTAACTGTGAACTGAGCTTACAGTTAAAAGGAACATGTAACACTCTTAAACTGGGAAAGATAAAGCCCTGGATATTTAAGAAAATGACAAAGTCCCCTGTTGGCTTCTCATAGGTGGAAACAGCTCTGGTCCAAAATATGTTAGAGTTCATTGTTCAAGGTGACAACTTGGCAACACAAGCCAATAATGAACCCATACATTTTACATCTGCACCACCCACATAGCCACAAATCACCCTCACCTACTTAAGAAGATCAAAACAAACCCCCACAAACTACTCATGATGTGCAGGCCCCATACACTCACCCATGCAGGAGGAAGTAGAAACTAGAGCTTCTACTTCCCTTGAGGAATCCTCATGCTCAGCTTGATAAGCGTACTACCCTATCCTTAAGCCATCACTCTATGTCTCAAAACTTATGTGATCAACCTTTAGGGGAAAGTTACCATCCCCAGCCTTTAGATCTCAACCAGCCAATCCAAAACCTTGAATGCTCCTGAATAACCCATATCTAGCCCACATCATCCAGCCCAAATTGAGGTGGACATCTGAAAACCTATTCAAGAAGTTCATATGGAAGAGGCTCTCACTTCTGCATATGATTACATCATTAAGACCTCAAACATGGCAACCCAGCCCATTGACACTTCTCATGAAGCTGTCATAGTGCAGGGGAAATCCAGCACCTAAAAATTTCATGTTGGTGATGAGGAAGAAGACTTTGGTCCTATTCTCTTATCCCCCCATGATTCTTCTAATAAAGACAAGGGGAGTATACAACTAAAGGTGCAAAAAATTTTAAAAACATACACCTATTTAGTTTCAAATGTTAGTTACTTGGAATTTCAGGTGGCTACCTTACAAAGAAAGGTCAATGACCAGTAACTTGATATCACCAATCTCAAGGGCAAGTTAGCTGAGAGACCTATCAGGAGAACTTAACCAGGTCCAGAAGTACCTATGGATGTGGTGGACCTAACCCTTAGATCCCCTATGCAAGAGGGTGATGCTACCAAAAAGAGTAGAAAGTCCTCCCTACAATCACAAAACCTGGGAATTCCTCCTAGAGTATGGACATGGAGGATTCACCATCCTCACTTTCAGTTATTCATACTCAACACCCTTCTCATGTCCAAATGGATGTGGATTCACTCATTTAAAGCTTGTTTGAGGAGGGTATACCAAGGGCAATGCCTACTCATCTCACCCTGCTGAAAATCCAATAGTGGGATAGAGGTATGATAATGAAAGGAGAGCCATGGTAACCTCTAGGTCTCAGGGACAACAAGAAATCTTCAACTTCTACAACCTGAGATACTATGAGAGCACCTATTTAGTTGACCTCCCAATTGCCAACCAAAGTCAAAGCAGGCAAGCTGCAAAGTTAGATGATAGGATTCAAGATAGGGTGCTTGAAGAGTTTAAGAGAAGAACCAATCTATATAGATAGACGCAAGCAGGCAAGACAATTGGTCAACTGGATGATGAGGTGGGACCTAAGATTAGCTTCCAAGGGGAAACCTTGGTTAAAGGCCAAGTGTTGAGCCTGTGAACCTTGAGACTAGATCTGATTCAACACCTATTATCTTTAGTAAGGCATCAGCTGGTGAAGGTGTCTCACAGCCTCTCTCTGGTCAGAGCTCAAGTGCATCACCAAGAAATGAAGGCCAAAGCTCTCTCCACCCTAAGTCAAACAAGACTGTGAGTGACAAAGAAAAGATGAAGTTGACCCTCTAAAGAGATTAAGGAGGAGATGAGATAGAAAAAGAGAAGACAAGGGGAGGGAGTTCAAGTAAGAACCCTGACTTCATGGAAGCTGCAATCAGGGCTGCCCCCAGGACAAGCACTCAGGATTATGGGTTAAGGGCAGCCATATTGAACTATCTATGGAGAAGGAACTATAATATTGATGAACTTATCTTTTTTCACTTGGAAAACCTAAATGAACTGGATGACAATGAATTTTCAAAGGGGAGAAAGGAGGCTGAGGATGCAGAATTGCTCCTTAAAATCAAAGAAGAAATTAGAAGAAAGAGACTTTACAAAGGTCCTACACTCTCCCTAATTTAGAAAATCCCTGAGGCAGAGGTTGTGGCTACTGAGCAACAAACACGGGTAGGTAGAGAACAAGACAAACAAATATGATAACTTACCTAAGCGCCATGTGCCTCTATCAGGCAGCAGCCCTTCTTCCCTAATCCTATGAATATATTAAGTTTGAATACCTTAAGGAGCTTGAGAAACAAGTTCTAAAAGAGCAAAAAGATGCTAAGAGGAAGATGGGGGAAGAGGTTGCAAAGTCGAGAGCCACCATCAGAGCAAACTTGAAGAATTCTATTGATAGACAAAAGATGGTGAGCTTCTTAAAGATGTATGGATTCTCCAGAAGGAGACTTGGTCCAATGTCTCTATCCACCATGGATGAGCATATTAGAGTGATCAAGCTGAAGATCAAAAGGGTGAGCTTGTTGACTTGCATTCTCTACCAAGTTAGGCTGCACCTGAAGCTAAGGTCAAGCTTGAACTGTAAGAGACAACAAAACCTGGACCTAGTGTTGCATCACAGCCAGCTTCATCTTCTGATTCATAATAGGATCCTCATCCTTCTTCTTCTGAACCTATGAAGGAAAAGGACCCAATTGAGAAGGAAATACAAGAACAATCTAGTATTGCAGGCCAGCCTTCTTAGTTAAAGCATAGAAAGAGTAAAAGGGTGGCCATTAGAAAGGACAAGAAGAAGAAGAAGAAGAAGAAGAAGAAGAAGAAGTCCAAGGCATCCACCTCTGCACCTCAGGATAGGTCAGAACATCCTGAGGATGCTAAAGAAGAGGATGCTTAGCAAAGTCCACTTATAGTAGAGCCTCTTACTGCTGAGAGACCCATCTTGTATTGGGTATTTTCCACTAACCCAGACAGATGGTATGTCACTTGAGATCAAGGAGGTCAAGACATGTTTTTGGAAAAACATACTTAATCTCCTTTTGCATGATCTCTATGACATGAGGAGATACTTTGAGAGTCTTAGGAACTCTGACCAACTGATGATGAAGGGAATGGTCTTACTTATGATGAGGACTATGAACATATGAAGATCAATAATCAAATTTCTCTTTTGTTTAGGTAGCATTAGCCTCGGGGGAGTTTGTAAGGATTACATTGATGCAACCAAAGAGAAACCCAAAGAGCTCTCAGCATGCACATGTGAAGTACTATGAATGCACTTTGGAATATTTGATATAACTCAATGAATTATGCTAAGTATCAAATCTTCCAAAGCCAAAAGACCAATTCTTCCGCAACCAAAGATGAAGTCTTCTGAAGCTTCAAAGACAAAGTCTTCCGAAGCCAAAGATTGATTTCTTCTAAAGACATAGAAGGCATGTCTTCTCTAACTTGCTTTGACAAAGCTTAAACACATTTTCGCTACCATCTCTAAAGACTCAACAACTTGCATGAGTTAGTGAAAAGTATATGCTTTTGTCAACTCTAGATTAAGGTGTTGAGTCTGTAACTTTCTAACTATGTACTTTTATCCTTATTCTAATAGATACGGAAGTGAGCTATGGCATGTCATAGTCACTAGTCAAAAAGGCAATATGCCTTTTGACTCTACATTGATCTTGTTGTCTAGATTAGTGTTTCCAGTTGGCCTTTAATGTATGACCGGTTGTAGGATGTAGTATAAAGTATCTCAAGTACTTGTATTTAGATTTAAGCTTTGTAATACTTGTAAGAACTTGAGAGCAATACACATCATTCTTGAAAACCATATTAGAGTGTTCTTGTTATTTTTCCTTTACTAGTGTTCATTGTTTCATGAGAAACCAGTTCCCTATTTATTCTGCTAAGTGTTCTAAGTCTCTCCACCTTGTGAAACTGTTGCATTGAGCCCCTTCACCGTTCATGTACATTTTATCCATAAAAGATGCTTATGAGTTTTACATGGCATATGAAAATAGGTGGATTTTATGTTTAAAAAAGTTGTTAACACACGAGCAATGAGAATTTAAAGTTGAAATATTTTACATGTTCTAAAGAGAGGAACAAACCCTTTAAAAGATATGATTCAATTGATTCTAGTACTAAGAAAGCAAAAAGGTATTCCATTAGAACTGGGTGTAAGGCTCTTATTTCTTTAAACTGCTTGATGGTAAGACATTCCAAATTTATAAGTTTTGTGAAGTGCATAATCACGAGTTTGTGGCAAAGAAGGATATGCACCTTGTACGTTCTAATCGAAAGTTGTCTTACATACATGAAAAGATGATTTATGATATGGAAACCATTAATTTACATCCAGTGAAGGCATTTAGTGTGATGAAAACTAAATATGGCGGCTTTGAGCATGTAGGTGTGCCGGTAACTGAGTGTAAGAATTTTTAAAGTAAGTTAAACTACTATATTGGGGAATATGATACTAAAATGATAGTTCAAAGGTTGCTTAGCAAGAAAGAGCATCTCCCTGACTATTCATTTTAATACACAGTTATTGAAAAGGGTGCACTGACCAGGTTGTTTTGGGCAGATGAGAAATGCAAGAGGAATTATGTTGCGGTTGGAGATGTCATTTCATTTGATGCAACATTCACTACCAACAAATATGTATGTTTTAAATTGATAATTGTGCTTACTTAATGTATTGCGTAGATGATTGCAAGATCAAGTTTGGTCACTCAACACAATTGTAGTCTCTCAAACTCACTAAGTCACACTCGGATTGATGATGCAGAATCCTCTAAGAGTTGATAATAATATATTAAGTAGACAAACACAAGAGAAAGGTTTTTTCAAGATACTTGTATATATTACTTCTCAACTCAAAGTATTACAAGACTCTTACAAGCATGCTAAATGAGTTACAATGAGAAACTATATATACCACTATCTACAATCGGATATACTTTGATACCAGCTGGAAACTTACAACTAAACAAATACTACATTGCTAAAAGTAAGGTATCTAAGATAAAATACTATCTAAGATTTGGTAGTCATGACATGTCCATGACTTACCTTTTGTCACCAACTAAAGTTGGTAACTGTACTAACTGATAAGAAATGGACAGTGGAATAAAGTATGGTCAACTACATAGACGTGGGAAAGCACCATGCAGTATATCAAAGATTACAGCGGTTTGTCAGAGGGCCCATACTTATTTCCACTGGTTCATAGTAGGTTATTCAGAAGGTTAATTGGCTTCAGAAGAACAAGTTCTTCCGAAGCCACTTATACTTCGGAAGAGTCTACTTCCGAGGCTTGTGATGTTCTTCAAGACTTCATACTTTGGAAGTCATTGTCTTAGAATCTTCTAAGTGTTGAACTTCGGAAGAAGAAAGACTTTATCTTTTGATGTTAGAGTTCCTCTTCGGAAGCTCTTTCAGCCTTGTCCTTCGGAAGCTCAGCTTTTGCCTTCGAAAGCTCTTTCTCAGTTGTACCAAAAATGTTCTAAGTGTTTTTTTTGTTGCACCAGCGTTATACAATCCAACAAACTCTCCCTAGGTTGATGCTACCAAAACTTCACTTGTTTCTACTTTTCAAAACTTTCAACACCAAGGAGAGAATATACTTATCTGTGTTTTTGTTCTTTCCATATATGGTGCTAAGAAGTTTGTACAAATCTTTTGTAGACAGAATATCTAGTCTGTCACTTTGAATAATGTGTACCCTTTGTTGTGTCCCTCTAAAGAGAGTTAGTAGATGGGAGTTATAGTCATACTCCTATCTAACTATAGATTCCAATTCAGGGCCTTCAACCATTGTAAGAAGGGTTTGCCTTTGGTGGTTGACCCTTCCTTTTCCTCCTTCTCTCTCAGCTTCAACCCTTATTCAATCTTGGCCCTTGCAGTCAGTTCGGCCAAATGAAGACTACTCAGATGATTTCTGATGTGAGCAGCTATCTCAGAGTTAGAGGATTGGAGAATGGTTTCTCTGCTAACTCGGCAATGTCAAATCTGCTTAAGTGTAGTAGAGAAGAGGAATTGAGCCTATTGATTTCACCATTCTCTCTTTCCACAACAAAGTTGTGAGAAGAGTCTTCGAACCTCCACTGAACTATTTTCTTTCTAGGTACAGGTTGAGATAGTAACTTGTCCCCCTTCCTATTGTCCAGTAAAGTCACCAGCTTTCTTCTCAGCAACTTCTCTTCTTCCCCAAGAGAGTCAGAATTGGTTGCCAAGAGTCTAAGTGCCTGGTGCAATGTTCCTCTTGGCAAATCAAGAAATTGTTCTCTTGTGAGGAAACATGAGAAGCTTAGGGTGTTGATGAGCTTTCTCTTGATCTACTTGAATTCTTCTAAGGAAAGAGGTTTGGATGATTGAGAGGATGACTTAGGCTGTTGATGAGTGGATAATGATTAGGTTCTGGGGAGTGTTCTGGGTTTGAGGATGGGTAGTTGTTGTGGTTGTTGTGATGGAATAGGTGAGGAAGAGGGTATGGCTGATGGTGTGGGTTCAGGAGTGTAAGGCTCAGTGGTTGGCTCGGTTTTGATGGGGAAATGAAAAGGGATTGGTTCAGGTTGAGTATGTGGTTATGGTGTAGGTTTAGAAGTCATCCCCTGTATCCAGAGAAGCTATGGGCGAATGTCAGCCTTGATGTCACTGACATGTCGCTGCAGGGTCTTCTCAGACATGGGACCAACCTGCTTGCCAGAGAAGCTATGGCCCCAGAGATAACCCTTCATCTAGGCTTTGTCTCCATCTTCTTGACAGACATCAGTTGAGCTTCTTCATCCTTCTTTTTCTTCTCCTTCAGCTTTTCCTTGGAAGCCCTCTCTCTTTCTTTGTTCATCTGATCTTGTGCTTTGTTGAAAAGCCACAAGATCGTGTCATTATCATGAGGAGCTAGTTCCTCAAGAGACAATCACCTAGAGCTTAGAAAAGCTATCCTTTCATCCCTTAGCTGTTGCTCAGCTTCCTCTTTCCTTCTTTGTTCTTCCTCCTCTAAGGCCAACCTTGCTGCTTCTTCTTGTTCTTTCCTCAGCAGGGTTGCCTTTTCTAACTCAACCAGTCCCTCAAGTGGTAGGATGAGCACATCTTCACTTGTAGCTCCCAGGTTGACAAGCCTATCAATGATCTCCACCCTCCTTTGGTTGTTGATAGCCTCCTAGTTGACTTCAGCTGCTTTTAATGTCTTTGGAACTAATAGTTTCCCGGTGGGGAGTCTACCTTTTCTTCTAAGGTTCTATAACTTTTTCTCCTCTAATAGTTCATCTGTAGTCAACTTCCTTTTTAATGTCTTTGGAAGTTTGAGACTTTGAAGGTTCTTGTGAAGAGGTTTCAGGTTGGTGGGTGGAGATTTGAGCTTGTGGTGATGATGGTGTTTGAGTGGGAGAGAATCTGAGAAAGTATTCACTATTTACCTCAAATTCCAATTCAAGGATTGGATATGTGATAATTAGATTATCAGCATAGAATATAGCCCTTCCGCAGCTTGGATCTCAGCTTTCGGAAGTTTGGAATACTTCTTTCGCAGCTTTGACTTCAGCTTCGGAAGTTTGTGGGATTGCACTATTTATCCAAACTATTTCAGTTGTTGGGCCATCAGTCCCCATATCCCCTTCGAATTCAATCTCAGGTTCAATGTAAACTTAGGTTGACCAACTCCTTTGATAGTGGTAGATGGTAAATCCACCTCTAAAGCTCTTCAACTCTAAAGTATTCCATAGCAACATTGGGACTTGGTTGTTCAAGTGAGAAGCTCATTTAAATTTGGTTAAGAATCTATTCAAATTGATGAGCATCCTTAGGTCCACCTGAAGGATGACAGGAAGAGGCTCAGGGAAAGTAGTTGATTGCTGAGCAGGATATCTTGAAGAAAGTGTAGAAAGAGCTAAACTTTGTTGCTCTGTATGTGTTTGTCTCTGAACATTCTCCCCCTTTTTGGTAGCATCATCTTGAGAGCTTGATGAGCTAGAGGAAGAAGTCAAAGAGACTTGAATTGGTACGTGCCTAACAGATCTCTCAGTCTGTTTCTCAGCTAGTTGAGCCCTGAGATTTTCAATCTCAAGTTGCTGAGTGGCAGACCTATCCTCTAAAGCCTTAACCCTGGATTCAAGGTTTGAGACTTTAGAAAGTAGGTCTTTTATGGTGAGTTACATACTTCCCTCATCTTCTTTAGAAGACTCATAGGGAGATGAGGTAACATACCTAGTATGTTCATTCTCACCACCAATTGTGGTTTCTTGGCGCCCTGGTTTCCCTTGCTTAATGATGTCTCTTTCAGAGTCATTAAGAAACAAGGTTGTCGTAGATTCAGTCTCAGAAACGTTACCACTATCCTGAGGGCCCATTAAGGCACTAGTAGTAGTGGCAGTTGAATCTACATGAGTCCCCTCAACAACCAGTGGGACTCACCTCAGTTTGGGTTTGCTGATGGGGGCTAGAAATCAGAGATCTCTCTAGGCTCAGTTGATCCTTAGATAGGTATTGTGGATCAACATCATGGCCTTGAAGAGACGTTATTTCTTCATCAGTACATATGAGATGGTCGGTAAAGGATATGGAAGTTATGCCTAATGACCTGGGACCTTGATCAATGTCTAATGACATTGAGCCTATAATCGGGTTGTCCCTTTTTGGCTATCAAGGGAGTATAGAGACTCACCTTGAGGGCTTACAGCTTGGGGTTTGGGCTCATGGGATTGAGACTGAGTAGACTCAATACCCAAATTCAGGTTTATTTTGAAGGAAGGTGGGACCTCAGACTGAGTGGGAACCCATGTTTCCACTCTAGCCTTTTTGGATTGAACACGGAGAACATGTTCAATCAGAGGAGATTGAACAAGGTTTCGCGTGAAGCGTCTCTGATATGTAATTTTGATGGGGTCGGAAGGAAGATTTGGCATTGTGGTGGTTATTGCAGGTGTGGGTTCATCACCTGTGGAGTTAACAGGGATGTCACCAGGAGCCATTGGCTCAATCATACCTGGAAGGAGCTCATTGTGGCTTCCAGTGAAGTTGGTGGACACCCTCATCAGCACCTTGAAGATGGTCGGCCTCATGTGAGGGATCGGTAGAGCAGCTGCACAGACAAGATTACTCTGATCCAGCTCACAATTGATTATGTGCTGAATGAACCGATGATACATGTAATATGTTTCCCTTTGAAGGTTTCCCATAAGATTGGTCAGCACAAACCTTGAGTAGTTGAACCTGAGAACTTTTACCAACCCGTGAACTAAGCATCCTAGTTCATAAGGAATTTAATCCCAGTCCCTAGACTTGTTTGACAAGCAAAGAAGGACTATATGAAGCAGGAACTTCCAGTTGTAGGAGAAATTGAACTTCTATACAGTTGACCTGCTCATATCACCACCATATCCCATCTGGGTATATGTGTCATCTAGATCCGATTTGGGGAATTCCGTAGGAGAACCCTCATCATGGAGCTCTGGGTGCTACCTGATGGTTTGTTTAGATATGATCAATTCCTGGCCATACATGTTTGACCTAATAACCTTAACTCCGTTAAGGGTTTCAATCTAACCATTCCCCCAAAACTCTACCATTTGGTTTGAGTAAACGGTAGGGTTAACAGTTAGGGTAGTGTAGTAGATGGATTAGGTATGGAAGTGGATGATTTCAGAGAAGTCAGCATCCTTGGAAGAGTCAAGGAGTGCGACTTGGTTGTGTTGAGGGTTTAGTGCCATTGTTGAGAAAGTTACAGAGGAAATGAGGTTGATTTTGGGTATATTGATGACGAAGGCAACTTAGGGTAGTGAAATTGGTAGAAAGATTAAAGGAGTGAGTCAGAAGTATTTAAATGGATGAAAATGGCGGATGGATAAGGTGAGGTGATAGTTTGGGGTATGATGTGACAATGGCGGTAAGGTTAAAACCATTTAAAATATTCCGACATCATTAATAAAATATTTACCTTTTACAGAATAGGGCCTAAAAGATTTTCGTTAGACAGTAAAGCTTTCTTCTGAAGGTAAGAGCTTTTCCAAGGGTAATCTCCTCTTCGAAGCCATACTTACTTCCGAAGGTAAAATTATCTTAAGAAAATGTACTTACGAGAGTATGAATGTCTTCCGAGTAAAAAAGATTTTTTAAGCTTTGGAAAGATATTTGATACAACATCAAATACTCTTCCGAGGCTAAAAACTCTTCAGAAGATAAAATTAACTTGGAGGAATTTTCCTTCGGAAGACATATAAGACATCTTCCGAGGGTTAATTTCTCTTTGGATGAACTCATACTCAACAAATTTTGGAAGAAATACCTTTTGTAACAGGGCTTAGATTGCAATGACAAAGAGAAGACACATTTTGAAAAAGTTTTCAAATGAGATAAACTAGTCAATGTTTATCATCCCAATAGCCGTTATAAGATACTTTAATCTTTATCAAATGCTTTGGTGAATAAATGAGCAAATTATTCATTTGAGTCAACTTTGACTAGTTTAATCAGGTTTTTCTCATGAATATCTCGAATGAAATGATACCTGATGTCAATGTGCTTTGTCTTGGAGTGCTTGACAGGAGTTTTGTAATGGATATAGCACCCTTGTTGTCAATATGGATAGGACTTCTCATAAAGTTGAATCCATTGTCTATCATCTGGTTTTGAATCCACAGTAGCTGAGCACAGCAACTAGCAGTAGCAATGTATTCAGCTTCGGCAGTTGACGTTGAAACACAGGATTGCTTCTTGCATTGCCATGAGATGATCCTTCCACCAAGAAATTGACATCCTCCTGATGTTTATTTCTTGTTGATGTTGCAGCCACCATAGTCACTATTAGTGTAGCCATAGAGATTGAAGTTGGTGTTTCTTGGATACCAAAGACCCAGTTTCGGTGCTCCTTTGAGGTATCTAAGGATTCTCTTTGCAGCAACTAGGTGAGACACCTTTGGAGCAGCCTGATATCTTGCACAGATGCAAGTTGCAAACATGATATCCGGTCTACTTGTTGTGAGATACATCAGAGATCCAATAATTGCCCTATATTGATGTTGATTAGTCTCCTCCCCCTTAGAGTCAGGACAAAGATTGTGATTTCTGGGTATAGGAGTCTTTGTTGGCTTACAATCTTTAATATCAAATATTTCTAAAATGTTATTGACATATTTAGATTGATTGATAAAGAACCCGTCTTTCATCTGCTTTACCTGAATTCCAAGGAAAAAGTACATTTTCCTATGGAACTCATCTCAAACTTCTTCTTCATAATGCTCTCAAAGTCTTTGCACATTTAGTCATTTGAGGAACCAAATATGATGTCATCGACATAGACTTGTATGAGCAAAATGTCTTTCCCATACTTTCTTATGAATAATGTCTTGTCAATGGTACCTCTTGTGTAACCATTCTTTAGGATAAACTAAGACAAAGTCTCATACCACAGCCTAGGTGCTTGGTGTAGCCCATAGAGAGCTTTAACCAATTTTCACACATAGTTAGGGTGTTGCGGGTCTTCAAATCCTTGAGGCTGGCATACATAGACTTCCCTTTATATATACCCGTATAGAAATGAACACTTGACATCAAGCTGGTAGACAGTAAAATTCTTGGATGCAACATAATCAAGAAAGATCCTCACTGCCTCAAGTCTTGCAACAGGTACAAAGACATCAGTCTAATCAATTCCCTCCTTTTGAGTGTATCCTTGAACTACCAGTCTTGCCTTGTTCTTGATAATCAAGCCTCTATCATCTCTCTTGTTCCTGAATACCCATTTTGTGCCTATTGGTACTTGAGTGGATGTGTAAGGATTCCTATAAGTCTGATGCAGCCAAAACATCCAAAGTCTCTGCAATCATGCACTAAAGAACAGAAGTAGAAATTCTTTGGAAGTTTTACACCATGCACTAGAAATATTCTAAGTGTAAAATCTTTCGAAGCCAAGACCAACATCTTCCGAAGCCAAAAGTGAAGTCTTCCGAAGCTTCAAAGACAAAGTCTTCTGAAGCCAAAGAGTGAAGACAGATTTCTTTCGAAGACTTTTAGAGATATGTCTTTATCTGATGTACTTTACCATAAAGTTGGACCACCTTTCAGCTGCTACTCTGTAAAGTCACCAACTTACATGAGTTGGTGAAAGGTCCACGCTTTTGGTAACTGTACATTGAGGTCTTGAGTCCATGCTTTCTACTTTATGTACTTTTATCCTTTTTATAATATATTAGGATGTGAGCTATGGCATGTCATAGTCACAAGTCAAAAGGCAGATCTGCCTTTTGACTCTACATTTGTTTTGTAGTTGTCTAGTCAATTGTATCCAGCTGGCCTTCAAAGTATGGCCGGCTGTAGGATGTAGTATAAAGTATCTCAAGTATTTGTAACTTTCTATTGATGCTTTGTAACTTGTAATAGAACTTGAGAAGCAATATACAGCATTCTTGAAAACCAAATACTTGTGTTGTTTGCAATCTTGTTCTTTCTCATATTTACTTGTGTTCTTAACATCTTTCATTAACAAGTTAACCAGTTCCTTATTTGATCTGTTAAGTGTTCTAAGCAACTTTCCTAATTGTGTTTTTGTGTTGTAAGTGCATACCCTTCACCGGTCCTGCATTTGGTATCAGAGCATTTCAGGCTCTTGATATAAGATCTCACCATCTTAAGATCCCTCACACACACAAAATACTTAACAACTCAAATGGCAGCTATAACCAAAGTTGATATGGAAACTGGAACTATGTCAAAGTTTCCACTGATCACTCCTGAAGACTTTGATACTTGGTGTCAAAGAATGGAAGGCTTCATCAAGTCTCAAGACTCCAAGATGTGGGACTCTGTTGTTGAATGACCTTACACACCAAGCACCACTTCTGCTACTGGTGGTGGTATGATTCCTAAGGCTATGGCTGATTACTCTAAACTAGATAGAAAGAGAATAGAGATTGATCAGAAAGCCATGACAGCCCTTCAAACTGCTCTTCCAAACTCCATCTACAGAGGCTTTAAGAAGTGCAAAACTACCAAGCAACTATGGGAAGCACTGAAGCTGATGTATGCGGGTCTACTGAAGCAAAGGAGAACAAGAAGGATCTTCTGAAGCAGCAGTTTGAAAACTTCACCTTCAAGGCAGGTGAAACCATGACTCAACAATACTTTAGGTATGTTGAGATTGTGGATACTCTAATGGATGTTGGAGTAACTCTTGAGAACAGGGACATTGTAAGGAAGTTTATGTCCTCTCTTCCTAGACAATGGACACATTATTGTGTTGTTATCAAGAGGACTGAGAAGCTTAAGACTCTTACTCTCACAGAGTTGTATGGTATTCTTAGTGGCTACCAGACGGAGATGAACATGCAAAACTCATCTGGTGACTCCAACAATCAACTGAGTTCAGCCCTCCATGTGGTTGAAAGAGAAAGCATAGAACCACAACATCATCTTATATGCTTCCTTGACAACTCACAAAAGGGCCCTTTCATCACCTTCCCAGAGGCTCCAAGGGAAAGCTACACTCAAGGAAGTCATTTCCAAGAGACAAGTTCTTCTCATGCTTTTTTCTCTGCTGATGAAACCTCAGGCAACTTTCTCTTCACTCTTGAAGATTTGGACTATATCCATCCAGATGATCTGGAGTACATGGAGATAGTCCAGCAGATGGCTCTTCTCACTCATAGAGCCAAGAAGTTTTACAAGAGGACAGGGAGAAAGTTTCCAAGCAATGCAGCCAGTGGAAAGTTTGGGCTGGACAAAAGCAAAGTAAAGTGTTACAACTGTAACCAGATGGGACACTTTGCAAGAGAGTGTAAGGAACCAAGGACAAATGATGGCCAAGCACAAACCAGACCAAACTACACTAAGAAAGCCCCCAGAATGAGAAGCCAAAGCAGCAAGCTGCAGTTGCTGTTGAAGAAGGAGGCTTTAACTGGAGCTTTCAGGTAGAAGATGCATCTCCAAACCAAGCACTCATGGCAGACCACGATGAAGCCAAGGTATTGGAACATCTTTGTACTCCTGAATGCATTGCTAAAGCTAATAGATACAGGTCCTATAATTTAGAGATGAGATCTGATCTTGAGTCCTTAAAATTTTTAAAGCAGATTTTAAAAGAGCTGAAAATGATTATAAACTAAAGATAGAGGATTTAGAGAAAACTATTTCAACTCTAAAACATGAGCATACAAACTACAGAACTCAGATCAAAGATCTCATTACTAAATTAACTAAATGTCAGGCTGAGCTTGTGATCAGCAAAGCCAAGGCAGAAAAATGTGTTCTTGAAGAAGAGACCTTCAAGAACATAATATCCTCATCCTTGCATGAAAAAGTTTGTTATCAGAATAAGCAGGGACTATGATCTTGTGAGATAGCTCCTCCACACACAATCTTGTCTGTAAGATCTCCTAGGTGTGGAACTTGTGAAGATGAGCTTCCCCTCATAGATCCTGTGACCGAAGAGGATGAAGAGGAGATGGTGGAGAATGGCTCTGAGAAGAGTGAAGAAGAGCATTCTAAGAAGGATCACCATCCCTCTGAGGAGAGCAAAGTTGTTGGGATGACCAAGTCAAGAAGAAAGAACTTGATTAGAAAGGCCAAAAGAAAGTCCAAAAAGGCTCAAGAGATCAAGGCCACCTTCAATTCTGCACAGAAACAAGTCTTCATCTCTGCAGGATTTGAAGTGGTAAAGGCTGAAGACACAAACTTGAACTCCATCAACAGGAGTTCTAGTTCATGTCCAAATCATCCCATCATCAAGAAAAAGGCTGATCAGTTGTGCATTACTGCTGTACAACCTAAACCATCCAGCTCCAAAGGTAATTCTAACCCCACAAGAACTGCCACATCATCTGCAATGATGAAGATGGAGAACGAAAGTGATCAAGTTCAGCCTTGTTCACAAAGAAAAACTCCTAGAAGGAAGAAAATGGATTGTGTCATGTGTGGGAGTACTTCTCATCTTGCTAAGGATTGTGTTTATAATCCAAAGAGTACTCTCCACATGACCAAGAAAAAACTTCTAAGAGTTTGGAGAAGAAGAAGCAAGCTTCGGAAGGAAAATCTGTTTCCTTCGGGAGCTCCAAAATGAAGAAGAAGACAAGTGGAAACTTGCCTTCGGAAGAAAATTTGGTCTCGAAAGAAAGGAATACTTCCGAAGCAATGAAGCCTGCTGCAGTGAAAGCAAGATCTTCCGAAGGTCCAGTCATCAAAACTTCCGAAGTCAACAAAACTTCCGAAGTATTGAAGGTCAAGTTTAAGCTTCCAAAGGTGGTGTGGAAGTCAAAGAAAGACCAAGTGGCTGAAAGTTCTTCATCAACATCAACAAATGATCTCTCTAGCATGACTATAGGATCAATTACTGTTGCATTGTCTTCAACTTCTTTTGATGAGCCCAAGACCAATGAGGCTTGGGTTTCCAAATGTAACTAATCATCTCTTTTGTGTAGGGACAGCTCAAGATAAACAGAAATGTATGGATCATTGATAGTGGCTGTTCTAGGCAAATGACAGGCAATAGGTCACTACTCCAAAAGTTTGAAAGAATTGATGGAGGACTAGTTGCTTTTGGAGGAGATGCAGCATTGAAAAGGTAAACTTTGTCAAGGAGCTTGGGTACAATCTTCTGAGTGTATCCCAATTTTGTGATCAGAGTCATAACATGCTCTTTATTGAGCATGAGTGCATTGTTCTCAGGCCTGGGGTGGTCATTCCTCATGAGCACATCCTGCTCAGAGCCCCCACGAAAGGGAACATGTACAAGATGGACTTGCAAGAAACATCTCCCTCAGGAGAAGTTTCATGCTTTCTATCTAAAGCAAATAATGATGAATCTTTCCTCTGGCATAAAAGAATGTGCCATGTAAACTTTAAAAACATGAATAAATTAATTAAGTGGTGACCACTGTGTTGCATGCCTGAAAGGGAAGCAACACAAGGTATCTCACAAGCCAAAGGAAAGAAATTCCATCATTAATCCCCTACACTTATTACATATGGATCTCTTTGGCCCCACCAGTGTAATGAGTCTAGGAAGAACCTCTTATTGTTTGGTGATCACAGATGATTTTACAAGATTCACCTGGGTCTTCTTTCTTAGAACTAAGGATGAGACCCCTGAGATTCTCAATAATTTCATCTTAAAGATTGAGAATCAATGTGATCATAAGGTCAAAACCATAAGATGTGATCAAGGAACTGAATTCAAGAATCAAATCCTTGATACATTTTATGATGAAAAAGGTATTACAAGACAATATAGTTCTCCCAGGACTCCTCAGCAAAATGGTGTTGCTGAGAGGAGAAACAGGACACTAATTGAAGCTGCAAGAACTATGTTGTCTGACTCTAAACTGCCCATCACCTTCTGGGCAGAGGCAGTGAACATTGCTTGCTATGTGCAAAACAGAGTTTTAGTAGTTAAGACACATGGTAAGACTCCTTATGGACTTTGGCACAAGAGAAAACCTTTCATTGTTTTTCTCAGGTCATTTGGATGTCCTTGCACCATCTTGAATACCAAAGATCAAATTGCCAAGTTTGCTAAGAAATCAGATGATGAATTGGATAATCATCTCAAGATAAAGGTTATAGAGTATACAATCTCAGAACTAGAGTAGTTGAGGAGTCAGCCAATGTGACTTTCAATGAGCACACTCCCAGTGTGAAAGGTTCTAGTCCGGATTGGCTAGTTGATCTTGATTTAGTTACCAACTGTTTTAACAAATCTTATGAGAATGTTTAAGGATCTACAGATATATTACCAACAGGTGATCCTGACCCAAGATTTGAGCTCTGAAGACCTTCAAGTTACACATCTTCAGCTCCAGTGGTAACTATTCCTGCAAATGAAGCTTCTACTAGCACATCAATGACAAATCCTGCTGATGCTTTTGGGGTGCATTCAAATTCTAGCTTAAAGGCACAAAACTCAATAGACGGAGCTTCAAATGTTAGAGAAAATGGTGGTGGTGAAAGTGATCAGGAATTTCTTGATGGTGATAACCAATGCATTGAAGACAACATCAATGATGTCATACACTCATTGGATCAAGTTAATCTTGATAAGTGTGCTGATGTGGAGGGTGAATCTTCTTTGCCAGATCAAAATTTTTCAATTCTAGATCTGTCTAAGCAACTTGTTGTGATCCCTCAGCTAAGGATTCACAAGTCTCATCCTACCACAAACATCACTGGAGATGTTGATTCAGGAATGAGAACAAGAGGACAAACCTATGAAGCAAATGATTGTCTTTACTCTTGTTTCTTGTCCCAGATAGAGCCAAACAAAATTGATGAGGCTCTAAAGGATGGAAGTTGGGTTGAAGCTATGCAAGAGGAGCTGCTTCAATTCAAAAGGCAAAAGGTTTGGAACCTATGTCATCTTCCTCAATGAAAGACTACCATAGGAACCAAATGGGTTTTTAGGAACAAGAAGGATGATAGAGGACTTGTCATCAAGAACAAGGCAAGACTAGTTGTTCAAGGATATACTCAAGAAGAAGGAATTGACTACACAGATGTTTTTGCTCCTATGGCAAGACTTGAAGCTGTTAGAATATTCCTAGCTTTTGCTGCATCCAAGAATTTCAAGGTCTACCAACTTGATGTCAAGTGTGCTTTTCTTTATGGGGTGATTGATGAAGAGGTGTATGTCAGACAACCACCTGGGTTTGCAGATCCTGATCATCCTGATTATGTTTGCAGGCTTGATAAAGCTCTTTATGGGCTGCACCAAGCACCAAGGAAGTGGTATGAGACTCTATCTCAGTTTCTCTGTCAACATGGCTACAAAAGAGGTACTATAGATGGAACTCTCTTCACCAAAGAAACATGAAATGACATAATGCTAGTTAAAGTATATGTAGATGACATTATCTTTGGGTTAACTAATCCAAAGCTCTACAAAGACTTTGAGAAGCTGATAAAGGATAGGTTTAAAATGAGTGTCATGGGGGAACTCAATTTCTTTCTAGGAATTCAAGTGAAGCAAGTTGACAATGGCATCTTCATAAGTCAGTCAAAGTATGTATAGGATATACTTAAAAGGTTTAACATGATTGATTGTAAGGTTGCTAAGACACCCATAGCCAGAAATCACTCCCTTGGACCTGATCTTGAGGGGGAGTGTGTTGATGAGCATCTCTATAGGGAAATGATTGGGTCTTTTATGTACCTCACAGCTAGCAGGCCAGATATCATGTTTGCTACATGCATTTGTGCAAGATATCAAGCCAGCCCCAAGATGTCACACCTGGTTACTGTCAAAAGAATTTTAAGATATCTCAAAGGTGCTCCATCACTTGGCCTTTGGTATCCAAAGAATTCTGATTTTAATCTGTATGCTTATACAGACAGTGACTATGGTGGTTGCAACACGAATGCAAAGTCTACATCAGGGGGATGTCAATTTCTTGGTGGAAGAGTAGTCTCTTGGCAATGCAAGAAACAATCCTGTGTGTCTGCATCAACTGCTGAGGCTGAATACATTGCTGCTGCAAGTTGTTATGCTCAAGTGCTTTGGATTCAAAATCAGATGCTGGACTATGTATTTAACTTTAAAGAGACTCCCATCCACATAGATGTTGGATCATGTATGCCCAATACACATACAAGATTGATGTGGTTAGTACGTTATGATCAAGTCGGTTCATACCCAATAACAAGCCAAACATACACCAATAAATATTTGTTTGTTGATGAGATCATACAAATAAATATTGACACCAATTTAGAGAACGGGTTTTTTAAATTATTGCTTTTGTGAAAGAACAACATTATATGGATAATTTGTTCATGAGATATTTATTTGTTTCATTATTTAAGTTGGTTAAATAATGACAAATAAAATTGTATTAATGTTATAAAATTAAAATAGGTTTTAATTTTATAATTTTAAGGGATTGTAGAGTGTATTTTATAAAACTTAAAATGGGTGGGAAACCCATTTTAAAGGGTGTATTTCGGCCGCCCCTTGGCCTTCATACATCCCCTCTTTATCTTGGTTCTTGAGAGTCTTTACTCACTAGAACACTCTTCAATCATCTCACATTCTCTCACACACACTTAAGCAAAAGGGACTCTCCACAAGGCCATAATATTTTCGGATTTTTCAGCTCAAAAGGAAGCTGAAAATTTCGTTTATTGAAGGTTTCTTGGTGTAGATCTTTGGTGTAAAGCTTCCTAACTAGCTTGGTGTTTGAAGATCTTGTGGGTATTACAAGCTTGAGGTCCTCCACCTTGAAGGATTGCTGTTCAAAACCATCATCTCCTTCAAATATTTCGTCCATATAAGCTGCTGAAAGGTAGTAAATCACAGCTCATTGTAGCTGTGATTTTATGTACGTTTGCTTATGTTCATAGCTTGCTTATTCACATATAATGATCCTTTTGTTTTGGGTTTGTTATATATATATATATGTCACCATAAAAACATGAAATTTCAGCTTTATAACCATGTTTTAATATATATATATATCCGCTGCGTTTTCAGAAAGTTTAAGAGGTTAAACTTGGTTTCATGTTCTAACAAATCCAACATTGGCATCTAGAGCCGGTTATATGGATAGCTTGCTTGTTCTTGTCCTTTAAAAATCGTTTTATGGGACTTTATAACCCTTTTAAGGGCTGCTATATTCTTGTATGTTGAATCCCCAAACTTTCAAGGTTATATTACACATGCTTGTGATTAAACCTTGAAAGATATGTATGTTGATATGTATGTTGTTTGGACAATGTTTAAAACCCGAAATTTCAGTTTATGTTGGCTGAAATTTCGTGGGTTTTAGAGGGGATTCATTGTTATTTTGGATGATATGATGAATGTTAATATTGGTGCATAACCTAGCCTTCGGCCTTGTGTTGTTTCGATGATTGCAATGGCTGTATTTGTTTATTCAATGGGGTTGTATATTTATTTTTTTGTGCTTTGTTTAAAATGTAATTTATCTATTTATTCATTGGGATGTAATAATAGATTAGGTGCATTTTCATTTTACTAGATATCTTGTACTAGGACTTTATATCTTGTAATATGAAGACATATGCATTGGAAGCACAAAGGAGATACATGGAGCATTTTGGATGCGGTTTCAAGTGGGAGGCTTTTGGAAGCTTTCTATGTGTTTTTGTTATGACCCTTAGGAATGCTTATGGACCACACTTGTGATGGCAAACAAGTGTGGACCACTTTAGATGCTATGGTTATGTACATATGCTATGTTGTTTTGTTTATATTATTGTGGTTGATGGCATGTATGTGATACTTGCTTTAACAAACCTTTCTATAAACTTAACAAACTAATTAAATGGTTCTTAATCATTAAAAGGTAATAAAAGGTTATTAAAATGATTTAATGATTTTAAGATTAAAATGGGTTTTAATCAAAGGACCATAGGGTATCTTGTATTTGAAAGCATGCAAATACAAGTACATAGAGTTTTCTAAAACTTAAATTATGAAATCTCTAATATTTTAAAACGAGATCAACACCGTCCTTTTACACAACACTTGAGTCACTTGGGAACTCTTAGTGGGATAAAGGTCGCCTAACCATTTTGAGGGAACTTGTGATTTGAGGTGAGAATGCCTTATTTGTGGGATAAAGGTCACCTAACCACCTATTTTGGCAAACTCACACGTGGTTGTAAGTAGGGTGTCTTGATTTGCAAACCATGTCAAATGGATCACCTACGATGTGGTTTCCAAATGGTGTTGATGGGATTAACATGCCGACTTTACATATGATGTTTCAAGTCGATCCCATATCTCTAGAAGTTGCAAATGGTTGCAATCGTCAATCGTTGACCACCTTATTAATATAAATCGTGGGATAAAGGTCACCTAACCACAATTTCAATGTAATGTTGGATTCTAGATTTTAATATATAAATGGCCATAAAAGGTATTTATTATTAAAATAACAATATCGAAAATACTAAAATTGATCTTTGTTAAATTTTGTAGATGGCCTCCAATAACCATGATAACAATGAAAATTCATCCGCGTCCGCCCAATCTTTAAGAGCGATTCTCCAAAAGGAACGTCTAAATCATATCAATTTTATAGATTGGTATCGAAACTTGAGAATGTTCTCAAGCAAGAAAAACGATCATACGTTTTAGACGACCCTATCCCCGATCAACCTGCTGAGGATAATGAGGAGGCCTTTAATGATTGGCTGAAGTACACTGAGGACTCTGCCCAAGTGTCTTGTCTCATGCTAGCGAGCATGACTCCGGATCTCCAAAAGGAGTATGAACATCACGGAGCTTATGACATGATAACCCAGCTGAAGGAAACGTTCCAACAACAAGCGAGGGTTGAGCACTTCGAAACGGTTCGAGCACTCCACGCATGTCGTATGGACGACAACCAATCGGTTTCATCTTATGTACTTAAGATCAAAAAGCCACATTGACCGTCTTGAAAGGCTTAATTGTCCTGTCTCGAAGGAATTGGCCACGGATTTGATCCTCAATGGCCTTACCAAGAAGTTCGAGACATTTGTGTTGAACTACAACATGATTGCTTGGGACAAAAGCATTGGTGAGCTTCACTCAATGCTAAAAACGGCCGAGGCGGCCATGGGTAAAAGGGTTTTACCCGTTCTCACCATCAATGAAGGTGGGAACAAGAAAAGGCCTCATCCTACACTCAAGGCAAAGGTTGCCAAGGGTAAGGGACCCGTATGGGGAAAAGGGAAAGGGGTGGTAAGGGTGCCACCCAAAGCACCGGAGAAGAAGCAAAACGTTGCTTCCAATGACCCATGCTTCAAGTGTGGGGAGATTGGACATTGGGCAAGGAATTGTCCCGTCCATCTCCAAGAGTTGAAAGCAAAGAGGGATGCCGGGCAAACCTCAGGTACAATATACATGATCCATATTGATTTAAACATGACATCTTCTAACACATGGGTATTAGATACCGGATGTGGAACTCACATTTGCAATTTGTTGCAGGGGTTCAAAAGAAGTAGCAACTTCAACAAAGGGGATGTTAGCCTCTACATGGGCAATGGGGCTAAAGTTCAAGTTGAAGCCCGTGGTGACTACATCTTGAAACTTCCAAATGGTTTGGAAGTAATTTTGAACAATGTTTGTATGCTCCTAGTTTGACTAGGAATATTATTTCTGTAGCCCTATTAAAACAATTTGGATATGTATTATCATTTGTTGAAAATGATATTCATGTTTCTTTAAATGATATGTTCTACTTTAAAGCTATTCCCATTAATGGTATTTATGAATTGGTTCATGAAAATACTTTAAATAGTTCATTGTACCAAACTAGCACCAAGAAACTCAAGTTGGATTTGAGTGATACCTATCTTTGGCATTGTCGTCTTGGTCATATAAACAAGAAAAGAATTCAAACACTACAAAAGAATGGTCTTTTAAAAACAAGTGAATGTGATTCATTTGATGTGTGTGAGTCTTGTTTACAAGGTAAAATGACTAAGGCACCCTTAAGTGGCAATAACGAAAGGGCAAAAGATTTATTAGGAATCATACATTCGGATGTATGTGGTCCTTTTAAGCCAATGACTAGGAATGGTGAGAGATACTTCATTACCTTTACCGACGATTATAGTCGCTATGGGTATGTGTACCTATTAAGACACAAAGATGAAGCTTTTGAAATGTTCAAGATCTTTCAAAATGAAGTACAAAATCAACTCAACAAGTCGATTAAAGTTCTCCGCACCGATAGAGGAGGTGAATACCTAAGTGATGCTTTTCAAGATCATCTTAGGAGTTGTGGGATTGTCTCACAACTCACTCCACCTGGAACACCACAACATAATGGTGTGTCTGAGAGGAGGAATCGAACCTTATTGGATATGGTCCGATCTATGATGGCTAGAAGCACATTACCTCTATCATTTTGGGGTTTCGCTTTGCTCTCCGCGGCCCGTATTCTAAATATGGCCCCAACCAAAAAGGTGGAAAGGACACCTTTTGAGATATGGCATGGAAGAGTTCCATCCCTATCATACTTAAGGGTCTGGGGTTGTGAGGCTTATGTTAAGACTCCCACCCCAAACAAATTGGAAGTCCGATCCACCAAGTGTATCTTTGTTGGATATCCTAGAGATTCTACGGGATATTATTTCTATGATCACTGGAACAAAAAGTGTTTGTTGCCAGAAAGGGTGAGTTCTTAGAAGCAAAGTTCCTTATGGAAGGAACTAGCAGTAGAACAGTGGATCTTGAGGAGGATCAAGAACCACAACCCGATGCACGTTTGGTTGAAACTAGCACTCAACATGAGGATGTTGAGGATGATCAAGTGGTTGATCAATATACACAAAACGTTCGCAGATCTAGTAGAATTAGTAATCCACCTGAAAGATATGGATTTTTCGTTGATGGGTACTATGTGGTAGATTCCGATGAACCAACCACCTATCGTGATGCAATGTCCAATTTGGATTGTGACAAATGCCTTGAAGCCATGAACGTTGAGATGAAATCCATGTATGACAATCAAGTATGGGACTTGGTTGTACCACCTCTTAACTCCAAAGTAGTTTGAAGTAATTGGGTTTTCAAGAAGAAAACCGATATGCATGGAAACTTGGATACTTACAAAGCTAGACTTGTAGCAAAAGGTTTCACTCAAACTCAAGGAGTTGATTATGATGAAACCTTCGCACCTGTTGCGATGCTAAAGTCTATAAGGATATTGTTTGTCATAGCTGCTCATTATGATTATGAGATTTGGCAAATGGATGTCAAACCCGCTTTCCTAAATGGATATCTTGAGGAAGATGTCTATATGGTTCAGCCTGAAGGTTTTGTCGATCCAAAACATCCTAATAAAGTATGCAAGTTAAAGAAATCAATCTATGGATTGAAACAAGCATCGAGAAGTTGGAATCACCATTTTGATGAAGAAATAATTAAATTCGGATTCATCAAGAACGCTGATGAAGCTTGTGTATATAAGAAAGCTAGTGGGAGCATCATCACTTTCCTAGTATTATATGTTGATGACATACTACTATTTGGAAATGACATTCCAACCTTAGAAGGTGTTAAAACCTGGCTTGGAAGTTGTTTTTCAATCAAGGATCTTGGTGAAGCCGCCTATATTCTGGGAATAAAGATCTATAGGGATAGATCAAGGTGGTTGATTGGTTTAAATCAAAGTGCATACATTGATAAAATCTTGAAAAGGTTCAAGATGGAGAACTCTAAGAAAGATACGGTACCTATTCAAAGAGGAACGATATTGAGTACGACTCAATATCCTAGCTCAAAGGATGAGCAAGATAAAATGAAGGCAATCCCATACGCATCTGCTATTGGATCCATCATGTATGCAATGATATGCACTCGACCGGACGTGTCATGCGCCTTAAGCATGACAAGCCGATACCAGCAAAATCCTCGAAACAGTCATTGGATGGCTGTTAAGAACATACTTAAGTACCTAAGGAGGACAAAAGATATGTTCCTAATCTTTGGATCTGGTGATGAGGAACTCGTTGTAAAAGGTTAGACGGATGCGAGTTTCCAAACCGATCGTGATGATTCACGGTCACAATCGGGATATATTTTCATTCTGAATGGAGGAGCGGTTTCTTGGAAGAGCTCCAAACAGGATGTGGTGGCTCTATCAACTACAGAATCAGAATACGTCGCCGCCTCATTGGCAGCTCAAGAAGCTGCATGGTTGAAGAAATTCATTGATCTAGGGGTTGTCCCTTCCATTCAGGACCCCCTAGAGATCTTTTGTGATAACGAGGGTGCGGTTGCTCAAATCAAGGAACCTCGTGCTCATCAAAAGACTAGGCACATTGAGCGGAGATTCAACTACATACGAGATGAAGTTGAAAAGGGGAAGATATGTATTCGCAAAGTTCACACGGATCAAAACATTGCGGATCCTCTCACGAAGCTCCTTGAAAAGGCAAAGCATGAAAGTCATACTTGTGCCATGGGACTTCAATATTCTAGTGATTGGATTTGATCTGTAATTTTGTATTTGGATATGTGGAACCTTTTATTATTTGAATAAAATTATTTGGTTATAATGTTTCAATTAATATTCATATTGGGTCTTGATATTTACCAAATATTATACTTTGACTCAGTTCTTTGTTGTTCTGAAATATGGCAGTACATAAGTCTGGTTTCAGGTATGATATAAGGTAATTGTGAGAGACGTATGTAGTCAAGAAGGGATTTGTCCTTCTTATTCGTTGAGAGTAAGATGTCTGTTAGGACCTGGTATTTGAACGAAATACCTAGTGATTAGCGTGTAAACCAGATCAAATAGTGCGGAATCCTATTTGATTGGCAATCCAATCAGTGAGAAAACACGAAGAATCAATCAAGAATTGAATCTAACGTTAGAAGTCGATTAGGAATCGATCTAATGTGTTCTGTAAACTTGGAGAACGATTTGGGAGGCTTCTGGACGGCTAGGGTACGTCTGGAGTCGTAATGGTATGAATGCTTACGTTTTTTCACGAATTGGGTCTATTTATAGGTTAGTATTGTTCAATCGTGCGACTGGACCATAAGTATGGTTCAGTCGTGCGATTGAACCATGCGGTTGATTCATCCGCACGACTGAGTGTTCAGTCGTGCGACTGAGTCAATCGTATGAAGTTATTCATGCGTATGGTCCATTCGCATGGGCCATTCGCATGAGAACTTCATTAAGTTAAGTTTGAATATTTTAATTAATATAACTTGATGTGTAACTATTCAAACAATCATAAACCCAATTAGTCAATTCAATATCGGCTCATTAATGAAATATTAGACATTACAAATTACAAACAATCCATATCATTTCATTAATCAATTCATATTACATCATAGTCAGACAAACAAGATCTATTACATTACAAATCATGATCTAGGGACATACATGCATCAACAAACTCCTCCTTGGACCTAGATCTCTCTAATCTCTTGTCTTCTGCATAACCTCCTTGTATTTCTTGTACTTCTCCTCTTTTGTGACTCCCGCGTGAATTTCAAACGCGAAGCAGAGTCGTATAACATTTTGGAACTGGAGGGCTTGTACAATATCTTGTGTGTCATAGAACAGTGGCCACTTGTATAATGTATAGACATCATTAGCCGACAAGTTAGTAAGCCACATCGGGTCGAATACCCTGATCGTATCCATTTGTCCCTCTTTGCTTAGGACTATGACCGCTTCAGCTGTTCTCCAATCATAGTACCACCACTTAAAGTGTGGAGTGAAGTCCTGTGGCATTTCCCTGAGTGGGATTCTCGACATTGTGCGTGGAGGACTCCACTTCAACACTATCTTGGGCTTGCCAGTAATGGCATCAACCTCAGACCTTCTTATGTACCTAGTCGGCTGTTGGGGTCTGAAGTTAACCCATCTGGTGTGGTACTCCTTCTTAAGGGCAGCCTCGAACCAGCCTGACATCTTCCTCGGGTCAGCATACAAAAGCTTTAGCTTAGCCAGCTGGTTGAGCTCAAAACCTGGTAGAGTCTTCAGATCATGTGGGAATCTGAAGTACTCTATGCCCTGTTCTCTCTTAACTGCATAAGCATTAAGATCATCAAAATACGCCCATGCTATAATCCTGCCAGACACCTTGTGGTGTTTCTTGACTCTGTAGAGCTTGGTGTAGGCATCTTTCTTCGGTGCAGCACGTTGGGCTCTAACTTCTTCAAAACATGCAGCCCACTCAGCCTTTCGAATGTCAACATCATCATTTGAGGCTTGGGCTGTTCCTTCTGCCTTCTCAGTTTCCTGCTCCATCTTGTTCAACACCTCAAAAGTATCACTGACGAGGGACTCACCCAGATTGGGGACCACATTACCCTCATTGTCAGCGTACTGAGGGTACTCCTCTGCGGTGATATCTTCGACCTCGACTTCATCAACATCGTTGAGCTCTTCATCACTAGTCGAATCACATGTTGGAGCATCTTTAACTATTTCATCCGGATTGAGCTTGAAAATCTCTGCGAGTTGCTCGTTAGATAGGTCATGAATTATTTCCCCTTCTTCAGGGGTATAACTCACAGACCTTCTTACGATCCCTTGCAGATCAAGAATCATGGTTAGTTGAGTCTTGACCTGTTGAAGGGGAGCAACATCAAACTCATCTCTTTGATAATTTGGATCTGTTTGATTTAAACATTCAACACATAAATCATTAGTAATTAATCAAACAGAAATGCATTAAATTAATATAAACATTCAATACATTGTTTTCAATACAGGATTCAAACACAAAAGTAAATAAATACATAAACATCTAGTCTTTACTTTTATCCTGAATCATAGTCTCATCACTCGGAGGAGCAGAGGTGGTAGCTGATTGGTCCTGTCTATTCTTTGACCTCCTCTCTTGACCTGAAGCAGAGGCCGATGCAGCCGCATCCCCTCCTTCTGCTTCATCATCATCGTCCTTCCCCTCTGTCCTCTCTCCGTCTGTTTCCTCCTCATCCTCTGTATCATCCTCTTCATCTTCATCATCATCTTCATCATCATCATCACCCTCATCTCCATCATCTCCATCCCCTTCCTTGATCTTTAAGGGCTCATCCTTTGATCCCTTGAGCCGCAGCATGATGGTCTTGTTGGTGGTCTCCAACTCCTCTATCCTTTTAGCTGATTGGGCATGCTGCTCCTGGAGTTTGGACATCTCTACTCGCTGTGCATCCATCAGCTGGGCCTGCTTCTCTATAACTCGAGCCTGCTCTGCCATCTGGTGAGATTGTGCAGTAGTCAGGTCGGTAAGCTGGCAGATCTGGCAGCTTTCTCCTAATCTGCAGCTAGTAAGAGCATCACCATCCGGTTGGAGGTAGAGGTGATACATAAGTGTGTGAGGACTAGGCTGACGGTACAGCATGGTGTGAGGTGGTGGTTGTGGTGGCTGTAGTGAAGATGGGTCGGTAAAATGGTGGAGGTGATGTGGGTGTAAATGGTATGGAGGTGGATGGGATCTGTACTGTGGTGGTAGGTATGGTGGTGGCTGTGGTAGCTGTGGTGGATGTGGTGGCTGTGGTGGTGGATGGTATAGCTGTGGAGGTGGTAGTGGTGGCTGTGGTGGTGGATGTAGAGGCTACGGTAGTAACGAAGGTCAACCGACGCTTCTTCTTCTTCAGACCATGGGGCTGAGCCATCCTCTTCCTCCTCGTCCCTGTGGAGGTGGATGCTCCCCCTACAACCCTGCCTGCTGAACCCGGTGCATAACTCGGGTCAGTATCAGTCTCTCTGGAGTCTCTCGGGTGTTCACCAACCACCCGTAGCCCGTGTTCTGTGGGAACAACCTTGCTTCCCACAGTTCGCGTGAGGGGCTCCTCATCAGACTCCTCCTCCTCCTCAGCACCAAGAACAAACTCCTGATGAAATCCGGCTGTCTCAGCAACATCTCCAGCTGGGGCAGACACTGGGGGTATAACATCAGACACAGTGCCTCTCGGTGGAGCAGGCATATCGTCCCCAGCGTCCCCACTATCATCATCATCCGAGTCAATCTCTGGGAGTAGCAGCCTCTCATCATCAGAGTCACTGTCCTCATGACGCCATTTGCGTCTGCCTGGTGCCACATACCTCTCGTTGGCCAGGTGGCCAATCAATCTCTTAACCTGGGGCTTCACCTGCTTCCCCCTATAAACCCTCATCCGACCCAGAGTCGTATCATCCATGATCTCCAGTGTCACTGCATCATGACTCTCTTTGGGCAAATGTGGCAGCTTCTCGTTGAAGATGAGCTGTAAAAACCTGGGGTACATACAAAACCCCTCCTTTCCCTTTGCCTCCAAGTTCTCCACCAGATAGGAGAATATCATACTAGAAAAGCTGAAGGGGTGGTTCAGCACCAGTGCCACGTAGGCATTTTGGATCTGGTCTGAGAGGTCATCGAATCCACCCCTTCTCGAAGCAACGCACTTAAGGATCACATGGGCTAAGTACTTGTACTGGGGGCACAGGTTGCTCTTGTTGAGCACACCTGAGTTTATGTCCCCAGCGTACTTGATCCTCAGAAAGCATCCTCTCACGGTCAGTGGATGTAATCTGGTAGGATGATCAGTATCATCTCCAAACTCTAGGACCCTCTGGATGTCAGCAGCAGTGATCTCGATATCATGACCCAGTATAGAGCTCCGAATGCTGTAGGGCTCACGAGAGCGGTCCACAGAGGCATTCTCCCAGAATGCCTGATGTAGTGATCTGTAGGGCGTGCAGGGAGTAGAGATAGCCTTATGGATCCGGGACCGTCTGAGGAAGGCTATAATATCGGTGAACTCGGCCCCGTTCCTAGTAGTGTGATCCAAATGAGCACAGATGTTGTGCTTTGGATTTATGGACCATCTCTCCGCCATTATCCTGAAAACACATGACATAGAACCATTAGTACATAATACATTAAAATTCTGTTCTAAGTGTAATGTTGAAATTCATTCTGATTCATTCGTGCGAATGAATCATGCGACTGAAGTCAGTCGGCTGTCCTTTCATGCGACTGAGCTCATTCTGGTCAATGAGACATGCGATTGGGTTCAGTCTGCTGACTGAGTCTGCGAATGGTTCAGTCGGCCGACTGAGCTCAAACGCATGGTTCATTCGGGCGATTGACCCAATCGCAAGTTTCAATCGTGCGATTGGAGTTCATCCGGGCGACCAGTCGCCTGTCCTATAGTTCAGTCGCCTTCCGTTCGAATCTTTAACAAAACAGGTGTTTTAACATGGATAACCGGTTCAATAGACTCGCATTCTTGTTACTAATAACCTATTAAACTTAATTTTAACGTTTTGCATAGTTTTGGTAGGTTATTAGGTCATTTATGTCTCGGTTCTTGTTTTACAGTCGAATAACCCAAATTAGGGTTTAAATCCTTCAGGTTTTGGGAAGATGGAACTTCAAACTACCTGTATAATCAATACCGAGAGTCAGTGAATCAAGATCAAGAAGAAAACAAAGTCTAATGAAATTTTGGCAGAGTAACGGTAGGGTGTGCGACTTGAGAGCGATTGGGGTGTGATGAATGAAATGCGATCGACTGTGCCCTTTAAATACTGAAGCTGGTTCAATCGGCCGACTGGCCTCAGTCGCTCAGTTCATTCGGGCGACTGAGGCTCAATCGTGCGATTGGCCCAGTCAGTCGCATGCTGTTGACCGACTGAGGTTCAGTCGGTCGACTGACTTAATCGCACATTTCATTCGCATGTTTAGTTGACCGAATGAGTCTCAGTCGGTCGACTGACTCATTCGCCCCCTTCCAATCGGTCGAATGGGTCATTCTGATAAGCCATTCGTGCGAAAGGCTCAATCTCATGTCCATTCGTGCGAATGGAGCCATTCGCATGGTTGGTCCATTCTCATGGTCCAATCGTGCGAATGGGTCACACTTAGTTAATTTTCTGCCATTTTTTTTTACCAATTTACATTTAAACCCCTTTTAATTTTTGAAATTAACGTTATGGGCTTTTGATCATCTCAGACATGATCATTTTAACTTGAAAACTTTATGATCACCTCAGACGTGATCCTTTTAAACAATTTAGTCACCTCAGACGTGACCCTTTTAAACACTTTGTCACCTCAGACGTGACTGTTTTAAACTTTTAAAACACATGTGGTCATCTCAGACATGACCCTTTTTAGTGAGTTGCTTATTGATTTTCCTGATGTAGTCCGACAAACTAACAAACTAAAACTACTAACTAACTTAGAAAATTTAAACTAAATACTCAAAACAAGACTTGTTTTTGGCTTTTTGTGAGAGATAAATCCTAAGATGGACATCTATGGGATTTGGTTCCGGAATAGACAGCTTCAACTTGGATTGACCACACCTGGACCAATTCAATTTTGGAATCATACAGGCAAGTCAAATCATTTGGGACTTGTTATCAAAATCTTTTGATGCTCAATTCTTGGTGTTCATCCAGAGTCATTAGCAACTTTAGGAAATCATACTGGAACTCTTAGATTTTCACATTGATTTGAACTTTCGAGAATTGCAGCCACAATGATTGTCAATATATTTGTCCACTTAAATCCATACACAGACTTTTGACACAGACTGGTGAGTGTTTTAGGTTTAATTATTTCAACTAACATTTGTGGATCCCACACTTATATGGTAATCAACATTCCTCAGGAGCTTTTGAGCGGTCTACGGGTATTATTACAAGAAGAGACTATTCTTAGAGCTTTCAAAGAGAAGCCAGTCCTCAGGTCAGTGCCATCGCACAGCAGAGAGGCGGCAAACAACAATGAATTCTAGAATATCTAGGTTATGCTTATCCTCAGGTCAGTGCCATCGCACAGCAGAGAGGCACACAACCTATCTCCTTGTTAGAGCAGCTTATTTTATTTTGCACAAAATGCACCAACAACATAAGTCATTAGCTTTATAGCATTTGTCTTTCATTTTTCCTTGCTTTGCTCTAATTATGGTCATCCGCACACATTTGTGGCGTTTACATGCTCATTACCCCTTATTGGAATATTGTTGATTGTGTTAACCAGTGATAAGATGGAAGCCCACAGTCAGTTGAACAACTTAGTTTGATCTTGAGATCACCAGTCAGGTCTAATCATCTATTGTGTTGAATCTACCGACATATCATTTGTGGTCTAGCAACCTCTAGGTCTACTTTCTTTGTGTTACCTTAGGAGTTACCAGTTTTCTATCATCTTCCCTTTTATATTGCTTAGACTACACAGACTTATACTTTGAATTTTTGCATCTTTTCTAAAATTAAAATTTTAAAGTCCCTCTTGATTTGTTCCTGTGTACTATCATTTTCCAAAGGTTTTGAATCGGTATCACAGATACGATCTACCTTATATCAGCTATCCACTCCTTCTCCCTCGTTTTTTTTTTAATGTTAACTTGCTGACATATTCTCCCCCTAAAATACTAAAATCATTACTGGTTTAATTATTTTAGGATTTTAATAAACAGCAAAATAACATGAGTTTAAATTAAACAGACTAAAATAAACAAATAAAATAAAATAAACAGAAAAATTTAACTAAACTACATCGGACTACACATGATCATCATCAGGAATAACCTCACTTTTCTTTTTAACGCCGTTGACCTCTAGCAAATATTGAAAACGTGGTTTATCAAAGGCTTTAGTATAGAGGTCAGCGCGTTGAAAATCAGTATTAATTTTTACCACATCAATTAAGTTCTTTTCAAAACAGTCTCTTATGAAATGGTATTTAATACCGATATGTTTGGTCTTAGGATGTTGGACCGGATTTTTAGTTACTGCAATTGCAGCAGAGTTATCAACAAAAATAGGAGTAGAAGAAAACTTTAAACCGTAATCCCGCATTTGCTGTTGAATCCAGATGATTTGTGAACAGCAACTTGCAGCAGCAACATACTCAGCTTCACAGGTTGACAATGCAACCGATGTCTGCTTCTTACACTGCCAGGTAACTAATCTTCTCCCAAAGAATTGACACCCTGCTGATGTAGACTTGTAGTTCATCTTGCAGCCCCCGTAATCCGAGTCACTATACGCGGTAAGCTCAAAGTCATCATCATGAGGGTACCACAACCCAAGTGTGGGTGTACCCTTCAGATAACGAAAAATCCTCTTGACCCCAATCAGATGGTTGACCTTAGGTTTAGCCTGATATCTAGAACATAAACATGTAGCATACATGATATCAGGTCTTGAGGCAGTGAGATACATGAGGGATCCAATCATTCCTCGGTACATCGTGGCATCTACAAGATCTCCATTTTCATCAGGTGCTATATCGTGATTCGTAGCAAGTGGAGTCCCAGCAGCAGAAGCATTCTCCATGTCAAAGCGACTGAGAATGTCTCCTACATACTTGGTCTGATGTAGAAAGATCCCATTTGGAGTCTGATCCACCTGTAACCCGAGAAAGAACTTCATCTCCCCCATAGCACTCATCTCAAACTCTTTCTTCATAACTGCTTCAAACTCTTTGCATAATTCTTCGTTCTTTGAACCGAAGATTATGTCATCAACATAGATCTGTACGAGCAGTAGGTCGCCATCTTTTTCTTTAATAAACAGCGTGCAGTCAATGACTCCCCTGCGAAAGCCGTGTTTCACAAGATGAGTCGAGAGTTTCTCATACCAAGCTCTTGGAGCTTGATGAAGCCCGTATAAAGCCTTGTCGAGCTTGTAAACTCTATCCCGATGATAAGGATCTTCAAATCCCTCGGGTTGACTGACGTAGACTGTTTCTCTGATTTCCCCATGAAGGAATGCACTCTTCACATCTAATTGGTAGACTTTAATCTTCATGTACGATGCATAGGCAAGGAAGATACGAATGGCTTCCATCCTTGCCACGGGTGCAAACACCTCATTGTAGTCAATCCCCTCGACTTGGCGAAAACTCTGAACCACCAATCGAGCTTTGTTCCTGATAATGACCCCTTGGTCATCCTTCTTGCATTTCAGGACCCATTTGGTGCCAATGATTTTAGCACCTTTAGGTCTATCAACCAGAGTCCATACACCTAACTTCTTGAACTGCAGAAGTTCTTCTTGCATGGCACTCACCCACGCCTCATCATTTAGTGCATCACTGACATATTTTGGCTCAAACTGCGAGACAAAACATCGATAAGCACCATCACGAATGTAACCCTTCTCCATAACCGAGGCGTAATCAGCTGAATATAGCTGATTTCGGGTTTGAACTCCTGATCTGACATCCCCAATGACATTGTCAAGGGGATGATAGACGTTTAGTCGTGATCCTGGAGTAGTAGGAACAGCTACCTCAGAGCCAAGATTATGAACATTTGGTTCTGCATCTGAGGTAGTAGGGGTTTGAGGTTCCGAAGTCGAAGGGGCATCACTAGTAGATGCTTGTGGACTTTCAGGAACTGGAATCTGTTCCTCCTGACTGTTCTGGTCATCTGCTTCAGCTTCATCTTCAGAGGAGGAGTCACTGTCATCGACTACTCCCCCTGACTGAGTAGATGATCCTCCCTGTGAGGTAGATGGTGTATTCAAAATATCATACATCATCCTAGTAGCTAACTCATCATCCGAGGGAGAGAGAGGGATGTTGAAAGACTTGAAGAATCCATCATAGTCGAAGAAGTAAGAGGGTCCTTTGCCAGTAGGTGGTGTGGTATATCGCTGAACGTCAACATTACACCACACTTCTACAAGACCCGTTGAGTTGTTGTAAACTCGCTTGTTCGGTATGTTGTATCCTAGAAAGATTCCTTCATCCGCCTTCTCGCTGAATTTGCCTTCTTGTGTCTTCTTCAGAAGTGTGCACGGCGTACCAAAAGGTTCAAGATAATCCAAATTCGGTTTGCGTCTTTGTAGTAGCTCGTAACATGTCTTTCCGTGGCGCTTAACTATCAGGACTCGATTCAGTGTATAACATGCATTCGCCACTGCCTCATTCCAGAATTGGATAGGCAGTTTCGAGTCTGCCAGCATAGTCCGTGCTGTCTCTATCAAGCTTTTGTTCTTTCTCTCAGCAACGCCATTCATCTGAGGCGTGTAGGCAGAAGTGAATTGATGCACAATTCCCTTTTCCTTGCAGTATGCCTCCATCCACTGGTTCTTGAATTCTGTCCCGTTGTCTGAGCGTACTTGTCTAACCTTCAGCTTGTAGAGAGATTCCAGTGTGGTTACTAACTCCTTGAATGACTCAAATGTTTCTGATTTGGATTTCAGAAACATTACCCAAGTGAACCTTGAGTAGTCATCAGTGACCACAAAACAGTACAAGTCGCCTGCAATGCTTTTTGTACTGACTGGACCAAACAGATCCATGTGAAGAAGTTCAAAAGGAAGTTCTATTGAATGAACTTTCTTTTCCTTATGAGACTTCTTCGTCTGTTTGCCTTTCTTGCAAGCTACACAAAAGTCAGGAACCTGGAAGTTCTTGACATTAACTCCTCTCACCAAGTCCTTCTGAATCAAATGATTCATCTTCCTTTGACTAATGTGTCCCATTCTCCTATGCCAGGAGATGGAATCCTTCTCAGTAGCTTTAGATAGAAAGCACTGAACCTCATGATCCGTTGTAGCAGCTGTTGACAGATCCAAGACATAAAGGTCTTTATATCTTGAAGCAGTCATCAGAACTTGGTCCTCTGGGATCACGTAGTCTTTCTTCAGCACGTAACACTTCTTGTTGTCGAAGATGACCTTAAATCCTTTATCACAGATTTGGGAAACAGAAAGTAAGTTATTTTGAAGTTGTTGAACGTAGTTCACCTTATCAAACTTAACTTTCTGATTCCCCACTTCTCCCTGAGCTGTGATATAGCCTCCCTTGTTTCCAGCAAAGGAAACATGCCCTCCTTTTATTTGCTTGACGTTTGATAAAAGGGCCCTATTTCCTGTCATGTGCCTGGATGCTCCGATGTCTACAATCCACGTGTTAGTCTCAGCACTATATCGAACACCCTGCACATACAAAGTAAAGAATTAGTTTAGGTTAGGAACCCAAGCCTTTATTGGCTTGGGTTTCCCAGAGGCATCACACATCATAAACTCCACCCATTGACCCTTAGAGGGTGAGGGTAGCTCAGGTTCCTTCTTGTCATCAGTATCAGACACGCAGGATGACTTCTCTTTCCATAAGCCAGATTTGTGCAAGGCCTGTTTATGATAAACAGTCGACTGGCTTACAGGTTGAACTTTAGGTTCACTAGTTCTTCTAGGTGGAGTCAGAGAGCTCCACTTAGAAGACCTAGGCTTAGAGTCCTGAAGTTCAATCTTCTTCCTAGGTGTCTGATAGAAAGGACAATAGGAAGCAATGTGTCCACATTCTCCACAGTTGTAGCATGATCGGCTATCAACTTTATGAGTAAACTTTCTTTGTGGAGAAGTGTGTGACACTCTAGTAACATCAATCACTTTAGGTTTTGACTCTGGTTCTTTTGATGTTTTCTCTGGTTTAACAAAGTTAACTGTTTTAACATGTTTAATATCTTTCTCTTTTTGGTTAACTGGTTTTTGACTTGAAGCATGTGAAAAATTAACATTAGAAGTCTTTTTAGGTTCTGATTTGACTCTGTTTGATCCTGACTTTAAGTTAACTTTTTCAAATTCCTTTTCCAGATTAACACAAGGCAATTTACCCTTTGCCTTTGAAGTGGCCTCCTTTTGTTTGTGTCCAGATTCAATAGATGAACATGAGGTATCTGGATCACTAACAAGAGGAGTAGACACCACGTGATCCTTGATGGGGTTATTATTTACTGGTTTAGTCTTAGTGTTCATCAAGGTCTCAGGTGGTGGTGGAACCACTTTGTAACCCAATCCCTCCCCGTTATTCCTTTCTCTCACTAAGTGTTGAACTATGTGTGAAGAACTAGTCCAACTATGCAGTTTCTGTTCTAATGAGTTTACTTCCACTTCTAGAACTGCCTTTTGCTTCTTAGTGTCTTCTAGGGAGTTTAGATAGTACCTAATGTCATTTGCTTGGTTAAAGGCAACTACTTCGATTTCCCTAAGCTGTTTAGTCAAAAGGTCTATCTTTTCTTTATAACTATGTTCATTTTGTTTTAATACTCTATTAGCCTCAGTGCACAGTTGCAAATCTTTTACTAAGTTATCATTATGATCTAATAACCTAGAAAATTTTTCATCTATGCTATTCCTAAAAGTATCACAAGCAGAACAAGCATGATTATCAAACATTTGGTCAGTAGTACTTACCTGAGTTGGTTCAGAAGAGTTAACCATCAACGCAGCATCAGATGTCTCTGGTTCTGGTGATTCTGTCTTTTCTGTCTCTGACGTGGAAGTCTCCTCTTTAGGCTTGTAACTGACCTCGGCTGCAGTTGCTTCTTCACTGTGTGACATCGCTATCTCAACTGCTAGATCACCTTCACTCGCAGAATCATCATCAATATCTTCTACACTTGCAATGTTTGATTCCCCTGTTGAGACAAACCTAAAGCTCCAATCCTGTCCTTCATCATCATGAGCAGTCAAGGCTTTTGGATCCTTGCTTGATGAAGTAGAACTGGAACATTGCTTGTCTTGGCGAGTGAAGGACGAGAAAGGGTTCCCGTTACCCGTCTTCTTTGGCTTGACACATTCTCTCTTGAAGTACCCCTTCTCTCCACAGTTGAAGCAGGTCACTTTGCTCTTGTCAAAGCCAAATGTGGTATCCTTAGTAGCTACCAAGTTCTGTCTGGTCTTTTTAACAAACTTCTTCGCCCTCCGGACATCACTAGCTAAGGCCCACATTATGTCCATCCTCTCAAGCTCCATTTCGTCCACCTGCTCGTAGTCCTCGTCTGCCAGATGGCAGTTTCCAATCTTCCCGGCAACAAGTCCATCATATGAATGAACCACTGCAGCCAAAAGATCCATATGCTCTCGAGCTACTTCCACAGTCACATTACCGAGGTTCTCGGTCTTCAGTTTAGTAGCACTTGCTTCTGATCCAATATAGTGGGTACAAGAAGACCCTGACGTGTCTGATCCTGAAGGAGAAGCATGTGAAGGACCCGACGAGCTAGACACAAATGCAGTCTGAGGAGGTGCTCCAGATGTCTTAGCTTGCGGCGTGGCGTTGTACAAAGCTGGATTTTGAGTGTACGAAGACTTCTGAGCTCTGTACTTCATCCTAAGTGCTTCTTCTCGCAACTTAAGAATGAAGTCATTAATATCCAGCTTTGCAAGCATTCCATTCTGTCTCAGGTTAGACACGAATGAAGCCCACTTTTCAGGCAATCCGTCTGCAAAGTTACTCACTTTCTCTTCCATGGTAGTTTCCACCCCATGTGTATGTAGTTCGCTCATCAAATGGTAGAATCTATCAATGACGTCGTCTAAACTCTCGTTACAAATCGATGAGAAGTTATCGAATTCCTTCTTTAACTCCTTGGCCTTGATTGCCTTCAACGAAGCATTCCCGTCGTACCTCTTCTCTAGCTCATCCCACAGTTTCTTGGACTGCTTATTCTCTGAGTACTGGTGGAATATATCTTTGGGGATAGACTGTGTAATCAATGCATAAACTCTTTTCTCTGCATTGTACTTAACTTTCTGCGCGTCCGTCATCCCACCTAACGTTAGCTTAACTCCATCAGCTCCCATCGGTGTACTATATCCAATCTCGATGGCTTCCCACAAATTCGGATCCACTCCATTGAGGTAGATCTCAAAACGTTGTTTTCAGTGGGGAAACTCATCTAAAGTCAAGAGCTTTGGTGGTTTATTATGATTACCCACCTCACTCTCAAGCAACAGTAGGTTCTGTATCCTAGAGTCCTTCCCAGCAGTAAAGGCTGACATCTGATCTTCCATGGCGAATAACTTTAAGTCTAATCAAACAAACTTTCACTGATGCGACTGAAGGATGCGAATGGTCTAGTCGTGCGTATGAACTCTGCGACTGGTTCAATCGTGCGGCTGAACTGAGCGATTGGTTCAGTCGTGCGAATGAATCTGGTGCGTATGAGCTATGCGAACGAATGGTTCAGTCGGCCGAATGAATGTGCGACTAGGTCCAATCGTGCGAATGGGCAATGCGAATAGAGTCTAGTCGTGCGAATGGGTCACTCGTGCGACTGAAGTTGCTGTTTTGCGAAATTTTCTAGGTTTGACGTGTTTCAGCTGTAAAAATTCGAAATTTCGCAAGTTCTAATCACCTAAGTCCGTAAAAACCAAACTTTGATGAGCTGGGAACGTCCAAGATCACTTTTGACAACAAATATTGCGTTTTTGGTGCAAAAACACAAACTTTTATGCAATCTTGATTGAATCACACGTAATCAAGAGCCAAAGCTCTGATACCACTTGTTAGGACCTGCTATTTGAACGAAATACCTAGTGATTAGCGTGTAAACCAGATCAAATAGTGCGGAATCCTATTTGATTGGCAATCCAATCAGTGAGAACACACGAAGAATCAATCAAGAATTGAATCTAACGTTAGAAGTCGATTAGGAATCGATCTAATGTGTTCTGTGAACTTGGAGAACGATTTGGGAGGCTTCTGGACGGCTAGGGTACGTCTGGAGTCGTAATGGTATGAATGCTTACGTTTTTCCACGAATTGGGTCTATTTATAGGTTAGTATTGTTCAATCGTGCGACTGGACCATAAGTATGGTTCAGTCGTGCGATTGAACCATGCGGTTGATTCATCCGCACGACTGAGTGTTCAGTCGTGCGACTGAGTCAATCGTATGAAGTTATTCATGCGTATGGTCCATTCGCATGGGCCATTCGCATGAGAACTTCATTAAGTTAAGTTTGAATGTTTTAATTAATATAACTTGATGTGTAACTATTCAAACAATCATAAACCCAATTAATCAATTCAATATCGACTCATTAATGAAATATTAGACATTACAAATTACAAACAATCCATATCATTTCATTAATCAATTCATATTACATCATAGTCAGACAAACAAGATCTATTACATTACAAATCATGATCTAGGGACATACATACATCAACAATGTCTAAGGCCTGATAAAGTTAAATCAACGGAGAATGATCAGTCTGTGTCTCTAGGATTTAACATGACATCTGTGACAAAGGGATAGATGATTGATTCACCTAAAACATCTCAAGTATGGTACTTGAAAGAGATGATGTTATTGAATGGCATTCAGTCATACGTATTAAGGGTAGTAAACCGTTGTTAGGCGGTATTTACTGCTTGCATCAATCTTCTATGAATCTTGTGCAAGTGGGAGATTGTTGGATCATGTATGCCCAAGACACATACAAGATTGATGTGGTTAGTACGTTATGATCCAAGTCGGGTCATACCGAATAACAAGCCAAACATACACCAATAAATATTTGTTTAGTGATGAGATCATACAAATAAATATTGACACCAATTTAGAGAACGGGTTTTCTAAATTATTGCTTTTGTGAAAGAACAACATTATATGGATAATTTGTTCATGAGATATTTATTTGTTTCATTATTTAAGTTGGTTAAATAATGACAAATAAAATTGTATTAATGTTATAAAATTAAAATAGGTTTTAATTTTATAATTTTAAGGGATTGTAGAGTGTATTTTATAAAACTTAAAATGGGTGGGAAACCCATTTTAAAGGGTGTATTTCGGCCGCCCCTTGGCCTTCATACATCCCCTCTTTATCTTGGTTCTTGAGAGTCTTTACTCATTAGAACACTCTTCAATCATCTCACATTCTCTCACACACACTTAAGCAAAAGGGACTCTCCACAAGGCCATAATATTTTCGGATTTTTCAGCTCAAAAGGAAGCTGAAAATTTCGTTTATTGAAGGTTTCTTGGTGTAGATCTTTGGTGTAAAGCTTCCTAACTAGCTTGGTGTTTGAAGATCTTGTGGGTATTACAAGCTTGAGGTCCTCCACCTTGAAGGATTGCTGTTCAAAACCATCATCTCCTTCAAATATTTCGTCCATATAAGCTGCTGAAAGGTAGTAAATCACAGCTCATTGTAGCTGTGATTTTATGTACGTTTGCTTATGTTCATAGCTTGCTTATTCACATATAATGATCCTTTTGTTTTGGGTTTGTTATATATATATATATATATATATATATATATATATATATATATATATATATATATATATATATATATATATATATATATATATATATATATATATATATATATATATATATATATGTCACCAAAAAAACATGAAATTTCAGCTTTATAACCATGTTTTAATATATATATATATATATCCGCTGCGTTTTCAGAAAGTTTAAGAGGTTAAACTTGGTTTCATGTTCTAACAAACCCAACAATAGACAACAACAGTGCTATCTCTATCACAAAGAATACTGTGCATCACTCAAGGACAAAGCATATCAATATCAGGTATCATTTGATTAGAGATATCTTTGAAAAGGGATGAATCAAACTAGTCAAAGTTAACACAAATGAACAATATGCTGATCTGTTCACCATAGCTTTTGATAAGCAGAGATTTAAATATCTTGTATCAGCTATTGGGATGATTAACTTTGAATAGCTTTTCTTAAAACTTAATCATATTTATTTTTAAAACATGTGTGTCCTAAGTTGTCTATTATATCACCTTCATAAGTCTTTGTTTTCTTTGGAAGAAAATCTTTTCAAAAGACTTTTCTTAGATTTTTGTAAATCTTGATCTCTTCGGAAGATTCAAAATTACCTTCTGAAGAAGTTTATGTCTTAGTAAACAAATAATTGCTTTAGTGATTTTACCTTCGAAAGAAATTTCTGAAATATCTTCCGAAGCTTAAAATCAACTTAAGTACTTTGTATGTTTTCAAAGCACAAGTTTCTTCCGAAAGCAATTTACCTTCGGAAGTATCTATTCTTCTTAGAATAAAAAATCTCTGAGTGTAAATTCTCTTCCAAAGCAAAATTCTCAAAAACCTTTGAACTTCCGAAGCAAATAACCTTCGGAAGATGTCTCGACTTCCAAGAAAACTACTTTTTGGGCAAAAGTAAACTACTTTTCAGAGGTGGTACCGACATCCGGATTTCAAAGTTTATCCTCTTTCATTAACTTTGTCTCAAATCCTTTTCACATAAATGCCCAATGGTTCCCCCGTTCTTTCAATATCTTCCTCAATTACACTATTCCTTAAACCTAAATTCTCCCAAACCGCCTTTTGTTCTTTATCTTTCTTCATCCTTAAGCTTCTAAAATGGCCAACCTAAACCTCAGAAACAACCCAGATTTCTCCACGCAACTTAACAGGAAACATAACCAAGTTGCTCTGTTAAGCTCTAAGAAAGATGAAAGTTTCTCAGAGATTTGCCGTTTCTTAGCTCTATCAAACTACTTCACCTCCCTAACCATTGATCCTACTCTCTATAAGGATCATCTGCTTGAATTTTGGAAAACCTGCCAAGAGGTCATTATGGATGGGGAGAAGGCACTGTCTGCCACTGTGCAAGGGAGGACAATCTTCATCACTCTGGCCATCATCAACACTTACTTGCAGCTGGATGATGAAGAAAGTGAGTTTCCTTTCCAAAGGAAGCTGTAAATCATTCATTTGAGCGAATGGGCTATGAGGGAGATTTCTCTGTAAAAACCTTCAGGAAAGGGAATGTCCCATCCCAGTGGAAATACCTACATCATGTGGTTATCCAAAGCTTGTCAAACAAGCATGGAGGGTGGGACCAGATTCCTGAGGATCTCTCCTTCATAGTATATGGAATGGTTCAAGGGGTCAAGTTCAGGTACTCTCAGTTTGTTTATACAAATTTGATTGCTAACTTGAACTCCTTAGAGTATTATATGTTTCCTAGATATGTGCAACACATTCTCAACTATGAACTAGGCTCACAGTTGAGGGAAACATATAATATTCTTAAATTGGGACAGATGAAGCCCGACATCTTTAAAATTATGAAGAAGCCAACTGTAGGCTTCTCAGGGGTAGAAACAGCCCTTGTCCCAAAAATGTTAGAGCTCATTTCTCAAGGTGACAACCTAGCAACACAAGCTAGTGTTGAACCCACACCTTCTACCTCTTAACCACCAAAAAGGCCCCAAGTCACCCTCACCTACCAAAGAAAATCCAAACGAACCCCTGCTCAAGCTATTGAGTCTGAGCAGGCCCCTATATACTCACCCATACAGGAGGAAGTGGACACTAGAGCTCCCACTTCCCCTGAGGAGCAAACCACTCCCATCTCTTCAACAATCAGGGATGAGGTTCCTCATGCTCACCCTGATGAGCTCACAAGCCCAACTGCCTTAAGCCTTCACTCTGAGTCTCAACACTCAAGTGAACAACCTTCAGGGGACAGTTACCATCCCCAGCCTTTAGACTTAAATCAACTCATTCCCAACCTCTCATTCTATACTGATGAAGAGTTAGGTTTCAGTGGGTACCATGAGTCTCTCTACTCTTCCCCTACTCAAAGATAGATGAGTACTCCTGAGTCTCCTTTGTTTAGCCCACATCAGTCACCCATCACTGAGGTGGATACTTCTGAACCTGTTCAGGATATCCAAATGGAAGAGGCTCTCACTTCTGCATGGCAACTCAGCCCATTGACACCTCAACTGAGGATGTCAATGTAAAGAGGAAATCCAGTAGCCAAGAACCTGAGGCTGGTGGTGAGAAAGAGGACTTTGGTCCAATCATCTCATCCCCCAATGATTCTTCTGATGAAGATGAGGGGAATCTGAGACTAAAGGTGAAAAAACTGTCAAAACATGCTCCTATTTAGTCTCTAAGGTTAGTCACCTTGAATCTCAGGTGACTACCATGCATAATAGGGTCAATGATCAGCAACTTGAGATATCTTATCTCAGGAAAAAACTAGCTGGGAGACTTTTAAGAGGAGCTCAACCATGAACACAAGAACCTGTGAATGTGATTGATCTAACCTCTAGCTCACCTATGCAAGAGGGTGATGCTACCAAAAAGGGGGAGAAAGTCATTACAGTCACAGAACCTTGGAGTTCTTCAGGGAGTATAGACATTGAGGATTCACCATCCTCACTTGCAACTGTGCATACTCAGCAACTTCCTCAAATTCACATTAATGTGGACATTATAGACTCTGTCATTAGGAGTCTCTTTGAGGAAGGCATTCCAAGGGCTATGTCATCTCCACCTCAAGGAACTTCAAACTACATTATTCGGTGGAGGTATGATGCTGATAGAAGAGACCTCATTCTTCTCTGAGTTCAAGGCCAGCAAGAAGTTTTCAATTTTGCAGACCTTGGACTACTATGAAGGTCTTAACCTGATCAACATGCCACTTGTCAACCCAAGCCAATCAAGACAAGCTGACAAGCTAGCACTCAGGATTCAAGACAGAATTACTGAAGAGTTCAGCCTTAGAAGGAGACAAAGGCAATCAGGTAATGTCATTGGTCAACTAAATGCTGAGGCAGACCCTAAGATTAGCTTCAAAGGGAAAACCTTGGCTGAAGGCCTAGTGATAAAGCCTGAGAGCCCTGTCACACCACCAACTTCTTCAAAATTTCATTCCCTCAGTGAAACACCTGCTGGTGAAGATGTCTCACAACCTCTCTCTATCCAGAGCTTGGATGCTACACCAACCAATGAAGGCCAAAGCTCTCGCCACCCTGAGTCACAAAGGTCTATGGGTGACAAAGGAAAAGGATTCCGACTCCTGAGGAGATTGAGAAGGAGGAGAGAGAGAGAGATGAAGAGGAAGCTAAGGGAAGAAAGTTCCTCTGGGTCTTCAAGCCTTGTGCAAGCTGCAATCAGGGCTGCCCCCAGACCAAACACTCAAGAAGATAAGTTGAGGGCAGTCAGGATTACTTACCTGCAGACCAGGAACTATGACGTAGATGAGATTATATCTCTCCCCTTAGAGCAATTAAATGAACTGGCTGACATGGAAGTGTCAAGAGAGATGAAGGAAGCAGAGAATGCAAGGTTACTTCTCCAATTCAAAGAGAAGAAGAGACAGAAAAGGTTATACAAGCATGCTCCAACTCTCTCCCCAGTTCAGGAAAGTCCTGTGCAAGAGGATGTGGTTGCTACACAAGAACCTCAGGTAGACAAGGAAACAGATATGCAAAACATGATCAACTACCTGAGTGCCATAGATCTCTACCAGGCATCTGCGCTTCTTCCCTTGTCCTTTGAGTACATTGAGTTTGAGTATCTCAAACAGCTTGAACTTCAAGTGCTCAAAGAACAAAATGCAACAAAGAAAAAGATGAGGGAAGATGCTGCAATGTCAAGAGCCATCATCCAAAAGAGTATGAAGAAGTCTGCTGACAGACAAAGGATGATGAGCTTCTTGAAGCTGTATGGATTCTCCGGAAGGAGACTTGGCCCTATGTCTCTATCCACAATGGATGAGCATATCAGGGTAATCAAGCCGAAGATCAAGAGTGGAGAGCTGATTGACTTATACTCTCCTCCAAGTCAAATCACACCTGAAGTGAAGGTTAAGGTTGAACAACCTGAGACAACACGACCTGGACCTCCTGCTGAGCCTCGGCAAGCTTCATCTTCTGATCCACAGCAGGGTCAAACTCCCTTTCCTTCTGAACCTGTGAGGGAGGAACACCCAACTGAGAAAGACAAGGATGATCAACAAGGTGCTGCAGACCAGTATTCTCAGTTAAAGTCTTCTAAGAGGAAGAAGAGAATGGCTTCCAAACCAAAGTCAAAGAAAAAGAAGCCTGAATCATCCACCTCTACACCTCAGGCTGTGTCAGATCAACCTGAGGAAGTGCATGAAGAGGCAGCCCAATCAACTCCAATTCAAGTGGCTCCTCTTGCAGCTGAGAGACCCATCTTATCCTGGACCTTCACTACTAATCCAGAGAGATGGCATGTGATCAAAGATCAAGGTGTTGAGGATGTCTGTACATGGCAAGACATAATCAACTTACCTTTGCATGATCTCTTTGAGATGAGAAGATATTATGAGGGTCTGAGTGATCCTGACCATCTGATGAACAATGGTATGGTCATCATCGTCCTGAAGACTACAAATATCTGAAGATCTTCTAAATGTTTGGTAGCATCAGCCTAGGAGGAGTTTGTAAGGATTCCAATAAGTCTGATGCAGCCAAAACATCCAAAATCTCTCTACAAGCATGCACTAAAGAACAGAATCAGAAATGCTTCGGAAGTTTTACACCATGCACTAGAAATATTCTAAGTGTAAAATCTTCTGAATCCAAGACCAACATCTTTCGAAGCCAAAAGTGAAGTCTTCCAAAGCTTCAAAGACAAAGTCTTCCGAAGCCAAAGAATGAAGACAGATTTCATCCGAAGACTTTTAGAGATATGCCTTTATCTGATGTACCTTACCATAAAGCTGGACCACATTTCCGCTGCTGCTCTGTAAAGTCACCAACTTACATGAGTTGGTGAAAGGTCCATGCTTTTGGTAACTGTACATTGAGGTGTTGAGTCCATGCTTTCTACTTTATGTACTTTTATCCTTTTGTAATATATTAGGATGTGAGCTATGGCATGTCATAGTCATAAGTCAAAAGGCAGATCTGCCTTTTGACTCTACATTTGATTTTGTAGTTGTCTAGTCAATTGTATCCAGCTGGCCTTCAAAGTATGGCCAGCTGTAGGATGTAGTATAAAGTATCTCAAGTACTTGTAACTTTCTATTGATGCTTTGTAACTTGTAATAGAACTTGAGAACAATATACAGCATTCTTGAAAACCAAATACTTGTGTTGTTTGCAATCTTGTTCTGTCTTATATTTACTTGTGTTCTTAGCATCTTTCATTAACAAGTTAACCGGTTCCCTATTTGATCTGTTAAGTGTTCTAAGCAACTCTCCTCATTGTGTTGTTGTGTTGTAAGTGCATACCCTTCACCGGTCCTGCAGGATGGTAGCGGACATAGGTTCCATATCTTTTGTCTTTTGAATTGAAGCAATTCCTCTTGCATTGATTCAACCCAATTACTATATTTCAAGGATTCTTCTACCTTCTTAGGCTCCATCTAAGATTGGAAGCATAAGTACAAGAAGACATTTCCATTGTGAGTTTGTCCCCTTGTTCTCATACCTTTAGAGACGTCTCCAATGATGTTCTCAGTTGTATGAGTGTTGTGAATCCTGAGCCTAGGAATTACATCCAGTTGCAAGGATAAATCCAAATTGGAAAAGTTTTGTTTAGCGTTTTGAACACTTCGCCTAGCTGATGTTTCACATTCATTCAATGATGGCTGATTGAATGAAGGAAAACAACATCAGTATCAGTTGGCTATGAAGCAGCATTAACAGTTGCATGTTCCTTCAAAATGCTACTTTCATCATCTTAGTGTTGTGCATTGTCAGTGGATGAGTTTTGACGCTCACTTTGTTGACAACTTGTTGAATCTCTGCTTGTTTTTGAGATAGTTATGCTATCAGATCTACCAATTGTGGAAGCTTGATATCCAGCAACTCTTGGAGATCTTGGAAGAGGTCTGGGAAACTCAAGCAGCTGGTCATCATCAGAATCACTTTGAATACCTGTTCTAGCTGAAACATTCTCACAAGAGGATTCAGAATTGTTTAGAAACAATTCTAAATTAAAAATATGATCAGGTCCATTCCCCCTAACACAAGGAATGTGCTTATTAACAACAATGTTGGATGATTCCTCAAATTGTTGATTTTTAATGTTATACACTGTATAAGAAATAGAGGTAAAGGAATATCCAACAAAGATAGCATCATCTGACTTTTTAGCAAATTTTGCTAAATTGTCCTTTGTGTTAAGTATGGTACACATGCTGCCAAAGGACCTAAGAAAGCCAATGAACGGTGGCCTCTTGTTCCATAGCTCATAAGGGGTTTTTCTATGTGGCTTAACTACAAGAACCCTGTTCTGCACATAGCATGCAGTGCTGACTGCCTCTGCCTAGAATGTTAGAGGTAGCTTTGAATCAGCTAACATAGTTCGAGCACCCTCAATAAGTGTCCTATTTCTCCTCTCAACAACATTATTTTGTTAAGAAGTTCTAGGAGCACTATATTATCTAGCAATCCCTTTTGAGTTACAAAATAAGTCAAGAACTTGATTATTAAACTCAGTCCCTTGATCACTCTTAATTATCTTAACCTTATGATCAATTTGATTTTCTATTTTAAGAATAAAAGATTTTAAATTTCAGTTGTTTCATCTTTAGTTCTTAAAAAGAATACCCAAGTAAATCTAGTAAAATCATCAACAATCACAAGGCAATATGATTTCCTTCCAATGCTCATTATACTTGTGGGACCAAATAGATCCATGTGCAATAAGTGTAATGGAGTGGTGATAGAGTTAATTTCTTTGGATTCATGAGACATTCTATGTTGCTTTCCTTTCAGACATGCAACACAATTATCTTTGCAGAAAAATTCCTATATAGGCATACCATGTACCAAGTTAGATTTAACCAATTTATTCATGGTTTTGAAATTAACAAGACACATTCGTTTATGCCACAGAGTTGACTCATCACCATCAGCTTTGGAAAGAAAGCATGATACTTCACCCAATGGGGAAGCATTGTTCATATCCAGCTTGTACATATCCCCTTTCCTGGGAGATCTAAGAAGCATCAATTCTTGAGGAATTGTCATCCCGGGTTTGAGGATAATGCACTCATGTTCTGTGAAAAGCATGTGGTGCTTTTGATCACATAATTAAGAAACACTTAAAATATTGTGTTCAAGCTGTTTGACAAAGTTTACTCTGTCGACTTTTAACTTGCCATTGGATATACTTCCTCTGCCAGAAATATATCCTCCGGCCTCACCTCCAAATCGAATAGGACCTCTATCAAAATGTTGAAATTGTTGAAAAAGAGATCTGTTCCCAGTCTTGTGCCTGGAGCATCCACTGTCCACAATCCACACGTTGTTATTCTTGTCATATAGGTGTCCCTGCACATAAGGTGAAAAAGTTAATTATTATTGGAAACCCATGCCTTGTTGGTCTTAGGCTCTTCCAATGATGATGACATAAATGAACCAAAGTGCATGCAAGAGGGTTGAATAGATGTCTATGAAGAAGAGGTTTGGGTTGCAGCATCTTGTCTGATTTTCCATTCCATCCCTTGGCTGATCAGTGTAAATGAGCTTGTTGAAGCTTGAGCAGCATGGCATTCTTCTAAAGCTTCTTTCTTCTCGGAAGAAGCTTTCACCACCTTTTCTTCCGAAGCAGTGTTCTTCTCGGAAGGTGTCAATGGAACCCTTTTGTTCTTTTGATTTTTCTTTGACTTATCTTCCGAAGCTATTTTCCCTTTGGAAGAATGAGTTCTTCCGAAAGCAACTTTGCATCGGAAACAAGCTTTCCTTTCCTCATCACTTGAACCATGTGATAAGTTCCAAAAGTGAAACCCTCCTTGACTCTTTCTTTCTTAACATTATTTGCATAATTTGTGCTTGCAGGATTGTAGTAACAATCTTTGGCCATATGGTTTTGCAGACCACACATTATGCATGCAATGTTAACCTTTTTGGGATGTGAAGATTGTTGTTTCTTGCTCTTCTTGTCTTTAACAACAGTCTTCCCCTTTTACTTTTGATCCTTCAGCAGGACGGGACTTTCCAAGATTAGAGTTTTCAACCACCTGAAATCCGGCTGTAATGAACACACCTTTTTGTTTTGGGTCTATTTTTAGTTTGGACTCAACCACTTTCTTGGCAGTTTTTCTGGCTGCCTTAGCACTGTTTCTTCTGGCTTTGGTGGTTAGGGGTTGATCATCACTGGTGGAAGTGGGTTGATTTACCTGGTCATTCCTGTGATGGTCTCCATAGTTGCATCATTCTTCAACTCATGAGGTGGTGGGTTAGCAGTTGGAACCTCTTGCTCTTCATTCGCGCATCTTGGTTGTCTGATATACTCATAAGAATGTGGTGAAGCTATTTCATTGGTTCCCAACCCACCTTTGTTTTGATAAAAAATCTTTGAGTAGAAGGATGATGTAAGAATGGCTTGGAAGTTTTGCTCAGAAATAGCATGCTTCCTGGCTTGAGCCTCAGCTATTACTAGTTTGGCTTGAGCCTCAGTCAATTTGGAGATTAAATCTTTGATTTGAGTCCTATAGTTGGTATGTTCATGTTTTAAAGAGGAAACGGTTTTTAGTAACTCTTCAATTTTCTTTTGATAATCAGATTCATCCCTTTTAAAATCACTTTTAAGAATATTCAAAGACTCAATATCATATTTAATTTTGCATATTGTAGTCCTGATACATTTTAACTTTAGCAATACTAGCTGGAGTACAGAGGTGTTCAAATACCTTGTTGTCATCAGTTCCAGCCATCAATGCTTGAGCAGGGGTCACATCCTGCACCATGAAGCTCCATTCAACTTTTTGAGCAACAGCAGCTGTGTGTTGTTCAATTGACTTTCCAGCGGCTTTGGGTGTGGTAGGATGTGTAAAGGCTTGAGTGGCTCCCGGGTTGGATTGGGGGCCTTGCATTCCCTGGCGAAGTGACCTAGTTGGTTACAGTTGTAACACTTAGCTTTGGTCTTGTCAAACCCAAACTTGCTATTAGTTGGGTTTTGGTGAAATTGTCTTCCAGTTCTCTTAAAGAACTTCTTAGCCCTGTAAGTCAATAGAGTCATCTGTTTGACAATGTCCATGTACTCAACATCATCCAAGCTAAAACATTCTAGATCATCAAAGCAAAACTGAAAATCACTAGAATGTCCATTTCTTGAGACAAAGGCACAGCTATCCTGGAAGGGACTTGACTGAGCCTGTTGAGACCTTGGAGTCTGTGGAAAGGTGATGTATGGCCCAAAAGAACAGGATGGCAGTTGGGAATAAGTCAGATACTGCTGAGGTTGGGAGGGTTTGAGCCTTCAGCAACCATTAAAGCGTTGCTAGCAGGAAGGCTTGAGGGTCTGCTCACCTGGTGGCCTCTCTTATTTTCCATCTCTACACGATATCCATCAAGGATGCCATATAGTTCAGTCATAGTGAGAGAGTTTAAGTTCTATTTTCTCTTAATAGAGACACAGTAGAAAGTCCATTCATTTGAAAGTGCACTCATGAACATTCTTGAGAGATCTTTCTTCTCAAGAGTCGCTCCCATAGACTAAAGGGAAAGAAATAAGATCCATGTACCTTAAGTATTGCTAGCTAAGGGTCTCTCCAGCAATATAAGTGAAATTTTCAAATTGTTGCTTCTTTCTTGGAATCATTGGAGCTGGAGTACATCTGAGTCAGCATCAAAAAGTTCTTTGGCTGACTAGCAATGCTCAAAACCCACCATGATGGAGTTGGGTATGGCAGTCATCAGAACAGTCATGGCTTTGCTATCAATGTCCAGCCGTTTGTAGTCTTCATTAGAATAATCATCAACAGCCTTTTCTATCATAACACCATTTCCTGTCGGTGATGCAACCTTTGCCTTGTAAGGACCATAAGTGATAGATTTCCACATCTTGCTATCTTGGTATCTGATGAAGCCTTCAATACGACTGCTCCATGATCTTAAGTTATCAAGGGTATTGATAGGTGCTTTGGTCATCGTCCCATTTCACATTCAGATTTTTGGTTGAGGGCCATTTCGAGTGAAGCGAGTGTATGAGTGATGAAAAGGTTGATTTGGATGTTAAGATCACACAATCAAGAGCTTAAATAGCTCTGATACCAATTGCAGGATCGAGTTTGGTCACTCAACACAATTGTAGTCTCTCAACTCACTAAGTCACACTCGTATTGATGATGCATAATCCTCTAAGAGTTGATAATAATATATTAAGTAGACAAACACAAGAGAAAGGTTTTTCAAGATACTTGTATATATTACTTCTCAACTCAAAGTATTACAAACATGCTAAATTAATAAAATAAGAAACTATATATACTACTATCTACATCTGGATATACTTTCATACCAGCTGAAAACTTACAACTAAACAAATACTACATTGCTAGAAGTAAGGTATCTAAGATAAAACACTATCTAAGATTTGGTAGTCATGACATGTCCATTACTTACCTTTTGTCACCAACTAAAGTTGGTAACTATACTAACTGATAGGAATAAATAGTGGAATAAAGTATGGTCAACTACATGGGCGTGGGAAAGCACCATGCAGTATATCAGAGATTGTAGCGTTTTGTCAGAGGGACCATACTTATGTCCACTGGTTCATAGTAGGTTCTTCTGAAGGTTAATTGGCTACAGAAGAACAAGTTCTTCCGAGCCACTTATACTTCGGAAGAGTCTACTTCTTCCGAGGCTTATGATGTTCTTCAAGACTTCACACTTCGGAAGACATTGTCTTGGAATCTTATAAGTGTTGAACTTCGGAAGAAGAAAGACTTTGTCTTCGGAAGTTAGAGTTCCTCTTCGAAAGCTCTCTCACCCTTGTCCTTTGAAAGTTCAGCTTTTGCCTTCGAAGCTCTTTCTCAGTTGTACCAAAAATGTTCTAAGTGTTTGTTTTGGTTGCACCAGCCTTATATAATCCAACAATGATGTTATTGTTTGTCATTTTATTTTACTTTTTGTAGATACAAAATGGTTTTTGTCCCATTTACCGGCATTGATAATCACTTTCGCAATGTTACATTTGGTGTTGGACTGTTGTCATCTGCATCATCTGAATCCTATAAATGGTTGCTCACTGTTTTTCTTAAATCGCATGGTCATCAACCTAAAGTTGTTGTCACTGATCAGGATCCGACTATTAAGATAGCTATTGATAGCATCTTCAATGAGAGCCGACATAGGTTATGTATAAGACATATTATGTAAAAGGTTGTTGACAAGGTATAGATTAATGCTTTATTATTTTGTTTCTTTTGCGTTATTATTTGTCTATGTATGCGTGAATTAATGGTTATACTAGGCATGATTTTATCCTATTATCTACGTGATTAAGGACACTTGACACTTGATCCATGTTGTTCATGTGTTATTACTTTGTCTATGTATGTGTGTGTTGGATCTAGAAAGGCTGTTGCAACCAAACCAAGTCACTTAGAAGATTTTGGGTACAACAAACAAAGGACTTCCGAAGCTAAGTATGGAACTTCCGAAGGAAGAAGGAGCTCTTCCGAAGACTAAGTGTAAAACACACTTCCGAAGGAAAACTCCAACTTCCGAAGACAAAGAACCTACTTCCGAAGATCAAGACTTAGAGATAAAGATCTGAAGTCAACTTCCGAAGTACAAGAAGTCCTCAAAGCCTCGGAAGCATAGAAGCCTCTTCCGAAGTATAAATGGCTTCGGAAGAATAAGTTCTTCCGAAGCCAGTTAACCTTCGGAAGACACTCCTATTATCCAGTGGACATAAGTATGGCCTCTCTGACACTCCGCTGCAAATCTCTGAGATAGTGCATGGCGTTTTCTCAAAAGCCATGTAGTTGACCATACTTTAATCCAGTGTTTACCTTTTTATGTTAGTACAGTTGCCATCTTTAGTTGGTGACAAAAGGTAAGTCATGGACATGTCATGACTACCATATCTTAGATAATACTTTATCTAAGATACCTTAACTTTAGCATTGTAGTATATGCTTTAGTCTTAGGTTTCCAGCTGGTATCAAAGTATATCCGGCTGTAGGATCTAGTATATATAGTTTCTTATTGTAACTCTTGTTTCATGCTTGTAAGTGACTTGTAATCTTGAGTTGAGAAGTTCTATATACAAGTGCCTTGAAAATATATCTCTGCTTGTTCCTTTGTTACTTATTATATTATTATCAACTCTTGTAAAAGACATTGCTTCATCTGATTTGAGTGTTTCTATAAGTGAGTTTGAGAGAAATACAAGTGTTTAAGTGACAAACCCGATCCTGCAATTGGTATCAAAGCTTTTTAGGCTCTTGATTGTGAGATCTTACCATCCTAATCAACCAGTTTTTTACTCCTCCTTATACCTCACTCAAAATGGCCCTCAACAAATCTGAAGTAGAGATGGGAACGATGACCAAAGCTCCCATCATCGCACCTGAAAACTTCAGGTCTTGGAGCAGAAGAATGGAAGGCTTCATCAGGTATCAAGACAGCAAGATGTGGCAATCCATTGTCAATGGCCCGTATAAGCCAAAAGTAGCTGGTGGAAACGGTGCCATGATTGAGAAAGCCGTTGAAGATTATTCTGATGAAGACAGGAAGAAGCTTGACATAGACAGCAATGCTATGACTGTTCTTATGACTGCAATCCCAAACTCCATCATGGTGGGGTTTGAGCATTGTAAGTCTGCCAAAGAACTCTTTGATGCTCTTGCTCAAATGTACTCAAGCTCGAATGATTCCAATAAGGACTCACTGAAGCAGCAGTTTGAGAACTTCACCTACGTTGCTGGAGAGACTCTTAGCCAGCAATATTTCAGGTACATGGATCTCATTTCTTCTCTTCAATATGTGGGGATCACTCATGAACTTAGAGACCTTACTAGAAAGTTTATGAGTGCTCTACCCAATGAGTGGACATTCTACTGTGTCTCTATCAAAAGAACAGAGAATCTGAATACACTCACCATGACCGAACTCTATGGGATCCTTAATGGATACTGTTTGGAAATGGAAAGCAAGAGGGGTCATCAGACAAGCAGACCCTTGAGTCTTCCTGCTAGCAACGCTTTAATGGTTGCTGAAGGCTCAGGAATCTCCCAGTCTCAGCAATACCTGACCTACACCCAGTAGCCATCTTGTTCCTCTGGGCCTTACATCACATTTCCTGGGATTCCAAGGTCTCAACAAGCTCAGCAAAGCTCCTTTCAGGAGGGCTGTGCATTTGTCTCAGGATGTAGGCACTCAAATGACTATCAATACTGCTTTGATGATCTAGAGTGTTTTAGCCCGGATGACATAGAGTATGTAGACATAGTCCAACAAATGGCTCTTCTAACCTACAGAGCAAAGAAGTTCTTTAAGAGAACTGGAAGGCAATTCCCTCAGAACCCAATCACCAGCAAATTTGGGTTTGACAAAAGCAAGGCCAAATGTTACAACTATAACCAACCTGGTCATTTTGCAAGGGAATGCAAGGCTCCCAAGTCCAACCCGGGAACCTCATAGGCCTCCACACATCCCTCTACACCAAAGCCCACTGGAAAGTCAACAGAGACTGCAGCAATGGCTCAAGAAGTTGACTGGAGCTTCATGGTTCAGGATGTGACTCCTGCTCAAGCACTCATGGCAGGAACAGATGAAAACAAGGTATATGAACATCTCTGTACCCCTGCTTGTATTGCTAAGGTTAAACTGTATCAGGACTACAATATGGAAATTAAATCTGATATTGAGTCTTTAAATGTTTTAAAATCTGATTTTAAAAGGGCTGAATCTGACTACCAAAGAAAAATTGAGGAGTTAGAGAAAACTGTGTCCCTCTTAAAACATGAACATACAAACTACAAGACTCAAATAAAGGATTTAATATCCAAATTGACTGAGGCTCAAGCCCAGCTTGTCACTGCTGAGGCTCAAGCCAGGAAGTATGTTATTTCCGAGCAAAACTTCCAAGCCATTCTTGCATCATCCTCTCACTCAAAACTTTGTTATCAAAATAAAGGTGGGTTGGGAACCAATGAAATTGCTCCACCACACTCTTATGAGTCTATAAGACAACCAAGGTGTGGTACTGAAGAGCAAGAGGTTCCATCTGTTGACCCACCTTCTCAAGAGTCAAAGAAGATGCAACTATGGAGACCATCACAGGGAAGGAACAGGTAATTATGCCCTCCCCAGCCAATGATGATCAAACCCTGACCACCAAAGCCAGAAGAAGAGAGCGAAGGCAGCCAGAAAAACTGCCAAGAAAGTGGCTGAATTCAAGCTAAAGATAGACCCAAAGCAAAAGGGTGTATTCATATCAGCTGGATTCCAGGTGGTTGGAAATTCTGATTCAGGAAAAGAGTGGCAGTACCAGTACTCCTATCCTACCAAAGGATCAGAAATTAAAGGGAAAGGTTGCTGATGAAGAGAAAAAGAACAAGAAACAGCAATCCTCTCATTCCAGAAAGCTAACATTGCATGCATAATGTGTGGTCTGCAAACCACATGGCTAAAGATTGTTACTACAATCATGCTAGCACACATTATGCAAATAATGTTAAAAGAGAAAGAGACAGGGAAGGTTTCTTATTTGGACCATATCAAATGGTTCAAGGATGAAAAAGGGAAAGCTTGTTTCCGAAGCAAGGCTTCTCTCGGAAGAAAATTCTTCTTCCGAAAGGAAAAAGGCTTCGGAAGTTTAAAGCTGTAAAGACTCAGAAAAACAAAAGAGTCCCCTTGAAACCATCCCAGAAGAAGACTGCTTCGGAAGAAAGGTGGGGTGAAGGTCTCTTCCGAAAAGAAAGAAGCTTCGGAAGAATGCCAAGCTACAAAAGCTTCAACAAGCTCATCCTCCATGATCAACCAAGGGATGGAATGGAAGATCAAGGAAGATGATGTAGCCCAAACCTCTTCTTCAAAGACATCCATTGAACCCCCATGCATAATTTTGGTTCAATTATGTCACTATCATTGGAAGAACCCAAGACCAATAAGGCTTGGGTTTCCAATCAAAACTAATTATCTCACTTTATGTGCAGGAACATCCATATGACAAGAATAACAACATTTGGATTGTAGATAGTGGATGCTCCAGGCACATGACAGGGAACAGATCTCTCCTTCAACAATTTCAACATTATGAGGAGGTCCAGTCCAGTTTGGAGGTGAGGGCAGGAGGAATATTTCTGGCAGAGGAAGTATATCCAATGGAAAGTTAAAAGTTGACAAAGTAAATTTGTCAAACAGCTTGAACACAATCTGTTAAGTGTTTCTCAAATCTATGATCAAAAGCATCAAATGCTTTTCACAGAACATGAGTGCATTATCCTCAAACCCGGGATGACAATTCCTCAGGATTTGGTGCTTCATAGATCTCCCAGGAAAGGGGATATGTACAAGCTTGATATGAACAATGCTTCCCGAATGGGAGAAGTATCATGCTTTCTTTCCAAAGCTGATGGTGATGAGTCAACACTATGGCATAAACGAATGTGTCATGTCAATTTTAAGACAATGAATAAATTGGCTAAAAATAACTTGGTACATGGTTTGCCTAAAAAGGAATTTTTCTGCAAAGATAACTGTGTTGCTTGCCTCAAAAGGAAAACAACACAGGTCTTCTCATAAATCCAAAGTTGTTAACTCTATCACCACTCCATTACACTTATTGCACATGGATCTATTTGGTCCCACAAGTATAATGAGCATTGGAAGGAAATCATATTTCCTTGTGATTGTTGATGATTTACTAGATTTACATGGGTATTTTTTAAGAACTAAAGATGAAACTGCTGAAACTTTAAAATCTTTTATTCTTAAAATAGAAAATCAAGTTGATCACAAGGTTAAAATAATTAGAAGTGATCAAGGGACTGAGTTTAAGAACCTAGTTCTTGACTCATTTTGTAACTCAAAAGGGATTGCCAGACAATATAGTGCTCCTAGAACTCCTCAACAAAATGGTGTTGCTGAGAGGAGAAATAAGGACACTTATTGAGGCTGCTCGGACTATGTTAGCTGATTCAAAGCTGCCTCTAACATTCTGGGCAGAGGCAGTCAGCACTGCATGCTATGTGCAGAACAGAGTTCTTGTAGTAAAGCCACATGGAAAAACCCCTTATGAGTTATGGAACAAGAGGCCACCGTTCATTGGCTTTCTAAGGTCCTTTGGCAGCAGGTGTACCATACTTAACACAAAAGACAATTTGGCAAAATTTCCTGAAAAGTCAGATGATGCAATCTTTGTTGGATATTCCTCTTACTCCAAAGCCTATAGAGTTTATAATATTAAAAACCAACAATTTGAGGAATCTTCCAACATTGTAGTTAATGAGCACACTTCTTGTGTTAGGGGGAATGGCCCTAATCATATCTTTGATTTAGAATTGTTTCCAAACTATTCTAAACAATCTTGTGAGAATGTTTCAGCTGGAACAGGTGTTCAAAGTAATTCTGATGAAGATCAACTGTTTGAGCTTCCCAGACCTATTCCAAGTTCTCCAAGAGTTACAACAAATCAAGTTCCCACTATTGAACGATCTGACAGCATAACCATTTCAAGAGATAGTGGTACTTCAACAAGGGATTCACCTGCTGACTTTCAAATCTCTTCAGGTGATCCTGCACAACACCAAGCTGATGGAAGCACCATCTTGAAGGAACAGACAACTGTTAATGATGCTTCACAGCAAAGAAATGATGATGTTTCTCTTTCATTCAATCAGTCCTCATTGAATGAGTTTGAAACAACAGCTGGACCAAGTATTCAAGCTCCTGAGCAAAATATGTCCAACTTGGACTTATCTTTGCAACTGGAGGTGATTCCTAGACTCAGGATTCATAACACTCATCCAGCTGAAAACATCATTAGGGAAGTCTCTGAAGGTGTGAGAACAAGAGGACAAACTCATAATGGGAATGTCTACTTGTACTCATGCTTCTTATCCCAAATGGAACCCAAGAAGGTGGAAGATGCATTGAAAGATAGTAGCTGGGTTGAATCAATGCAAGAGGAGCTGCTTCAATTCAAAAGACAAAAGGTTTGAAACCTATGTCCGCTACCATCTGGTCAAGTACCTATAGGCACCAAATGGGTTTTCAGAAACAAAAGAGATGATAGAGGCTTGATTATCAAGAACAAGGCAAGACTGGTGTTTCAAGGATACACTCAAGAGGAGGGAATTGATTATACTGATGTCTTTGCACCTATTGCAAGACTTGAGGCAGTTAGGATCTTCCTTGCTTATGCTGCATCCAAGAATTTCACTGTCTACCAGCTTGATGTCAAGTGTGCCTTTCTATATGGGGATATAGATAGGGAAGTCTATGTATGCCAACCTCCAGGATTTGAAGACCCACAACATCCAAACTATGTGTGCAAGTTGGATAAAGCTCAATATGGGCTGCACCAAGCACCTAGGTTGTGGTATGAGACATTGTCTCAATTTCTCTTGAAGAATGGTTACACTAGAGGTACCATTGATAAGACTCTTTTCATAAGAAAGTCTGGGAAAGACATCTTGCTCGTTCAAGTCTATGTTGATGATATCATATTTGGTTCCTCAAATGACCAAATGTGCAAAGACTTTGAGAGCATTATGAAGAAGAAATTCGAGATGAGTTCCATGGGAAAAATGGACCTTTTCCTTGGAATTCAGGTAAAGCAATTGAAGGAAGGGTTCTTCATCAATCAATCTAAGTATGTCAATGATATCTTAGAGTGATTTGATATGAAGGATTGTAAAGCAGCAAAGACACCTATACCCAGAAACCACAATCTCTGCCCTGATTCTGAGGGGGAGGATACTGATCAACATCAGTACAGAGCAATTATTGGTTCTCTGATGTATCTCACAACAAGTACACCAGATATCATGTTTGCAACTTGCATTTGTGCAAGATATCAGGCTGCTCCAAAGGTGTCTCACCTAATTGCTGCCAAGAGAATCCTCAGATACCTCAAAGGAGCACCTAAACTAGGTCTCTGGTATCCAAGAAATAGTGATTTTAATCTCTATGGTTACTCTGATAGCGATTATGGTGGCTGCAACATCAACAAGAAATCAACATCAGGTGGATGTCAATTTCTTGGTGGAAGGATCATCTCATGGCAATGCAAGAAGCAATCTTGTGTCTCTACATCAACTGCTGAAGCTGAATACATTGCTTCTGCTAGTTGCTGTGCTCAGCTGCTGTGGATTCAAAACCAGATGATAGACTATGGATTCAACTTCATGAGCACTCCTATCCACATTTACAACAACAGTGCTATATCCATTACTGAAAATCCAGTGAAGCACTCCAAGACAAAGCACATTGACATCAGGTATCATTTCATTAGAGATATTCATGAGAAAAATCTTATCAAACTAATCAAAGTTGATTCAAATGAACAATATGCTGATTTGTTCACCAAAGCCTTTGATGAACAAAGGTTTAAATATCTCATTACAGCTATTGGGATGATAAATATTGATTAATTAATCTCATTTGAAAACCTTTTAATGTGTAAAGTCTTATGTCAAAACAATCTAAGCCCTGTTACAAAAGATCTTTTCTTAAATTTCATCTAAGTATGAATTCTTCCGAAGAGAAATTAACCCTCGGAAGATATCTTGCATATCTTCCGAAGCATATTTCTCCCAGGATAATTTTCTTCTCGGAAGAATGTTAAGTCTCGGAAGAAGCGATTGATTTCATATCAGATCTACTTCCGAAGCATTTAACACACTCCACCTGAAAAGCAACATATACTCTCGGAAGTAAGCAATTTACCTTCGGAAGTAAATTTGCCTTCGGAAGAATATTACCTTCGGAAATGCTTTATACTCGGAAGAAAGATTTTACTGTGTAACGGAAATCTTTTGGGCCCCACACCTGTAAAAAGTAAAGATTTTGTTAATGATGTCGGATTATTTAAGTGGTCTAACCTTACCGCCCATGTCACATCATCCACTGAACCCTCATATCATCTTATCCAAAACACCCTTTAAACCGTCATTTCACCCATTTAAATACTTCCGGTTAATCACTTACATTCTTTTTACCCAAATTACTGCCCTAAAAGCTTTCTTCTTCTCCAATTTACCTTATTCCGAACTATCTTTCTGTCATCTTCTTCAATGGCACTAAACCCTCAACACAACCAGGTCGCACTCCTTGATTCTTCAAGGGATGTTGACTTCTCAGATATCATTTCTTTCCTGACCCAATCCTCATACTACACTGCTCGATTGTAAACCCTACAATCTATTCAAACCAAATGTCCGAATTTTGGGCAAATGGTCGGATTGAAACCCTAAATGGGGTTCGTATTATAAGGTCGAGCATTTGTGGCCAAGAGTTGGTTATCTCTGAACAGATCATCAGGGAGCATCTCGAGCTCCATGATGAAGGCGCTCCAACGGAATTCCCCAAAACAGATTTGGACAGTTCTTATCTCCAAATGGGATACGGTGGAGATGTTAGCAGGTCAACCGTTTACAAATTCAACTTCTCCTACAAGTGGAAGTTCCTGCTGCATGTGGTTCTTCACTGCCTGTCTAATAAATCTGGGGGATGGGATCAAATCCCGTATGAACTTGGGTGCTTAGTTCGGGTGGTTGGTACAAAGCCTCCGCTTCAACTATTCAAGGTTTGTGCTGACTAACCTTATGGGAAATCTTCAAAGGGACACATTCTTCATGTATCCCAGGTATCTCCAGCATATAATCAATTGTGAGCTGGATCAGGGCAAGCTTGTCTGTGCAGCTGCTCTGACTGCTCCCTAAATAAGGCCGACCATCTTCAAGACCTTGAAGAGAGTGTCTACCAACTTCACTGGAAGAGATACCGCACTACTTCCAGGTATGATTGAGCCAATGGCTCCTGGTGACATCCCTGTTAACCCCACAGGTGATGAACCCACACCAGCAACTACCCTCACCCTACCAAATCTACCTTCTCCACCCATTACTGTTACATATCAGAGACGTCCCAAACGAACCCTTGTTCAATCTACTCTGATTGAACAAGCTCCTCCTCTTCAATCCAAAAAGACTAGAGTAGAACAAAGGGCTCCCACTCAGCCTGAGGTCCAACCATCCTTCACAATTGACCTCAATTGGGTCTTGTGTCTCCTCAGTCTCAGACCCATGAGCCCGAAACCCAAGCTGATAGCCCTCAGGGAGAGTCTCTATACTCCCCTGAGCAGCCACAAAGGGACAGCTCAATGCCTATTGACATTGATCAAAGTCTTGGGTCATTAGGTTTTAACTCCTTATCTTTTACTGACCTTTTGACCGGAGCTGGTGAAGAGATTATGTCTCTTAAAGGCAATGAAGTTGATCCACAACACCCTCTCAAGGATCAACAGAGCCTAGAGAGACCCCTTATCTCTAGCCCCCATCAGCAAAGCCTTACTGAGGTGAGTCCCACTGATGTGGAGGGGACTCATGTAGATTCAGTTGCCACTACTAAAAGAGCCTCAATGGATCCTCAAGACAGTGGTAACGAAACTGAGACTAAATCTACGGCAACCATGCCCTTTGATGACTCTGAAAGAGACATCATTGTGCAAGGGAAACCAGGGCGCCAAGAAACCACATCTGGTGGTGAGGATGAACATACCAGGTATGTTACCTCATCTCCCCATGATTCTTCAAAAGAAGATGAGGGAAGTATGCAACTCACCATTCAAGACCTACTTTCTAAAGTCTCAAACCTTGAATCAAAGGTTAGGACTTTAGAGGATAGGTCTGCCACTCAGCAACTTGAGATTGAAACTCTCAAGGGCAAACTAGCTGAGAAACAGATTGAGAGATCTGTTAGGCATGTACCAATTCAGGTCTCCTTGACCTCTTCCTCTAGCTCATCAAGCTCTCAGGATGATGCTACCAAAAAGGGGAGAGTGTTGAGAGACAAAGTCAAAGACAGGAAACCCAAAGTCAAGCTCTCACTTCTTTGAGCTCAAAGTATCCATGTACAACAAGCTGCTATCTTCCCTGAGCCTCCTCCAGTGTTTTTCAAGTGGATCAAAGGATTCTCCAGGATCTCAATAGGTTCTTCAACAAGTTCCTATTGGAATCCCTCATAGAACAGCCCAGCCCTGATATGTCTGTGATTTACTTGGAGCTCAAGAGCTTCAGAGGTTGAATGCACTTTCTACCACTGTCGAAGAAGTTGGTCAACCTAAGGTCCAAGTGGAACCTGAGATTAACTTCGAAGGGGAAACAAGGACTGATGGCCCAGCAACCGAAACAGTTGGGAAAGAAAGTGTGGGAAAGAAAGTGTATTTTTCACAGACTTCCGAAGCACAATTCAAAGCCTCGGAAGAACAAGCTCAAACTTCCGAAGCTGAGATTGCTGCTGCGGAAGGACTATTCTCTCTATCCGATGATCTAATAGTCACAGATGCAATTTTGGAACTTGCATCTGAGGTTAATAGGGAGGATTTTCTCACCCAACCATTAGCTCTGACATCTGCATTGACTCCAGCTCCCACCTCTACTACCCAACCTGGATCTTCCATCCAAGAACCCCCAAAGTCTAGTACTTCCGAAGACATCAAAGGAAAGAGGAAGATGACTTCGGAAGAGCTTCAGGAGGAAGAAAGGTTGGAGAAGCTTAAAAGGAAAGGTAGGCTTCCAACTGGGAAACTGTTAGCTGCAAGTACCAAAGTAGCTGCAGCCAACCAGGAGGCAGTCACCAACCGAAGAAGAGTAGAGGTCATAGACAGACTTGTTGGTCTAGGGGCTGCAACTGAAGATGTACTCCTGCTACCATTAGAGGAGTTGATAGAGCTAGAAAAGGCAACCTTGCTGCTAAAACAGCAAAAACAAGAAGTTGCAAGGTTGGCCTTAGAAGAGGAAAGGGAGAGAAAGGAAAGAGAAGCTGATCTGCAGCTTAGGAGAGAAAGGATAACCTTCCTACTCTCTAGAGGATTCTCTCAAGAAGAGTTGTCTCCACATAACAGTGATACGATCTTATGGCTCTTCAACAAAGAGCAAGATCAAATGGAGAAGGAGAGAAAGAGAGCTGCAAGGGAGAAGCTTGTGCAAAAGAAGAAGAAGGAAGAGGAAGCTGGACTGACTGCTGCCAAGAAGATAGGTGAGAAAGCCTGGATGAAGAGTTATCTCAAAGCTCATGGCTTCTCTGGCAGGCAGGTGGGTCCCATGTCTGAAAAGACTCTCCAGCGACATGTCAGTGACATCAAGGCTGACATTCGCGCGGGGAAAAGGAAGGAGATGTATAGAAGGGGACAGGGGATGACCTTCAAAGCAACCACTCAACCCAAACTCCAAACCCAACCTCAACCTGAACCTATACCCTTTCCCTTCCCAATCAAAACCGAACCAACTTCTGAACCATTCACCCCTGAACCCACACCATCACACCTACCAACCTCTTCACCTCAACCACCTAAACTACCTATCCTCTAACCCAAAACCTTAGCCAGAACCCAAACACCTCAACCTACCCATCAACCAATCAAACCATCCCCTCAGCCTTCTAAACATCTCTCCATGGAAGAATTCAAGGCAGTCAAGACTAAGCTCATAAACTGCACTACTCTGAGCGACATCTCTTGTGAGGAGAATTCAGTCAACTTGACTTATGTTGATGGATCCTCAAGTTCCCTCATAAGAGATCAATTTCTTGATCTGCCCAGAGGAACTTTGGACCAAGCTGCAAACCTCCTTGGCCTCAATTCAGACACGTTGAATGAGGAAGAAAAGAAGCTAAGGAGAAAGCTGGTGACTCTACTGGATACAAAGAAAGGAGACAGGGTACCAAGACAACCTCTTGCACCCAGAAAGAAGATCATCCAGTGGAGGTTCGAAGACTCTTCTCACAACTTTTTTGTTGAGAGAGAGAATGGAGAGCTCAACAGGCTGAGTGCCTCATCTCTGCTACATTTAAGCAGGTTTGACATTGCTAAGTTAGCAGAGAAACCATTCTCCAACCCTTCAAACTCCGATATAGCTGCCCACATCAGAAATCATCTAGGCAGCCTTCATATGGCCGAGCTTACTGCTAGAAGCAAGGTTGAAGAAGAGTTGAAACTGAGAGAAGAGGAGGAAAGGAAAGGATCAACAACCAAAGGCAAAGCCTTTTTACAAATGGTTGAAGGTCCTGAACTTGAGTCCATAGTTAGATGGGAGTATGACTATAACTCCCGTCAACTAACTCTCTTCAGGGGGACACAACAGAGGGTACATGTCATTCAAAGCAATAGACTGGATCTCCTATCAACCAATGACTTGTACAAGCGTCTCAGCACTACTTCAGGGAAGAACAAAGAGACAGACAAATACCTTTTGCCCCTGGTGCTGAAGGCTTTGAGAAGCATAAATAAGTGAAGTTTTGGTAGCATCAGCCTAGGGGGAGTTTGTTGGATCTAGAAACGTTGTTGCAACCAAAACCAAGTCCCTTAGAAGATTTTGGGTACAACAAACAAAGGACTTCCGAAGCTAAGTATGGAACTTCCGAAGGAAGAAGGAGCTCTTCCGAAGACTAAGTGTAAAACACACTTCCGAAGGAAAACTCCAACTTCGGAAGACAAAGAACCTACTTCCGAAGATCAAGACTTAGAGATAAAGATCTGAAGTCAACTTCCGAAGTACAAGAAGTCCTCAAAGCCTCGGAAGCATAGAAGCCTCTTCCGAAGTATAAATGGCTTCGGAAGAATAAGTTCTTCCGAAGCCAGTTAACCTTCGGAAGACACTCCTATTATCCAGTGGACATAAGTATGGCCTCTCTGACACTCCGCTGCAAATCTCTGAGATACTGCATGGCGTTTTCTCAAAAGCCATGTAGTTGACCATACTTTAATCCACTGTTTACCTTTTTATGTTAGTACAGTTGCCATCTTTAGTTGGTGACAAAAGGTAAGTCATGGACATGTCATGACTACCATATCTTATATAATACTTTATCTAAGATACCTTAACTTTAGCATTGTAGTATATGCTTTAGTCTTAGGTTTCCAGCTGGTATCAAAGTATATCCGGCTGTAGGATCTAGTATATATAGTTTCTCATTGTAACTCTTGTTTCATGCTTGTAAGTGTCTTGTAATCTTGAGTTGAGAAGTAATATATACAAGTGCCTTGAAAATATATCTCTGCTTGTTCCTTTGTTACTTATTATATTATTATCAACTCTTGTAAAAGACATTGCTTCATCTGATTTGAGTGTTTCTATAAGTGAGTTTGAGAGAAATACAAGTGTTTAAGTGACAAACCCGATCCTGCAGTGTGATTATGGATATTCTTTATGCGTGATGAATCCTATTATACGCATTATTATTGATCCCCATGCATGATTAATGTTATTCTTTATGCGTTGAAATTAATTATGCTTGCATAAAAAGCGTATCTTTTTTGTTTTTGTAGGTTGGTGTTACGTTGTGAAAAAATGAAGATTTCAAAAGGAAAATATGCAGTATAGTATTTTTGAGATTGTATTAGTTTTGATGTTTTGATAAAGAGTGGTTAGATTTAATCCACGAATTTGAGCTTTCATGCAATAATTGGCTGACAGATGTTTTTAATAGTTGTTTTTTATATGAGATCAATGAGGATTCCTGCTTTCTACCATGATGAGTCTATGTCTGGTCTCATACGAACAACATCTCGGACTTCCTCTGTCAGGTTGCAAACTCCCAATTGACTGTTGTTGAGTTTTTTAATCATTATGACACTACAATAAAAATTCAGAGGCATAATCGACAAAAAACAACCGTGAATCACGATACACCTTTCTAGATCTATGGTTAGAGTTTCTTTTAGAGGAACACAAAGCAAGAATTTTTACAAGGGAAAAAATTAATGATTGTTGGAGCATATATTATCATATATAATGTGTCCGTCGCTTGTCGAATAGTCTAGACTTAATGTAATAAACCTGATATGTTGTAAACACATGAAACTGGGTCATTCGCAGGAGCATATGCGAATGAGACTCAGTCGTGCGACTGAGCCTTGCTAATAGGCCAGTCGTGCGACTGAGAGATGCGATTGGGTCATTCGTAAGACTGAACCATAAGAATGGTCCAGTCGCACGATTGAACCATACGCATGGTCCAGTCGTACGATTGAACCATACGCATGGTCCAATCGCACGAATGGGCCCAGTCGCATCTAATATGGGCCGAAGCCTATATATACCAGTTTCAATGTGTTGAGAGAGGAGGGGTTGGGGGAGAGAGTCTGCCCGTGGCCTAGGGCTGCCGGATGAGAGGGGAGATCATGCTCGATCTCCCCTTGCCAAGAGTCTTGATTCTTATGTTGTAACGAGCTTGTAATCGTTAGGTTTTATCAATGAAACCAATTTTTGATAATTCGTGTTATTGATTGTCTCTTGGTTTTTGCTGTTGTTTATCCTTCCGTCAAGAACATGCTCGGATGTTTACCGATCCAGTGACTTCACAATTGGTATCAGAGCCGGTTACTGTTGGAATGATCTAACAATCATTCTAGCAACCCGAGCTCTTGATTCTGGATCCAATTTCAGATCTTGACGTTAAACCCACTTCGTGTTCTTCGTGTTTTGATCAGATCGTGTTACGTGTGGTATCTCTATGTTAAAATTGCACTCAAAACCACGTTCCTATCACCCTTTCGAATCTGATGATGTCTACTTTGTTTCGGTTCATGTTGAATTCGTCAGATTAGGGTTTTGGGCAGCCCTGGCGGCTGCAGATCTGAAAAACTGCGTGCAGACCTGTTCATGCGACTGGGCCATGCGAATGGACCATTCGTACGACTGGACCATGCTAATGGACCAGTCGTGCGACTGGACCAGTCGTATGGTAGTCGTGCGACTGGACCTGTCGTATGTTCAATCGCGCGAATGGACCAGCCGCATTGACTCATCCGCATTTGTTCCAGACTAAAAAAAAAAAGTCTGGAACTGCTTCTTGCACAGATTTGAGGATGAGCAAAGCACATTCACCCTGCGGTTCTTTTGTCAAACAAGTTCGATGTATACCCCATTATTCGTCGGACCTCCAGAATAGGTGAATGTATTTGGAACACGAAAGAGAGAAGAGAAGATGTCGGCAGTCAGTGCTGATTTTGTGGGGTAGTCAGGAGCATCTGACTATTTATGGGCCAATCAAGTTATATCTATCCGCACAGAGATGATTCTCATTCTTAGGCGGAATCCATGTATAGAGAGATTGAAGACGCAATCAGAAAGTGATGATGTGAGCCGGTTTCCGATGAAGAATCTACATGCATGCTGATTTGGTTGAGATTGTCAGTTGTGGATTGGAACCTTCTACCTTTTGCCCAATACACCGTATGAAGACGCCAAAAGAGCACAACGTTTATATATTGGGATATGCTAAATGTGAGGGGGAATTTCTACAGGTGCTAATGTTAATCATGTTAGCCTGTGTGTAGATTGAAGCAATGGAAAACTGTTCATGTCATTATCTGGAAAAATCAGTCATATGGGGAATCTTGCTGCTATGATGGTGTTCTGCAAAGTAAACGAAAGCTATTGTGCCTAAATTCATTTTCAGGGATATTGTAGCAACCTGACGGATCGGCAACGTTGGCTAATATGGTTTTCGTTTGATTCTATTGACAACCAGAGCAAAGATTGACTGAACATTGTAAGAGGTGTTATCTACTATTCGCAAGCAACGTCCAAGGGGGAATTTGTTGGAGCATATATTGTCATATATAATGTGTCCGTTGCTTGTCGAATAGTCTAGACTTAATGTAATAAACCTGATATGTTGTAAACACATGAAACTGGGTCATTCGCAGGAGCATATGCGAATGAGACTCAGTCGTGCGACTGAGCCTTGCTAATAGGCCAGTCGTGCGACTGAGAGATGCGATTGGGTCATTCGTAAGACTGAACCATAAGAATGGTCCAGTCGCACGATTGAACCATACGCATGGTCCAGTCGTACGATTGAACCATACGCATGGTCCAATCGCACGAATGGGCCCAGTCGCATCTAATATGGGCCGAAGCCTATATATACCAGTTTCAATGTGTTGAGAGAGGAGGGGTTGGGGGAGAGAGTCTGCCCGGGGCCTAGGGCTGCCGGATGAGAGGGGAGATCATGCTCGATCTCCCCTTGCCAAGAGTCTTGATTCTTATGTTGTAACGAGCTTGTAATCGTTAGGTTTTATCAATGAAACCAATTTTTGATAATTCGTGTTATTGATTGTCTCTTGGTTTTTGCTGTTGTTTATCCTTCCGTCAAGAACATGCTCGGATGTTTACCGATCCAGTGACTTCACAATGATGTTCAAGAAGAAATTTATGTTGCTTTTAAGAAGTGTATGTCTTTTAATGTTTCAACCAAAGGATAGTATTTTAATATTATGGTTAAATATTTTAGGCCTACAGTGATGGTTTATGATGTATGTTTAACCCTTGTGTTATTTTAAAATGTTCATAGTTAACCCTTGTGTGATTTCATTAAGCTTTGCATAATAACTTATTTGTTGTTCTGTTTGTTGTTAAATAGGTTTTGTTCAAAAAAGATTATCTAAGTGTACCATGTAGTTGTAAAAGGTTTGAGCGTTATGGCTTGCTATGTTGCCATAGTTTTTGTGTTTTCAAGATGTTCCAAGTTCATGAGTTTTCTAAAAAAATTTGTTAGTGAATGTTGTTTGCAACCGAATTGAAGATATTGATGACGAGCACTCTCGGGATGTTGATAAAGTCGCTCGTGAGATACAACATGCTACAGAATATATTATAAATCAACTAGCCCTTAATATTGATGCTTTAAGTCTTGTAAAATGATGAGTTGGAGTAAAGTATGTTAAAGGCAATAGAAGTTTGTCGCAAATTACCTCCTCAATATAGGAAATACAAGTATGCGTCTGTTGCTGGTATTAATAAACCAACAGAAGCTATTGTATGTGTACCTGGTTGAATTAGAAATAAAGGTCGCCGGTCTCACAAAAGAATAAAATCAAAGAAAAAAAGCAATTAGTTGTGCTAATAAGAGACATAGGTTGTGCCATATTTGTCGGGAAAGTTTTCATGATAAGAGAACGTGCATCGATGGATCAGGACCAACAGCAGTGAGTGGAATGCATTAAAGAGACTCTTGCTTTATTATAGAAAACTCTTGCATTATTATTTGCATTAATGAAAAGCAATTTACATGATAATGACAATGAATTGTGTGATAATGAAAATAGCTTGCGTGATAATGCTAACCTATTTGCATTATAATAATAAACAATTTGTGTGATAATAATAAACAATTTGCATGATAATAATAACATCATAGAACTTACCAGCATAGAACTTGAGTAGAACATTCTAAATGGTCATGAAGGATCTCGTCTTTTTTCTTCGCAATTTAAGATTTCACTCCAAGTATCAATCGCATTTGTACATAAGTATATCCAAGGATAGAAGCTCTCAAAATAACTATAAAGTTTGGTATCCATATTTTGATTGGTAAACAAGCATGGTGTTATTATTCAAGATTAATAGAGGTATATTCAAATAGAGGCATAACAAAACAATAACTAGACATATAATATTGTAATTTACTTACTACAATTCTGGGATAGAAGCAAATATGTATTGTGTCACCAAAGCTTCAATAGTTGTAAGTTCATGATTTAGCTCAACTTTGCGATTATAGTAAGGTGACCTCGTTGCTAAGGAAATTGATCTTCTGTTTTTCTCTTTGCATTATACCCAGTGCCTGTAATGGTGTATGAAGATCATCCTCATTTTTTTCTATTGCTTTCTTATTCTTATGCTCATCAGGTTGCAGGAAGGGCGTAGTCTGCAATACCGTTGGCATCTTAATATCATCAGCATCTTTTTCATTCTTTGTAGGCTCCTTGTTATTTTCAGAATCACCACTAGCTTCAACTTCATCTGTTTTGTTCGACGTTTTTATTAGTATTTGATTGTTTTTACAAAGCTTAATGCGTAATATCAATTATTAGTTGGCCAACTAACCTTCAACTTTAATCGGTGTCTGTTTTAGACCATCAACTTCTGCTCAACGCTCAACCTTCTTTGTTTGCACCATCCTCCTTATTAGTAATAGTATCATTCTCTTTATCAGGTTCAAGTTCTTCTCTTGTATTCAAAGTATTTTAGCATTGCGTGATTTTTTATGTTGTTCTCGCGTAATAGATTATGTTCTTCATTAATTATGCTTTGATTTATTAACAAGGTATTTTGATTTTGCGTGATTTTGATATTGTTTTTTATATCTTAAGGTATTTCTTGTGTTTGGAAAACTAACCTTCATTGTAAATCGTTGTCTCTTTTAGACCCTTAACTTTCTCACCTCTTTTATTTGCACCATCCTCATCAATAATAGTAGCATCCTCTTTATCAGCTTCAAGATTTTCTCCTGTTTTCAAAGTATACTATTGTGTGATTTTTAATATTGTTATTCCGTAATAGTGTATGTTAATGATCAATTATGCTTTGAGTTTTTAAGTAAGGTGTTTTGATTTTGCGTGATTTTGATATTGTTTTTTGTGTAATTAGGTATTTGTTGTGTTTGGAAAACTAACCTTCATCACATATAAGAAGTTACGCAAAGTCTATAGTCAAACTAACCTTTATTTGCGTCCTTTTCAGCATGGGTATCGTATTTGTTTTTTGTTCGTTTTTCCTTCTGAACATTTGTTGAATAGTGTGTTAACAACATTCGAAATTGTATAAATAATCAATCATTATAAGCATGCATAATACCTAGGTTTCTATCGCCCCTAACTTGTATATCATTCTTGTTTTCTGTTCTCCTTTCATGATGAACAACTGTAATAAGCAAAACATCCGAGATTGTAAGTATATGATCGAGGTGTTATAAATTCCTCATATAATAAGATTAAACATACCTACATCGACTTTGTTTTGAACTTTCTTCATGATTATCGTTGTAGGTTTTCTGAAAAAATGTTAGTTTTTGGGTGTTCGACACCTGTAGTTGGTTTACTTGAGTATTTTATAGTCAATAATCACACAATAGCAATTAATTAACCTTTTCGTTATTACGCAGTTGTGGGTCGTTAAAAAAGCCCTATATTTTAGGGTTGTGAAATCATGCAATTGTTTTAAAAATTGTGTTATTAATCACGCTAATGGACTGAAATTACTCTACTACCATTTTTAATGAAAAAAGGGTGGAATTATCATGCTTTGTATGTCGGGCGCTGAGATTTTTAAATAAACGATCAAGTTTACTTTGTATGCTTCGCAAGAATTATAGGCTTTGTGTGTGTGTCTATATATATATATATATATATATATATATATATATATATATATATATATATATATATATATATATATATATATATATATATATATATATATATATATATATATATATATATATATATATATATATATATATATATATATATATATATATATATATATATATATATATATATATATATAAAGAGGTTCAAAAGGCAACACCATTATTCAAGTTTTTATCAAAAGTTGGTAGGTGAACATGGGAGGAAATGGAAAGGCCGAGATAGAAAGAATGAATGAGACTGAAACCTAAAGAGAGGGTGTCTGCAATTATTGAAGCGACCAAGCATAGGGGGAGTTGCAAAGGATACTGCCACTTAAAGCAGTACTAAGACAGTGATTTTCTCTCTGTAAAATGTTCCAGAGCCGCCACTCTTTAATAACAAGGTTTTCAAGCAAGCTAGAATAACTTACTTATATATCACATTATAGATATAGAAAAAACTTTCTCCTTCCGATTGCGGCGAAGCGAGCTAGGTTACCGGGAGGAATCCTCTTCCCTTAGTTTATGCTAATCGATTGAGTAGTCATAGGAGTCGCATTAAAGCCCCTATGGAGGATAGCCCTACCATAAGAGCAATAAGTCAGTCACAAGCAAACAACCTCTTGAGTCTCTAACTTCCAAATCCGAATGCCCAAAAGACCTACTGGTCCGCCACTGCTGCCTGCGATCCAGTGCGCAGGTTGCTCGCTAATCAAAAACCTTTCCACTGCGGTCGTTTGGGACCTACGGCTTTCCATCATATAGCTTAACATGGGTAAACTACGAAGAAAGCACTTGGTCCTTGTTGACCCCTCAATAGAATGGAATTGAAGACCTGGACTTGGCACTGAATTACTCCTCCCCTCTGCTGATTAAGTGAATATCCACAAAAGAACGCTCTTGGGGGCCTCCCATAACGAAATCCCAGTGGGAGTAGAAAAGGCCAAAGCAGGTTTCCCCTCAGAATGTTCACCTGTAACAAGAGAAAGATCCCTGTTGTTGGATCTAGAAAGGCTGGTGCAACCAAAACCAGATCACTTAGACTATTTTGGTACAACTAATAAAGGACTTCCGAAGCTAAATGTGGAACTTCCGAAGGAAAAAGGAGCTCTTCCAAAGAAAAAGTGTAAAACTAACTTCCGAAGGAAAACTCCAACTTTCGAAGACAAAGTATTTACTTCCGAAGATCAAGACTTAGAGTGATAGATCAGAAGTCAACTTCCAAAGTATAGAAGTCCTCAAGCCTCGGAAGTATAGAAGCCTCTTCCGAAGTATAAGTGGCTTTGGAAGAACTTGTTCTTCCGAAGCCAACTTACCTTCGGAAGACACTACTATTATCCAGTGGACATAAGTATGGTCTCCCTGACACTCCGTTGTAGACCTCTGAGATACTACATGTCGTTTTCTCAAAAGCCATGTAGTTGACCATACTTTATTCCACTGTTTACCTTTATAAGTTAGTACAGTTGCCATCTTTAGTTGGTGACAAAAGGTAAGTCATGGACATGTCATGACTACCATATCTTAGATAATATTTTATCTAAGATACCTTAACTTTAGCATTGTAGTATATGCTTTAATCTTAGGTTTCCAGCTGGTATCAAAGTATATGCGGCTGTAGGATCTAGTATATATAGTTTCTCATTGTAACTCATGTTCTATGCTTGTAAGAGTCTTGTAATACTTTGAGTTGAGAAGTACTATATACAAGTGCCTGGAAAATTATTTACTGTGTGTTCTTCGCTACTTATTATATTATTATCAACTCTTATAAAAGACTCTACTTCATCTCATTTGAGTGTTATATAAGTGAGTTCGAGAGAAATCCAAGTGTTTAAGTGACAAACCCGATACTACAATTGGTATCAGAGCTTTTTAGGCTCTTGATTGTGAGATCTTACCATCCTAATCTACCTGTTTTCACTCCTCCTTACACCACACTCAAAATGGCCCTCAACAAATCTGAAGTAGAGATGGGGACGATGACCAAAGCACCCATCATCACCCCTGAAAACTTTAGGTCATGGAGTAGACGAATGGAAGGCTTCATCAGGTATCAAGACAACAAGATGTGGCAATCTATTGTCAATGGCCCGTATAAGCCAAAGGTAGCTGGTGGAAACGGTGCCATGATTGAAAAAGCTGTTGAAGATTATTCTGATGAGGAAGAAGCTGGACATTGATAGCAATGCTATGACTGTTCTCATGACTGCAATTCCCAACTCCATCATGGTGGGGTTTAAACATTGCAAGTCAGCCAAAGAACTGTTCGATGCGCTTGCTCAAATGTATTCTAGCTCAAATGACTCCAAGAAGGACTCACTAAAGCAGCAGTTCGAGAACTTCACCTACGTTGCTAAAGAAACACTCAGCCAGCAATACTTCAGGTACATGGATGTCATTTCTTCCCTTCAGTCTGTGGGAATTGCTCATGAACTTAGATATCTTACAAGAAAGTTCATGAGTGCATTACCCAATGAGTGGACATTCTACTGTGTCTCTATCAAGAGAACAGTGAACCTGAATACACTCACCATGACCGAACTCTATGGCATCCTTGATGGATACCGTTTGGAAATGGAGAATAAGAGAGGTCATCAGACAAGCAGACCCTTGAGTCTTCCTACTAGCAATGCTTTAATGGTTGCTGAAGGCTCAGGAACCTCCCAGCCTCAACAATACCTGACTTACACCCAGCAACCATCCTGTTCTTCTGGGCCATACATCACATTTCCTGAGACTCCAAGGTCTCAACAAGCTCAGCAAAGTTCCTTCCAGGAGAGCTGTGCTTTTGTCTCAGGAAGTGGACACTCAAATGATTATCAATATTGCTTTGATGATCTAGAGTGCTTCAGCCCAAATGACGTGGAATACGTGGACATAGTCCAACAAATGGCTCTATTAACCTATAGAGCAAAGAAGTTCTTCAAGAGAACTGGAAGGCAATTTCCCCAGAACCCAATCAACGGCAAATTTGGGTTTGACAAAACCAAGGCCAAATGTTACAACTGTAACCAACTTGGTTATTTCGCAAGTAAATGCAAGGCTCCCAAGTCTAATCCGGGAACCCCACAGGCCTCCACACATCCCTCTACACCAAAGCCCACCGGAAAGTCAACAGAAATAGCTGCAATGGCTCAAGAAGTTGACTGGAGCTTTATGGTATAGGATGTGACTCATGCTCAAGCACTCATGGCTGGAGCAGATGAAAATAAGGTATATGAACATCTCTGTACTCCTGCTTGTATTGCTAAGGTTAAATTGTATCAGGACTACAATATGGAGATTAAATCTGATATTGAGTCTTTAAATGTTTTAAAATCTGATTTTAAAAGGGCTGAATCTGACTATCAAAGAAAAATTGAGGAGTTAGAGAAAACTGTGTTCCTATTAAAACACGAACACACAAACTATAAGACTCAAATAAAGGATTTAATATCCAAATTGACTGAGGCTCAAGCCCAGCTTGTCATAGCTGAGGCTCAAGCCAGGAAGTATGCTATTTTCGAGCAAAACTTCCAAGCCATTCTTGCATCATCCTCTCACTCAAAACTTTGTTACCAAAACAAAGGTGGGTTGGGAACCAATGAAATTGCTCCACCACACTCCTATGAGTCTATAAGACAACCAAGGTGTGGTACCGAAGAGCAAGAGGTTCCATCTGCTGACCCACCTTCTCATGAGTCAAAGAATGATGCAACCATGGACACCATCACAGGGAAGAACCAGGTAATTATACCCTCTCCTACCAATGTGATCAAACCCTGACCACCAAAGCCAGAAAAAGCAGAGCTAAGCCAGCCTGAAAAACTGCCAAGAAAGTGGCTGAGTCTAAGCTGAAGATAGACCCAAAGCAAAAGGGTGTATTCATCTCAGCTGGATTCCAGGTGGTTGAAAACTCTGATTCAGGAAAGGGGTGTAGTACAGCACCCCTGTCCTACCAAAGGATCAGAAGTTAAAGGAAAAGGTTGCTGATAAAGAGAAAAAGAACAAGAAACATCAATCCTCAAATTCCTTAAAGATTAACATTGCATGCATAATGTGTGGTCTGCAAAACCACATGGCCAAAGATTGTTACTACAATCCTGCTAGCACACACTATGCAAATAATGTTAAAAAGGAAGGAGTCAGGGAAGGTTTCTCATTTGGACCATATCAAATGCTTCAAGTGATGAAAAAGGGAAAGCTTGTTTCTGAAGCAAGGTTGCTTTCAGAAGAAGGTCCTTCTTCCGAAATGAAAAAGGCTTCGGAAGCTAAAGCTATCAAGACTCCAAAGAATAAAAGAGTCCCCTTGAGACCATCCCAGAAGAAGACTGCTTCAGAAGAAAAGGTGGTGAAGGCTTCTTCCGAAAAGAAAGAAGCTTTAGAAGAATGCCAAGCTGCAAAAGCTTCAACAAGCTCATCCTCCATGATCAACCAAGGGATGGAATGGAAGATCAAGGAAGATGTTGTAGCCCAAACCTCTTCCTCAAAGACATCCATTGAACCCCCATGCATAAATTTTGGTTCAATTATGTCACTATCATTGGAAGAACCCAAGACCAACAAGGCTAGGGTTTCAAATCAAAACTAATCATCTCATCTTATGTGCAGGGACATCCATATGACAAGAATAACAATGTGTGGATTGTGGATAGTGGATGCTCCAGGCATATGATAGGGAACAGATCTCTCCTTCAATAATTTCAATATTATGATGGAGGTCCTGTCCAGTTTGGAGGTGAGGCCGGAGGATATATTTCTGGCAGAGGAAGTATATCCAATGGAAAATTAAAGGTTGACAAAGTTAACTTTGTCAAACAGCTTGAACACTACCTGTTAAGTGTTTCTCAGTTCTGTGATCAAAAGCATCAAATGCTCTTCACAAAACATGAGTGCATAATCCTCAAACCCGGGATGACAATTCCTCAGGACTTGGTGCTTCTTAGATCTCCCAGGAAAGGGGATATGTACAACTGGATATGAACAATGCTTTTCCAATGGGAGAAGTATCATGCTTTCTTTCCGAAGCTGATGGTGATGAGTCCACACTATGGCATAAACAAATGTGTCATGTAAATTTTAAGACAATGAATAAATTGGCTAAAAATAACTTGGTACATGGTTTGCCTAAAAAGGATTTTTTCTGCAAAGATAACTGTGTTGCAAGCCTCAAAGGGAAGCAACACAGGGCATCTCATAAATCCAAAGTTGTTAACTCCATCACCACTCCATTACACTTATTGTACATGGATCTATTTGGTCCCACAAGTATAACGAGCATTGGAAGGAAATTATATTGCCTTGTGATTGTTGATGACTTTACATGATTTACATGGGTATTCTTTTTAAGAACCAAAGATGAAATTGCTGAAACTTTGAAATCTTTTATTCTTAAAATAGAAAATCAAATTGATCACAAGGTTAAAATAATTAGAAGTGATCAAGGGACTGAGTTTAAGAACCACGTTCTTGACTCATTCTATAACTCAAAAGGGATTGCCAGACAATATAGTGCTCTTAGAACTCCTCAACAAAATGGTGTTGCTGAGAGGAGGAATAGGACACTTATTGAGGCTACTCGGACTATGTTAGCTGATTCAAAGCTACCTCTAACATTCTGGGCAGAGGCAGTCAGCACTACATGCTATGTGCAGAACAGGGTCCTTATAGTAAAGCCACATGGAAAAAACCCTTATGAGCTATGGAACAAGAGGCCACCATTCATTGGCTTTCTAAGGTCCTTTGGCAGCAGGTGTACCATACTTAACACAAAAGACAATTTGGCAAAATTTGCTGAAAAGTCGGATGATGCCATCTTTGTTGGATATTCCTCTAACTCTAAAGCTTATAGAGTTTATAACATTAAAAATCAACAATTTGAGGAATCTTTCAACATTGTAGTTAATAAGCACACTCCTTCTGTTAGGGGAAATAGCCCTGATCATATATTTGATTTAGAATTGTTTCCAAACTATTCTAAACCATCTTGTGAGAATATTTCAGCTGGAATAGGTGCTCAAAGTGATTCTGATGATGATCAACTGTTTGAGCTTCCCAGACCTATTCCAAGTTCTCCAAGACCTGCCACAAATCAAGTTCCCACTATTAGCAGATCTGATAGTATAACCATCTTAAGAGATAGTGGAGCTTCAAAAGCGGTTCACCTGTTGACTCTCAAACCTCTTCAGGTGACCCTGCACAACACCAAGCTGATGGAAGCAACATCTTGATGGAACAGGCAACTGTTAATGCTGCTTCACAGCAAACAAATGATGATGTTTCTTTTTCATTCAATCAGTCGTCATTGAATGAGTTTGAAACAGCAGCTGGACTAAGTATTCAAGCTCCTGAGCAAAATATGTCCAATTTGGATTTATCTTTGCAACTGGAGGTAATTTCTAGAATTTGGATTCACAACAGTCATCCAGCTGAGAACATCATAGGGGAAGTCTCTGAAGGCGTGAGAACAAGAAGACAAACTCATAATGGGAATGTCTGCTTGTACTCATGCTTTTTATCCCAAATGGAACCCAAGAAGGTGGAAGATGCCTTGAAAGATAGTAGCTGGGTTGAATCAATGTAAGAGGAGCTGCTTCAATTCAAAAGACAAAAGGCTTGGAACCTATGTCCGCTACCATCTGGTCAAGTACCTATAGGCACTAAATGGGTTTTCAGAAACAAGAGAGATGATAGAGGCTTGATTATCAAGAACAAAGCAAGACTGGTGGTTCAAGGATACACTCAAGAGGAGGGAATCGATTATACTGATGTCTTTGCACCAGTTGCAAGACTTGAGGCAGTTAGGATCTTCCTTGCTTATGCTGCATCCAAGAATTTCACTGTCTACCAGCTTGATGTCAAGTGTGCCTTTCTATATGGGGATATAGATAGGAAAGTCTATGTATGCCAACCTCCGGGATTTGAAGATCCACAGCATCCCAACTATGTGTGCAAATTGGATAAAGCTCTATATGAGTTGCACCAAGCACCGAGGCTATGGTATGAGACATTGTCTCAGTTTCTCCTGAAGAATGGTTACACTAGAGGTACCATTGATAAGACTCTTTTCATAAGGAAGTCTGGGAAAGACATCTTGCTCGTTCAAGTCTATGTTGATGACATCATATTTGGTTCCTCAAATGACCAAATGTGTAAAGACTTTGAGAGCATCATGAAGAAGAAGTTTGAGATGAGTTCCATGGAAAAATGGACTTTTTCCTTGGAATTCAGGTGAAGCAAATGAAGGAAGGGTTTTTCATCAGTCAACCTAAGTATGTCAATGACATCTTAGAAAGATTTGATATGAAAGATTGTAAGGAAGCAAAAACACCTATACCCAGAAACCACAATCTCTGCCCTGAATCTGAGGGGGAGGATACTGATCAACATCAGTATAGAGCAATTATTGGTTCTCTGATGTATCTCACAGCAAGTAGACCCGATATCATGTTTGCAACTTGTATTTGTGCAAGATATCAGGCTGCTCCAAAGGTGTCTAACCTAGTTGCTGCCAAGAGAATCCTTAGATACCTTAAAGAAGCACCTAAACTAGGTCTCTGGTATCCAAGAAATAGTGATTTCAATCTCTATGGTTACTCTGACAGTGATTATGGTGGTTGCAATATCAACAAGAAATCAACATCTGGTGGATGTCAATTTCTTGGTGGAAGGATCATCTCATGGCAATGCAAGAAGCAATCTTGTGTCTCTACATCAACTGCTGAAGCTGAATACATTGCTGTTGCTAGTTGTTGTGCTCAGCTGCTTTGGATTCAAAACCAGATGATAGACTACGGATTCAACTTCATGAGCACTCCTATCCACATTGACAACAACAATGCTATCTCCATTACTGAAAATCCAGTGAAGCACTCCAAAACTAAACACATCGATATCAGGTATCATTTCATTAGAGATATTCAAGAGAAAAATCTTATCAAGCTAATCAAAGTTGATTCAAATGAACAATATGCTGACTTGTTCACCAAAGCCTTTGATAAACAAAGATTCAAATATCTCATTACAGCTATTGGGATGATAAACCTTGATTAGTCTATCTCATTTGAAAACTTTTTAATGTGTAAAGTTTTATGTCAAAACAATCTAACCCTGTTACAAAAGGTCTTTCTCTAAAATTTTATCTAAGTATGAATTCTTCCGAAGAGGAATTAACCCCCGGAAGATATTTTCCATATCTTCCGAAGCAAATTCCTCCCAGGATAATTTTCTTCTCGGAAAAATTGTTAAGTCTCGGAAGAAGCGATTGATTTCATATTACATCTACTTCCGAAGCTTGTAACATTCTCCATTCGGAAAGCAACATATACTCTCAAAAGTAAAAACTTTACCTTCGGAAGTAAATTTGCCTTCGGAAGAACATTACCTTCGGAAATGCTTTATACTCGAAAGAAAGATTTACTGTGTAACGGAAATCTTTTGGGCCCCACTCTGTAAAAAGTAAAGATTTTGTTAATGATGTCGGATTATTTAAATGGATTAACCTTACCGCCCATGTCACATCATCCACTAAAACCTCCCATCATCTTATCCAAACCCCTTTTAAACCGCCATTCCACCCGTTTAAATACCTCCGGCTAATCACTTTCATCCTTTTTCCCAAAATTACTGCCCAAAAAGCTTTCTTCATCTTCAAATTACCCAATTCCGAACTATCTTCTTGCAACTTTCTCAAATGGCACTTAACCCTCAGTACAACCAAGTCGCACTCCTTGATTCTTCAAGGTATGCCGACTTCTCAGATATCATCTTCTTTCTAACCCAATCTTCTTACTACACTGCCCTGACTGTTAACCCTACGGTTTACTCAAATCATATGTCTGAATTTTGGGCAAACGGTCAGATTGAAACCTTAAATGGGGTTCGTGTCATTAGATCGAGCATCTGTGGCCAAGAGTTGGTCATTTCTGAACAAATCATCAGGGAGCATCTAGAGCTTCATGATGAGGGCACTCCTACAGAATTCCCAAAAGCAGATTTGGACAACACTTATATCCAAATGGGATAAGGTGGAGATGTTAGCAGGTCAACTGTCTACAAATTCAACTTCTCTTACAACTGGAAGTTCCTGCTGCATGTAGTTCTTCACTACTTGTCCAACAAATCTGTGGGATGGGATCAAATCCCTTATGAACTTGGGTGCCTAGTTCATGGTTTGGTGAGAAGCCTCCGCTTCAACTACTCAAGATTTGTGCTGACCAATCTCATGGGAAACCTTCAACGGGACACATTCTTCATGTATCCCAGGTTTCTCCAGCACATAATCAATTGTGAGCTGGACCAGAGCAAGCTTGTCTGCGCAGCTGCTCTGATTGTTCCTCAAATGAGGCCGACCATCTTCAAAACTTTGAAGAGAGTGCCCACCAACTTCACCGGAAGAGATACTGCACTTCTTCCAGGTATGATTGAGCCAATGGCTCCTGGTGACATCCCTGTTAACCCCACAGGTGATGAACCCACACCAGCAACTACCCTCACTTTGCCAAATCTACCTTCTCCCCCCATTACCATCACTTATCAAAGACGCCCCAAACGAACCCTTGTTCAATGGGCTCCCACTCAGCCTGAGGTCCAACCATCCTTCACAATTGACCTCAATATGGGCCTTGAGTCTCCTCAGTCTCAGACCTATGATCCCGAAATCCAAGCTGAAAACCCTCAGGGAGAGTCTTTATACTCCCCTAAGCAGCCAAAAAGGGACAGCCCCATCACAGGCTCAATGCCTTTAGACATTGATCAAAGTCCCAGGTCATTAGGTTTTACTTCCATATCCTTTACTGACCTATTAATCGGAGCTGATGAAGAGATTATGTCTCTTCAGGGCAATGAAGTTGATCCACAACACCCTCTCAAGGATCAACAGAGCCCAGAGAGATCTCTTATCTCTAGCCGTCATCAGCGAGCCTTACTGAGGTGAGTCCCACTGATGTGGAGGGGACTCATGTAGATTCAGCTGCCACTACTAAAGGAGCCTCAAGGGATCCTCAGGACAGTGGTAACATTACTGAGACTGAATCTACGGCAACCATGCCCTTTGATGACTCTGAAAGAGACATCATTGAGCAAGGGAAACCAGGGTGCCAAGAAACCACATCTGGTGGTAAGGATGAACATACAAGGTTTGTTACCTCATATCCCCGTGATTCTTCAAAAGAAGATGAGGGAAGACTGCAACTCACCATTGAAGACCTACTTTCTAAAGTCTCAAATCTTGAATCTAAGGTTAGGACTTTAGAGGATAGGTCTGCCACTTAGCAACTTGAGATTGAAAATCTAAAGGCCAAACTAGCTGAGAAACAGATTGAGAGGTCTGTTAGGCACGTACCAATTCAGGTCTCTTTGACCTCTTCCCCTAGCTCATCAAGCTCTCAGGATGATGCTACCAAATAGGGGGAGAGTGTTCCGGGACAAAGCCAAAGACAAGAGGAGCCACAAAGTCAAGCTCTCACTTCCCTAAGCTCAAAATATTCTATGCAACAAGCTTCAGTTTTTCCTGAGCCTCCTCCAATTGTAATTCAAATGGATCAAAGGATGCTCCAAGATCTTAATAGGTTCTTCAACAAGTTCCTGTTGGAATCTCTTATTGAACAGCCAAGTCCTGATCTGTCTACGATATACTTCGTAGCTCAAGAGCTTCAGAGGTTAAATGCACCTTCTACCACTATTGAGGAAGTTGGTCAACCTAAGGTCCAAGTGGAACCTGAGATTAACTTCGAAGGGGAAACAAGGACTGATGGCCCGAAAACTGAGACAGTTGGGACAGATAGTGTATTCTCACAGACTTCCGAAGCACAGGTCAAAGCCTCGGAAGAACAATTTCAATCTTCCGAAGCTGAGATTGCAGCTGCGGAAAGACTATTCTCCTTATCCGATGATCTAATAGTCACAGATGCAATCCTAGAACTTGCATCTGAGGTTAATAGGAAGGATTTTCTCACCCAACCCCTAGCTCAAACATCAGCATTAACTACAGCTTCCATCTCTACTACTCAACCTGAATCTTCCATCCAAGAACCCCCAAAGTCTAGCATTTCCGAAGTCATCAAAGGAAAGAGGAAGATGACTAAGGAAGAGCTTCAGGAGGAAGAAAGGTTAGAAAAACTCAAAAGAAAAGGTAGACTTCCAACTGGAAAACTGCTAGCTGCCAGTAGCAAAGCATCTGCAGCCAACCAGGAGGCAGTCAACAATAGAAGAAGAGTAGAGATCATTGATAGACTTGTCAGTCTAGGAGCTGTGAGTGAAGATGTACTCCTGCTACCACTAGAGGAGTTAGTTGAGCTGGAAAAGGCAACTTTGCTGCAAAAACAACAAAGAGAAGAGGCAGCAAGGTTGGCCTTAGAGGAAGAAAGGGAGTGGAAAGAAAGAGAAGCTGATCAGCAGCTCAGGAGGGAAAGGATAACTTTCCTAACCTCCAGAGGTTTCTCTCTAGAAGAATTATCTACACACAATAATGATACGATCTTATGGCTCTTCAACAAAGAGCAAGATCAAATGGAGAAAGAGAGAAAGAAAGCTGTTAGGGAAAAGCTGATGCTGAAGAAGAAGAAGGAAGAGGAGACAGGACTAGCTGCTGCCAAGAAGATAGGTGAGAAGGCCTGGACTGGATGAAGAGCTATCTCCGGACTCATGGCTTCTCTGGCAGGCAGGTGGGTCCTATGTCTGAAAAAACCCTCCAGCGACATGTCAGTGACATAAAGGCTGACATTCGCTCGGGGAAGAGGAAGGAGATGTGCAGAAGGGGACAGGGGATGATCTTCAAATCAACTACTCAACCCCAACTTTAAACCCAACCACAACCTGAACCAATTCCCTTTCTATTCCCCATCAAAACTGAACCAACCACTGAACCATACACCCCTGAACCTACACCATCACCCCTACCAACCTCTTCACCTCAACCACCTAAACTACCCATCCTCCAACCCAAAACACTAGCCAGAACCCAAACACCTCAACCTACCCAACAACCCCTCAAACCATCCCCTCAGCCTTCTAAACATCTCCCCTTAGAGAAGTTCGAGGCAATCAAGACAAAGCTCATCAATTGCACAACCCTAAGCGACATCTCCTGTGAGGAGGATTCAGTCAATTTGACTTATGTTGAGGGATCCTCATGTTCCCTCACTAGAGATCAATTTCTTGATTCGCCCAGATGAACTTTGGACCAAGCTGCAAATCTCCTTGGCCTCAATTCAGACACTTTGAACGAGGAAGAAAAGAAGTTAAGGAGAAGGCTGGTGACTCTCCTGGATACCAAGAAAGGTGACCGGGTGCCAATACAACCTCTTGCACCTAGGAAGAAGATCATCCAGTGGTGGTTCGAAGACTCTTCTCACAACTTTGTTGTTGAAAGAGAGAATGGAGAGCTCAACAGGCTAAGTGCCTCATCTCTGCTACACTTAAGCAGATTTGATATAGCTCAGTTAGCAGAGAAGCCATTCTCCAACCCTTCAAACTCTGATGTAGCTGCTCATATCAGAAATCATCTAGGCAGTCTTCATATGGCTGAGCTAACTGCTAGGACCAAGGTTGAAGAAGAGTTGAAACTGAGAGAGAAGGAGAAAAGGAAGGGATCAAAAACCAAAGGCAAAGCCTTTCTACAAATGGTTAAAGGTCCTGAACTTGAATTCATAGTTAGATGGGAGTATGAGTATAACTCCCGTTAACTAACTCTTTTCAGGGGGACGCAACAGAGGGTACATGTCATTCAGAGTGATAGACTGGATCTCCTATCCACTAATGACTTGTACAAGCTTCTCAGCACCACTTCAGGGAAGAACAAAGAAACAGACAAATATCTTCTGTCCCTAGTGTTGAAGGCTTTGAGAAGCAGAAACAAGTGAGGTTTTGGTAGCATCAGCCTAGGGAGTTTGTTGGATCTAGAAAGGCTGGTGCAACCAAAACCAAATCATTTAGACTATTTTGGTACAACTAGTAAAGGACTTCCGAAGCTAAATGTGGAATTTCCGAAGGAAAAAGGAGCTCTTCCAAAGACAAAGTGTAAAACTAACTTCCGAAGGAAAACTCCAACTTCCGAAGACAAAGTATTTACTTCCGAAGATCAAGACTTAGAGTGATAGATCAGAAGTCAACTTCCGAAGTATAGAATTCCTCAAGCCTCGGAAGTATAGAAGCCTCTTCCGAAGTATAAGTGGCTTTGGAAGAACTTGTTCTTCCGAAGCCAACTTACCTTCGGAAGACACTACTATTATCCAGTGGACATAAGTATGGTCTCCCTGACACTCCGGTGCAGACCTCTGAGATACTGCCTGGCGTTTTCTCAAAAGCTATGTAGTTGACTATACTTTATTTCATTGTTTACCTTTAAAAGTTAGTACAGTTGCCATCTTTAGTTGGTGACAAAAGGTAAGTCATGGACATGTCATGACTACCATATCTTAGATAATATTTTATCTAAGATACCTAACTTTAGCATTGTAGTATATGCTTTAGTCTTAGGTTTCTAGCTGGTATCAAAGTATATCCGGCTGTAGGATCTAGTATATATAGTTTCTCATTGTGACTCATGTTCTATGCTTGTAAGAGTCTTGTAATACTTTGAGTTGAGAAGTAATATATACAAGTGCCTTGAAAATTATTTATTTGTGTTCTTTGCTACTTATTATATTATTATCAACTCTTATAAAAGACTCTACTTCATCTGATTTGAGTGTTATATAAGTGAGTTTGAGAGAAATCCAAGTGTTTAAGTGACAAACCCGATCCTGCACCTGTCTATCTTAGGGGTACCTGTATACTGTGACCCTACTTCCGAGTTAGAAGGGCCTTCACCCCGCGGGACCGAAGAAAAAGCTGACGACTCACCCTGACTGTTGAAGGCTAGAGGAGCATTGCTAACAGGATCCTCTAAACGATCAGAAATCCTCTCAGGCTCAGAGCGGGCAGCAAGACGAATATTCAAAACCCTCGCTCTTATGAAGAGACAGGCAGATCGGAAACCGATATTATTCCATTCCAATTCCTTCCCGATTCATTCCACGTGGAAGATCATCTAGCTAGGGAACTCTTCATCAGACGATTTCTCATATGATTATTTTCGTAAATTCGACGTAGAAGAAGTTTGTCTTGCCTCCCTTTATTAATATTTAGTACTAGGCTAAGGGCGGCCCCTCCTTCTATCTAGGTCCTAGTCTCGTCCCTTGTTAGTGCAATAAATAGAAGTGTATTAAATTCCAGTTCCTTTCCGCCCTTTCTAACCTTGCTCGATCCAATAACCCGATCCTAGCCCACTCACCTTTCTCCAAGATTGAAGTTAGAATTAGGATTCCTAAAATCTTAATGAAAAAGTTCCCACTGGCTAGCATCATAGAATACTACCCGTGAAGGGGGCTGGAAGGAGAGTGATAGTTCCTAGTGACCAAGCAAATAGCAGCTGTGACTACCGGTTGTTATCCCGATCTAAAGTGGCAGCCTATCTAAAAACAGCTGATACCAAAACAAGAAAATAACGGTTATATCTATTATCGGTTGGATTGGTTGTTAGTTCATGCTTCCGAATTGGTATTGATGGGAGGATGGAAAGCTTATTGGAGGCCCCAGAAACAACTGGTGGGACTAAGCTTTCTTCGGCTAGCTTAGGGTTGGTTTAGCTATTTTTCTTGGCATTCCGCTTCCCTTCTTTGAGTTCGATGGGCTTACTTGGTCATAGCTACCCAAGTGGGCCTTTCGCGTCGTTGTCAATTCAAGTAAACCCATACAATCCCAAGTAAGAAGCATTAGAATAAACCACACACCCCATCTTCACTTCCATCGTGTAATGACAGAACAGGAGCTTGAGTCAATCTCGTCTTCAATTCCTCGAACGCCTTTTCTTGAGCTTGACCCCATACAAACTTTACATCTTTCCGGGTCAACTTAGTTAGTGGAGAAGCGATCTTAGAGAAGTCTTGGATAAACCTTCAGTAGCAGCCCGCAAAACCCAAGAAACTACGGATCTCAGATGTCGTCTTTGGAGACTTCCATTGCATCACCGCCTCCACCTTTGCCGGGTCCACCATAATCCCGTCAGGATTCACCACATGACCCAAGAATTGAATCTCGCGCAACCAGAACTCGCACTTTGAGAACTTGGCGTACAACTTCTCCTTTCTTAACGTCTCCATTACCTCTCGAATGTGATCGGCGTGCTCCTCCTCGTTCTTTGAATAAATTAGGATGTCTTCAATAAACACGATTAGCGATTCATCTAACATCGGCCGACACACTCGATTTATCAAATCCATAAAAGCAGCTGGTGCATTTGTTAAACCAAAGGACATAACGAGAAACCCGTAGTGCCCATAACGCGTACGGAAAGCTGTTTTAGGAATGTCTTGCTCTTTCACTTTCAACTGATGGTAGCCAGATCGAAGATCTATCCTTGAGAACCAACTGGCACCTTGAAGCTGATCAAACAAATCATCAATCCTTGGTAACGGGTATCGGTTCTTCACTGTCAACTTGTTAAGCTCAAGGGAGTCAATACACACCTCATGCTACTGTCCTTCTTCTTCACAAATAAGTCCGGAGCACCCCAAGGAGAGATACTCGGCCTAATAAACCCCTTGTTGAGCAACTCCTGTAATTGTTCCATCAACTCCTTCATTTTTGTCGGAGCTAACCAATACGGTGCCTTAGCAACAGGTTGGGCACCTGGTATCAAGTCAATCTGGAACTCGATCTCACGGTCAGGTGGCACTCCTGGTAGGTCTTCGGGAAACACATCTGGAAAGTCACACACAACCGGTACATCGGACAGTTGTGGCGTTGGTCTATCCACATCCTTTACGTAAGCCAGATAGGCGTTACATCCACGCTTCATGCACTTTCCCGCCACCGCCATTGAAATCACCTTTGGAATCGTAGTAACCCAATCACCATAAACCGTCACTGAACTACCGTCGGGCGCTGACAAACAAATCATCTTCTTGCGACACACAATGTTCGCCTCATAATCCGCTAACCAATCCATCCCGAGAACCAATCTAGCCGGAAATTTGTGACCTTCTAACTCCACGTCACAACCCTCTATCATCTTAGAAATTTTGGTAGACTTACCTATGGCAGTTTCTACATGCGCATCAACACGTCTACTACTAACAGGCAGCTTAGCACAGAAAGCAGCAATAATAAAACTTTTACTAGCACCAGAATCGAATAACACAGAAGCTAAAGTTTGGTTCACTAGAAACGTACCAGACACAACATCAAGGTCCGTCCTAGCTTCCTCCTGTGTCATAGTGAATGCCCTGGCGCTCGCCCTCGGTCCTTCGCTTCCCGTCTTCTTCACCCCAAAACCCTCAGCCCTCGACTTCTTACAGTCTTTACTCATACGACCACTTTCCCCACAGTTGAAACATCTGCCCGCACGGCAATCCCTTGCTATATGCCCCATCTTCCCACACTTGAAGCACACATTCAATCCCAGGCTACATTCTCCCGCATGCTCCCTTCCACACTTGCCACACCTCTTCGACCCCGCACCCAATGTGGCCACACGGCGGTCATCCACCCGTGCCTTCTTGTTACCCGTCGAGGCATCACCCCGTCCAAACCTTTTCCCGTTCCAGTTCCGATCACCACCACCTTTCTTGTTCGCTTCAATCACCACCACCTCCCTCTCATCATATAGCCTCCCTGCCAAATTGACCGCCGACCTAAACGTGCCTGACCGGGCGGCGATCATATGCCTACGAACATCCACCGGCAAGCCCTGAATGTACCTCTTGATCTTTCGAGAGAGAGGCGTCACCAGATCCGGCACCAGCCGTGCCATTTCGTTGAATTTGGTGGTGTACTTCTGGTGTGTCATGGTTCCCGCCTCCAGCTACAGGAACTCTCTCTCGATCTTATCCATCTTCCTATGAGGACAGAACTCCTCAATCACCATCCGCTTTAACTCCTCCCACCTCATCCTTCCCATCGCCCGGTTACCCTCAGCTTGGACAATGTTGTCCCACCAACACAGAGCCGAGTCCACAAACGAGTGGGTAGCAAACTTCACTTTTTGGTCCTCCCGGCTCTCGCTGATATGAAGAACAGCCTCCATTTCCCTCACCCACCGGTGAGCAGCAGCAGCAGTGTCGTTACCATCAAAAGTAGGGGGCTTGCATCTCATAAACGCCCTATAGTTACAGCCTCGTGCCACCTCTTGCACAGGCTCATCTTCCTCTTCCTCGGCATCGGAGACAATCATTTCCGTCTCCGGTTGTTCCCTTCCTCCAGTGGACCTGTTCCGATCCCTCCTCTCTCCTTCCTTCACAGCCTTAATCACTTCGGTCACCACAGACGGTAAGATCGTCTGCATGACATGATGAACCTCCTCTGCAACTACCTCTTTCATTGAGGCCCTCGAATTCGCGCTCTCATCACCAGCCTCCGGATAAGGGGTCTCGGGCTCTTCATGAGCCACCTCTTCAGCTCTGGGTCTTCCTCTCGTGACCTGTGGTCCAGCACCACGTCCACCACGACCTCCAACCCTCGAAGCTTTCGAAGATCTGCCACCGGCCATTCTCACGCACACTGAAAGATTCAAACACCAACACGGTCATTCAAGGGAACAACTCAGTTTATGTCAAGTATAGTAATTCTCTAATTATAGTGGCCAGTTGTGATTAGCCACTTACTTTACTCTTCATACCCCAAGTATTAACTGTCCTGACTACATCAGTATCTAAATCTACAAGCAGCACATAAACTACATAACATCCGCACATAATACCGGTTAACATAAAAGAAAATACCTGATGGCACGTAGCTACTCAGATTGGCATCCCTTCCCTTTCCGTCCCATTTTTAGTTTAAGTTAAGGTTTATTTTTGAAAATTTACCCATTTCACTTAAACTTTGGCTCTGATACCAACTTGTAAGGCCCCGTTCCCGGGACGCTTACAGTTGGATCCTCATCGCACATAAAACATATAATTACATTTGTAATTCATAAAACATCGCAGCGGAAACATTTAAAACTTTCTTCCATTTCAATATAATAGCTTTTGCCAAATAATACATCGTTATCCAATTACCAAATCCAAGTTGCATTACATCACAAAAGCATTATAAATGGATGTCATCCCAAAAGACTCGAGTAGCCTCGCAGTGCCATCCTCGGCAACATTACCTGCCAACTGGAAACACATAAAAAGTCAGTGTTGCTGAGTGAGTTCTAGTTTTATAATAAAACATACTTTACTTTCATTAAAAACCATTCATTACTTTTGCATGATCACACATCATACGTACACATAGATAATATCATTATTATCTTCATTATTCGTTCTTTCTTTCACTTTTCTTATCTTCCGTACCAATACCATATGCTAAACCCCAAACTATATGGCTACTGGGCCGAAGTCTATAAATAGACAGCTATACATGGTGCCGCAGTACCGGGGTAAGCGGTAGAGGTTTTATACAAATGGTCAATCACAGAGAAAGACCCCGATGTGCATCCTCCCGGGGTAGCGAACCCACACACCGTTGGGCTAACACCTTAGGGGCGTGTCCCGACCTACAATGCTTGCAAGACTTTCATTACATTCATCAATTATTAATACATGCATTCATCATGTTCCTCTTTTCATTATCTTCCACTTTACGTTACGTAATACTTTCATTTCATTCATTCATTAACATTCAAGAAAAGCCACAGGAAGATAATCAAATAAAACAAGGAACATATTAAACGTACAACATCATCATACGAGGCATAAGATAAACATACATAACAACATACATAAGCAATAAACCCACATCGACAACATGCCCCAACACTAACTATGACCTCGAAAGTCAACTTACAGGAACCTCCGAGAACCTCTCATGTCATAACCTACCTCTACACAACTCCACGAAAGTCAGAAGGTTAAATTAGGCTCTTTCGGGTGCACGAGCTCTATTTGTGTGTATGGACACCCTTTAGTCGCATGGCCTTCCATGCGAATGAACACTTAGGCGAATGGACATCAGGCGAATGGACCCTATGCGAATGGACCTTTGTGGATGGACCTATGGGCGAATGGACTCCTATGCGTATGGACTCTCAGTCGCATGACCTTCATGCGTATGGCCTTCAGTCGCATGACTTCAGGCGCATGGGCTTCAGTCGCATACCTTTCGTACGAATGGACCTCAGTCGCATGGCCTCTAGGCGCATGGACCTCAGTCGCATAACCTTCGTGCGAATGAACCTCAGTCGTATAACCTTCAATCGCATGCCTTACAGGCACATGAACTTCAGTCGCATGACTATCATGCGTATGGACCTCAGTCGCATGGCAATCATGGGCATGGACCTCAGTCGCACGCCAATCGACTGTATGGCTTCCAATCGCACTCCAGTCGGTCGCCTAGCCCTAGCTGATGCAGAATGAAGTTTCAGTCGAACGAAAACTGCCCTTTTCGGCCTTCAAGCCCGAAAACCATCCTAAACCTTAGAAACACCTACCACAACATCATACAAGCACACACAAGCCCGAAAACCAACCCCACTCGCATCATACACAACACATACACACGGGTCAAACACACACAATTCAAAAACGGGTTTTCTATGTGTTCCAGCCTCGAAATCGTTTGAAAACATGTAAAAGAGGGGTCCTAGAACTCACAGAAACGACCACAACGAGAAGAGCTTCGAATCAACACGCTACACTTCGATTTTCACGCTCGAATCCACACGAACCAAGCTCGAGACCATTTTTTTTTCCTCTTTTCTCTCTCTAATCCGAAAATTATGAGTGTGGGGAGGGTGTTGGATGCCTTTCCCCTTTTATACTCCCACTCATCCAACCTTCTCCCGTTGGCGGGTTCGGTCCCCCGACTTTGGACTTTATTTCTTTTTCTTCATTCGTCGGCTTCAAAATAAATAACCGGGTGTTACATATAGGCGTGGGCTCGACCACCTAGAGTTATTCCTATTTTATAAAGGGGGCCTGAAAAATGCCCAGAAAGACAGTACAAGTAGGCTCAGCAACAAGAATAGAATAGAAATCCTAAAAGGGATAAATTGATCAGACTACGTACACTACTAGATAAATTTTTTACTCGGGTTGAAAAGGGCATTCTATCTTTCAAGATCTAATCACTAGCATGTGTGATATGACCTTGAAAGTTTGGGGAATCATTCATACACAATATAGCAGCCCAAAATCAGCCATAAAAGGTAGATAATACTTCTTTAAAACCGATTTTAAAGAACAAGAACAAGCAAGTTATCCACATAACCGGCTCTTGATGCCATTGATGGGTTTGTTAGAACATAAAACCAAGTTTAACCATTTAAACTTTCAGAAAACGCAGCGGATATATAGCTTTAAAACCGATTTTAAAAGCTGAAAAATATGTTCTTTAAGTGACCATACAAGTGTAAAACAAAACCACAATCAAAGGGATCTTTAATATGTGAATGAACAAGCTATGAACATCTATTAAACTACATAAAATCACAGCTACATAGAGCTGTGATTAACTACCTTTATCCAGCTGAAAAGTCGACCAAAAGAGGGTGATAAGATGCAAGAAATTCGGCCAAGGCTCCAAGGAAGGACCCCTCAAGTTAGTATACCCCAAGCTCTTTGTAAGACCACTTCTTGTTAGGAAGAACACCACCAAATGAACACCAAATTTCGTTCTCCAAAGACCTCTAAAGCTGCTGCCAGATTTCGAAATTTAGAGAGAGAGAAGAAGGTGTTTTGTTGCATACAAAAATGAGATTAATTTTGATTGTGTAAGACCACAAGACTAGTTAAATGTTTGTGTGTTTTACAAGACAAAAGGGTCCAATGAAAGCTTAGAAGGGGGGCAGCCAAAAGGAGAGGGATTCAAAAGAGTTTCCCTCCTTTAAATTGATAAGACACAACAAAATTTAACTAGTCATTTATCACACAATAAAAGGTCACCATCTAGACTTATTTTATAATGGTGACATATGTATTCTTTAATTAAACAATTTAATTAAAGTACACACATATGTTATTAGTGTTATTTAAACCCCTTTTAAATGACAAGAATAACAATAAACTCATCAACAAATTATCCTTATAATTTGTTCCATCTCATATGCAACTTATTTAGAAAACCCATTTTCTAAATTGGTGTAAATATTTAATTGCATGATCATATCATCAATTAAATATTAATTGGTGTTTGCTAAGCTTGTTATTGGGTATAACCCGACTTGGATCATAACGTACTAACCACATCAATATTCTAAGTGTCTTGGGCACATAGAATCCTACAATCTCCCACTTGCCCAAGATTCATAGAAGATTGATGCAAGCAGTAAATACCGCCTAACAACGGTTTACTACCCTTAATACGCATGACTTATAGTCATTCAATAACATCATCCCTTTCAAGTACCCTACTTGAAATGATTTAGGTGAATCAATCATCTATCCTTTTGTCACAGATGTCATGTTAAATCCAAGAACACAGAATGATCATTTCTTGTTGATTTAACTTGTCAGGCCTTAGACATCTAACTCTCAACGAATAAGAGGAACAAATTCCATCTTGACTACATACGTTTCTCACAAACACCTCGTGTTATACCTGAACATACCGTTATGTACTGTCCACTATTTCAGGACAGTGAAGAATGAGCTCAAGGTATAAAACTTGGTGAATATCAAAACCCAATATGTATCTCAGGTCTGAGGATACCAAATGATATTCGCCTTTACTCAAATTTACTTATGATCAATCAAAAGGATTCAATGTAGTGAAATTTGAGATGCAGGTTAGTCCAATATTTGTATCCCACAAATATCTATGAACCTTGGTGGCAACCCATTGCCCTATATTCATCCTTATGAATATCAACCAATCCAAGTTCATAATAATCTTACTTTCACACTTGTTCCCACAAGTATGAGCGACTACGGACATTTTAGAGTAAAGATTTTACTCATGGATAAAACATGCTAATTTGGAACATTAATTGAAACATTATAACCAAATAATTTTATTCAAATAATAAAGAGTTCCACATATCCAAATACAAAATGTACAGATCAAATCCAATCACTAGAATATCGAAGTCCCATGGCACAAGTATGACATTCATGCTTTGCCTTTTCAAGGAGCTTCGTGAGAGGATCCGCAATATTTTGATCCGTGTGAACTTTGCGAATACATATCTTTCCCTTTTCAACTTCATCCCGTATGTAGTTGAATCTCCGCTCAATGTGCCTAGTCTTTTGATGAGCACGAGGTTCCTTGATTTGAGCAATCGCACCCTCGTTGTCACAAAAGATCTCTAGGGGTTCCTGAATGGAAGGGACAACCCCTAGATCGGCAATGAATTTCTTCAACCATGCAGCTTCTTGAGCTGCCAATGAGGCGGCGACGTATTCTGATTCTGTAGTTGATAGAGCCACCACATCCTGCTTGGAGCTCTTCCAAGAGACAGCTCCTCCATTCAGAATGAAAATGTATCCCGATTGTGACCGTGAATCGTCACGATCGGTTTGGAAACTCGCATCCGTGTAACCTTTTACAACGAGCTCCTCGTCACCAGATCCATAGATCAGGAACATATCTCTTGTCCTCCTTAGGTACTTAAGTATGTTCTTAACAGCCATCCAATGACTGTTTCCAGGATTTTGCTGGTAACGGCTTGTCATGCTCAAAGCGCATGACACGTCCGGTCGAGTGCATATCATTGCATACATGATGGATCCAATAGCAGATGCATATGGGATTGCCTTCATTTTATCTTGCTCATCCTTTGAGCTTGGACATTGAGTCGTACTCAATATCGTTCCTCTTTGAATAGGTACAATACCTTTCTTAGAGTTCTCCATCTTGAACCTTTTCAAGATCTTATCAATGTATGCACTTTGATTCAAACCAATCAACCGCCTTGATCTATCCCTATAGATCTTTATTCCTAGAATATAGGCGGCTTCACCAAGATCCTTGATGGAAAAACAACTTCCAAGCCAGGTTTTACACCTTGCAAGGTTGGAATGTCATTTCCAAATAGTAGTATGTCATCAACATACAATACTAGGAAAGTTACTATGCTCCCACTAGCCTTCTTATACACACAAGCCTCATCAGCGTTTTTGATAAAGCCAAATTTCTTTACTTCCTCATCAAAACGGTGATTCCAGCTTCTCGATGCTTGTTTCAATCCATAGATTGATTTCTTTTACTTGCATACTTTATTAGGATGTTTTGGATCGACAAAACCTTCAGGCTGAACCATATAGACATCTTCCTCAAGATATCCATTTAAGAAAGCGGTTTTGACATCCATTTGCCAAATCTCATAATCATAATGAGCAGCTATGGCAAACAATATCCTTATAGACTTTAGCATCGCAACAGGTGAGAAGGTTTCATCATAATCAACCCCTTGAGTTTGAGTGAAACCCTTTGCTACAAGTCTAGCTTTATAAGTATCCAAGTTTCCATGCATATCGGTTTTCTTCTTGAAAACCCACTTACTTCCAACTACCTTGGAATTAAGAGGTGGTACAACAAGTTCCCAAACTTGATTGTCATACATGGATTGCATCTCAACGTTCATGGCCTCAAGCCATTTGTCACAATCCAAATTGGACACTGCATCATGGTATGTGGTTGGATCATCTGAATCTACCACATAGCATCCATCCATGAAAAATCCGTATCTTTCAGGTGGATTACTAGTTCTACCACTTCTGCGAACGTTTTGTGTGTATTGATCAACCATTTGATCATCTTCAACATCCTCATGTTGAGTGCTAGTTTCAACCAAACGTGCATCGGGTTGTGGTTCTTGATCTTCCTCAAGATCCACTGTTCTACTGCTAGCTCCTTCCATAAGGAACTTTGCTTCTAAGAACTCACCCTTTCTGGCAACAAACACCTTTTGTTCCAGTGGATCATAGAAATAATATCCCATAGAATCTCTAGGATATCCAATAAAGATACACTTGGTGGATCGGACTTCCAATTTGTTTGGGGTGGGAGTCTTAACATAAGCTTCACAACCCCAGACCCTTAAGTATAATAGGGATGGAACTCTTCCATGCCATATCTCAAAAGGTGTCCTTTCCACCTTTTTGGCTGGGGCCATATTTAAAATACGGGCCGCGGAGAGCAAAGCGAAACCCCAAAATGATAGAGGTAATGTGCTTCTAGCCATCATAGATCGGACCATATCCAATAAGGTTCGATTCCTCCTCTCAGACACACCATTGTGTTGTGGTGTTCCAGGTGGAGTGAGTTGTGAGACAATCCCACAACTCCTAAGATGATCTTGAAAAACATCACTTAGGTATTCACCTCCTCTATCGGTACGGAGAACTTTAATTGACTTGTTGAGTTGATTTTCTACTTCATTCTTGAAGATTTGAACATTTCAAAAGCTTCATCTTTGTGCCTTAATAAGTACACATACCCATAGCGACTATAATCGTCGGTAAAGGTAATGAAGTATCTTTCACCATTCCTAGTCATTGGCTTAAAAGGACCACATACATCCGAATGTATGATTCCTAATAAATCTTTTGCCCTTTCGTTAGTCCCACTAAAGGGTGCCTTTGTCATTTTACCTTGTAAACAAGATTCACACACATCAAATGAATCACATTCACTTGTTTTTAAAAGACCATTCTTTTGTAGTGTTTGAATTCTTTTCTTGTTTATATGACCAAGACGACAATGCCAAAGATAGGTATCACTCAAATCCAACTTGAGTTTCTTGGTGCTAGTTGATACAATGAACTATTTAAAGTATATTCATGAACCAATTCATAAATACCATTAATGGGTATAGCTTTAAAATAGAACATATCATTTAAAGAAACATGAATATCATTTTCAATAAAGATAATACATAATCATAAAGTCTTAATTGGGATACAAAAATAATGTCCTAGTCAAACTAGGAGCATACAAAACATTCTTCAAAATAACATCCAAGCCACTTGGAAGTTTTAGGATGTAGTCCCATGAGCTTCAACTTGGACTTTGTTCCATTCCCATGAAGAGGCTAACATCCCCTTGATTGAAGTCCCTACTTCTTTTGAACCCCTGCAACAAATTGCAAATATGAGTTCCAACCGGTATCTAATACCCATGTGTTTGAAGATGTAACATTAAGATCAATATGAATCATGTATGTTGTACCTGAGGTCTGCCCGGCATCCCTCTTTGCTTTCAACTCTTGGAGATGGACGGGACAATTCCTTGCCCAATGTCCAATCTCCCCACACTTGAAGCATGGGTCGTTAGTAGCAACCTTTTGCTTTTTCTCTTGTGGTTTGGGTGGTACCCTTACCACCCCTTTCCCCTTTCCCCAAACAGGTCCCTTACCCTTGGCAACCTTTGCCTTGGGTGCGGGATAAGGCCTTTTCTTGTTCCCACCTTCATTGATGGTGAGAACGGGTAAAACCCTTTTACCCATGGCCGCCTCGGCCGTTTTCAGCATTGAGTGAAGCTCACCAATGCTTTTGTCCCAAGCATTCATGTTGTAGTTCAACACGAATGTCTCGAACTTCTTGGTAAGGCCATTAAGGATCAAATCCGTGGCCAATTCCTTCGAGACGGGACAGTTAAGCCTCTCGAGGCGGTCAATATGACTTTTCATCTTAAGAACATAAGATGAAACAGATTGGTTGTCGTCCATACGACATGCATGGAGTGCTCGAACCGTTTCGAAGCGCTCAACCCTCGCTTGCTGTTGGAACGTTTCCTTCAGCTGGGTTATCATGTCATAAGCTCCGTGATGTTCATACTCCTTTTGGAGATCCGGAGTCATGCTCGCTAGCATGAGACAAGACACTTGGACGGAGTCCTCAGTGTACTTCAACCAATCGTTGAAGGCCTCCTGATCATCCTCAGTAGGTTGATCGGGGATAGGGTCGTCTAAAACATATGATCGTTTCTCTTGCTTGAGAACGATTCTCAAGTTTCGATACCAATCAATAAAGTTGTTATGATTTAGACGTTCCTTTTGGAGGATCGCTCGTAGAGATTGGTTGGACGCGGATGAGTTATCGGAATTATCATTATTTGAGGCCATCTACAAAATTTAACAAAGTTTTATTTTAGTATTTTCGATATTGTAATTTTAATAATAAATGCCTTTTAAGGTCTTTTCATATTAAAATCTAGAACCCAACATTACATTTAAATTGTGGTTAGGTGACCTTTATCCCACGTTTTAAATTAATAAGGTGGTCAACGTTTGACGATTGCAACCATTTGCAACTTCTAGAAATATGAGATTGACTTGAAACATCATATGTAAAGTCGGCATGTTAATCCCATCAACACCATTTGGAAACCACATCGTAGGTGATCCATTTGACATGATTTGCAAATCAAGACACCCTACTTACACCCACGTGTGAGTTTGCCAAAACAAGTGGTTAGGTGACCTTTATCCCACAAATAAGGCATTCTCACCTCAAGTCACAAGTTCCCTCAAAATGGTTAGGTGACCTTTATCCCACTAAGAGTTCCCAAGTGACTCAAGTGTTGTGTAAAAGGACGGTGTTGATCTGTTTGTAAAAAAAAATTTAGAGGTTTCAAAATTCTAGTTTAGAAAACTCTATGTACTTGTATTTGCATGCTTTCAAATACAAGGTACCCTATGGTTCTTTGATTAAAACCTATTTTAATCTTTAAAATCATTAAATCATTTAATAACCTTTTATTAACTTTTAAGAACCATCAATTTTCAGCTTGTTAAGTTTGTTAATGAGTTTGTTATGAATATCCAAATATCAACCAAACAACCAAACAACAAACAATCAACCAAGCATAAACATAAACAACCATATGAGCATATGTGCATAACCATAGCATCTAAAGTGGTCCACACTTGTTTGCCATCACAAGTGTGGTCCATAGGACATTCCTAAGGGTCACAAACAAAGCATATAGAAAACTTCCAAAAGCCTCCCACTTGAAACCGCATCCAAAATGCTCCATGTTTCTTTCATGACCTTCCTTTTTGCTTCAATGTGAATGTCTTCATATTACAAGATATAAAGTCCTAATACAAGATATCTAGTAAAATGAAAATACACCTAATCTATTATTACAACCCAATAATAAATAAATTACATTTGAAACAAGCACAAACAACAAATAATACAACCCAATTGAATGAATGAATACAACCATCACAAACATCCAAACAATCACAAGGTCAATGGCTAGGTTATGCACTAAAACAAGCAACTATCATATCATCCAAAATATAATGAAAACCCCACTTAAAACCACCAAATTTCAGCCAACATAAACTGAAATTTTGGGTTTTAAACATTGTCCAAACAATCAACATCTCATAATATATATCTTTCAAGATCTAATCACTAGCATGTGTGATATGACCTTGAAAGTTTGGGGAATCATTCATACACAATATAGCAGCCCAAAATCAGCCATAAAAGGTAGATAATACTTCTTAAAACCGATTTTAAAGAACAAGAACAAGCAAGTTATCCACATAACCGGCTCTTGATGCCATTGATGGGTTTGTTAGAACATAAAACCAAGTTTAACCATTTAAAATTTCAGAAAACGCAGCGGATATATAGCTTTAAAACCGATTTTAAAAGCTGAAAAATATGTTCTTTAAGTGACCATACAAGTGTAAAAACAACCCACAATCAAGGGATCTTTAATATGTGAAATGAAACAAGCTATGAACATCTATAAAACTACATAAAATCACAGCTACATAGAGCTGTGATTAACTACTTTATCCAGCTGAAAAGTCGACCAAAAGAGGGTGTTGATAAGATGCAAGAAATTAGGCCAAGGCTCCAAGGAAGGACCCCTCAAGTAGTATACCCCAAGCTCTTGAAAGACCACTTCTTGTTTGTTAGGAAGAACACCACAAATGAACACCAAATTTCGTTCCCAAAGACCTCTAAGCTGCTGCCAGATTTCGAAATTTAGAGAGAGAGAAGAAGGTGTTTTGTGCATACAAAAATGAGATTAATTTGATTGTGTAAGACCACAAGACTAGTTAAATGTTGTGTGTTTTACAAGACAAAAGGTCCAATGAAAGCTTAGAAGGGGGGCAGCCAAAAGGAGAGGAATTCAAAAGAGTTTCCCTCCTTTAAATTGATAAGACACAACAAAATTTAACTAGTCTTTATCACACAATAAAAGGTCACCATCTAGACTTATTTATAATGGTGACATATGTTCTTTAATTAAACAATTTAATTAAAGTACACACATATGTTATTAGTGTATTTAAACCCCTTTTAAATGACAAGAATAACAATAAACTCATCAACAAATATCCTTATAATTTGTTCCATCTCATATGCAACTTATTTAGAAAACCCATTTTCTAAATTGGTGTAAATATTTAATTGCATGATCATATCATCAATTAAATATTAATTGGTGTTTGCTAAGCTTGTTATTGGGTATAACCCGACTTGGATCATAACGTACTAACCACATCAATATTCTAAGTGTAATGATAAGACACAAACAAAATTTAACTAGTCATTTATCACACAATACCTAAAGCGTCACCATCTAGACTTATTTTATTAATGGTGACATATGTAATTCTTTACATTAAACAATTAATTAATGTACACAATATGTTCTTAGTGTTATTTTCAACCCCTTTAAATGAACAGAATAACACTAAACTCTATCAACAAATTATTCCTTATTAATTTGTTCCCATCTATTATGCTAAACTTATTTATAAAACCATTCTTCTAAAATTGTGTGTAAATCTTTAATGCCGATCATATCATCAATTAAATATTAATGGTGTTTGCTAAGCTGTTATGAGGTATAACCCGCCTTGGATATAACGTCCTAACCACATCACTATTTAAGTGAATGGGCACTAGAATCCTACAACACCAACCCCCGGAAAAAAGAAAACTACAAGCAATCATGAAACTGGCTAGGAAAAGAGGCAATACGTGAAGGGTACTCAAACTAAAGTGCTATTTATTGGCCATTGGATCAACAAGGCTGTGATTCAGATGGATCAAGAGGTCTGTTTTGGACTGGGAAGTGCCGAAGAAGGAGAGAGCAGGCAGCAGTGGTGAAGCCGGATGCTCGAAGCAATTTTTTTTAGGAAGGAGGCGCCTCCCTCCTATGTTGTAAAAGGGAAGTGCAGATCTTTCTGCAACACTCTTCCGGCTTGATTACCCCCTAAGATAAGAGGAGGATATAGAAGCAGATTGAGTTGCAGGTAGGAGTGAGTCTACCCTGCAAAGCGGCTTCTCGCTTATCCCCATTTGGGAATGAGGAGATCCGACGTCAAGTGCAGGAATTGCTGTCGAAGGGGCGGGAGAGTCTCAGTCCGTGTTGCCTGCTTGACTAGCTCAAAAGGAGGCAGCTGGAGTGTGTAGATGGGCTTTGAAGCAGGGCCACAGAGATTTCAGGAGACGGGATGGAAAGACTTTCGTGAGAAGAGATGGTAGGCTTGATACGGATACAGCTGCTTATCACCCACCTTAGAATCAACCAGTTCGACTATACCCGCCTTAATTCCCTCATTCAGGACAGATGGAACCAGGTTATGGATCTGTTCAAGTTGGTCGATCAATCCCTCCTTTGTTTCCCCTGCCTCCGGGCACCTTAGAATAGATTTGATTGGAAGGAGGGTGAGGAACGAAGACAGTGGTTTGACTGCTGGGATCCCAATCGGCCTGCATCAGCGGAAAATGGAACTATCGAATCACGGGTGACTCCCTTTATCGGGATGAGAGGAATTGCTTAATCGGCATTTCTGTCAATCGGCGGAAGACTCATGCATCCTGGGAGGGTACGACTTCAAGGGATGGACTCGATCGAACGGGCAACCACTTTCCACTTTTGTAGTTAAATCCAAAAGACCATTATTAGCGTGTAGTAGATTGGCCCGAGTGCGCAATACGCCAGTCGAGAATAAATCCCATCAATGGATACGGTAGAGGAACGAAAGCGGCCGGCGGCGGTGTAGAGCTATAGCTATAAGGAACGAAGCTCACAGACACCGGCTGGTGTAGGGTGGGATAAAATTGCCACTATGAGCCACGCGCAGAGTTGGAAATTTTTTTTATTTTTTTTGTTTTTTTATCTTAGAAGCAATCGTAGCTAGAGAGTCGGCATGACTTTTATTGGACCGATCGATCTTCTTCAAGTAAGAGAAATCCTGTTCCACAAGATCCTATATCAGCTATACATCCTCCTTGCATTTATGCCGGAGACGTCGCCAGTGCTATGGGCTTTCGCTTATGTAGATCAAAATGATGAATGGGATTGTGGCACTCCACTCGCAGCCAATGCGGAAGGATGACGCCAAAAAGAATGGAAGGATCTTTCGCTCTGCTAGATGCGTCGGATCCCGTATAAGAAGCAAGCTCTTTACCCTCAAATTCAAACATGTGGGCACAAAAGGCTATCCTGCTCTATTGTTATGTAGCAATAGAAGCCTGCTTATGTTGCTTCGGCGGTGTTTCGCCTTCTCTTCGCTCACTATGAAAGTAATACTAGCCACACATTTTAATTCCAAAAAAATTCAACAAAAGGAAAAAAGGCAACGAAATATATTTTTTTGTTAATTAAAAAACTATGAATTTTAATTAAAAAATATACTTTTTTCAAAATCAAAATTGTCTAAAACTATGATTTTTTTTTCTAACAAAGAAACTTTTTTAAATTATGAAATATTTTGAACTCAATCATTTTAAAAATATAAGTTTTATATAAAAACATTTTTTACAAAACAAATCTAGAGTTTTTAAACAATGAGATATTATATTTTCAAAATGATCATTTTATAAAATGAAAGTTCAAAAAAAATGTCTTATCTGGTAATCAATCTACTTAGTCGTACGTAATTTCAATCATATTTTATATTTAACGTTTTATAGTTACTAAATCTTCATTAATAAATATTTAGTAGTATTTCTTATTCAATCCGTGCAATACACGGGGTTAGAGCCTCTAGTAGAATTAATATTGGTTTACAATGCCCATAGTGAGCATATGTTTAAGAAAGTGTAATGAAGGTCAATGTGCTATTGTTCTTTGACATGCCAAGCGACCACAACGAGCTGGTGGCATGTCAACCAATGCGTTCAGCCATGATGGGCTGGGTGGCGGTCGACAGTAGACCGTGTCGGGCAGGAACGGGCAGGGATTAGTTGATTGCAGACGATCATGGCATCCATGGGCCAAGTCAAATGGTGGCAATCGACAGCAGCAGATGGAAGTATTTTGGATTATTTAGGTTCTTTTAAAAGGTTCCACCAAAATCATTTTGCAATAAGGTGGGATTTAGAATTCAGATCTGGATGTAATTAATTCATATTTCAATTCCTCACTAAGCCAACCGAACACCCAATGAAATGGCACTAAAATTCTAATTCCATTGAATTCGATCATACGAGCGCCCCTTATGTTTTAAAAGTTCTGAATTATATCACTTCGCTTGGGGAAGTGCACTAATAAAGTGGCATGAAAAAGAAAAGATGATTACCGTCTACTGACTAAATTTTGAGGGAGAAATTGTTCCGGTTATAATTATGACGAGTGTACGGTATTAGTAGATGGGTTACGTAATAGAGAGGGTTTAATTCAGGTGTAGATATGATTTACATGATAAACAACTAAAATATAATGTATGGATCAAATTCTTAAAAGCAAGCTTATGAGGTGGACACAAAACCAAATTACATAAGGGGTACTTTAGTCTGTCGGACTACATCGAAATCGAATGGGGAAGATTAATGATTTTCTCGTTGCCACGAAATTCTTCAGGTCCATGGCTGAAATATGATTTAAGCTTTTAGTTACACGAAAGAAAACTATCATAATCATGTATATTATTCGAGATGAGACAAACCCAGGGGATTTACCTGAGGTTACTTAAGGCTGACATCCTGTAGAGACAGCTAAATACTAAGATATGCAACCCAATGGTGTAAAAGAACGCAAATGTTCGTGCATACCTGCATAATAAAAAGTTCAAACATGGGTACGAAGGATCAAACAAAATAAGTCAGTCTATTCAAATGAATCAGCTCATGATTGTAATATAATCTTGTTGATGACAAGTACTTGATATTTACCCATCTGACCCCAACCCGAATGCATTTTAACCCACCCCAACTATCCATTTTGCCCTCTATAGCAACAGGACTGATTCTTTTTAGAAGATTCACAGACCCAGAATGCCAAGTATCTGTTAAGCATCATATTGCTAACCTTTACAAATATAGTTTAAAATACCCATTTAGGTGATCATCCTCCTCAAGGCTAACAGTAATCATTCAGCCTGGCTATAATTGCTTAATATGATGTTGTCCCAGATGCTTTTTATTTCCATCATTACACTACAGCGGATGAGTAATATATAGCTTCTTACTTGTTTCCAAGAAGAAATCGCCCACTCGTAAGTGTAATTTTGTCTCGCAAACCAAGTTCCTTATACCTTTGATCTTTTTCCTGATAGAAATAAAAACACTATATGGTTAAGAAAATATGTGAACAAAAAGAAAACTTATCAAGATGCAGGCATGTACTTTATATGGTCACCACAAAAAATCCCACAAGGTCTAATGAACCAGTTGTCTTAGGCTCAACTAGTACCAAACCAAGCCCTAATCCTTGTGCTTATAGGTTTGAAACTCAATGCTCAAAGGGCGAATGAATGCACTTTTTTTGCTGCAAGCTGCAATCAAATTTGTTGACAACATTTATGGCAGGGAGGTCTTTACCTGTGTGAGTTTATTATACTCCCTATGGCTTACCAATATTGTATGTTTGGTCCCAAACTATGTCCCCACTATTCAATCATGGGTAACATACATAGTCCTTGGAGTGGATGGACGTTGAAAAATTTGTTAAAACTTTTTATGAAGAGGCAATAATCCCCTTTTTAATAGTCAAGAACAAAATACAAAAGCCTAACCTACAAATGTAACACACCATCACATCCGATTCGGTTTTTCCGTCGGCGACCACACCAACACCACACCCCTCCACCGTTGGCGACGACCTTCATCCCTGTCAACCTCGCCTACCTGCGTTCTGTTGGCCACTCCACCAAGTCAGTGGTCATTGTTGGTCAAATCAATGCTGATGAACAAGTGAGCCTCAGATCTTATAGTACACCTGATTCAACCACATTGACATGATTGAAGCATTGGTGGAGACTTGAGGAAGCTCAAAATGTGTTGCAATTTACAGCACCTCTGGCGTATGATTACTTGTATTTTGGTTCCTCATCAAGACATAGTGGATGTTTTACGGCCATGAATTGAAAGGGTTATGTAACAGCACAGGATACGTGGGAGGGAGAAAATTGATGGGTGTATCATACCAGCTTTTAATTGTGAATATGTTAGAACCCAAAAATCAAAAGCTTAGATATAGAACAAACATCCTAATACGAGATAGACTAAACAATTACAAAGGTAAAACCCTAAGTTGATAAACAAAAACATCGACTCTTTAGAAAAATGAAGGAACACTAATATTAAAACTACACATTGATGGAAATGGTTAACCCCACTCCTTAATTTAGTAGATCATCCCCTGCTCTTGAATTTTCAATTGTTTTCCCTTCTTCCAATTTCCCGTTGTCCTGTTTCCTTCTATCCCAGCAACTAGGTCAGAAAGGGAGTACCCATTGCAAAAGACCATTTTTTAAACTCGTCTGTCCCGAGACAAACCCGTTCTAACTGGGCACCTCGCCGACCCACACATTTTTCCTTGTATAATTCATCTTTGTTCCTAAAAGAGAGTACTCGGTGCTTTGCGTAGCCTTATCCTACACTTATTGTACAGGAGGTTGTTTCCTATAAACCCATGATCTCAAGGTTACAAAATAGCTACCTTACCAGTTGCTTTAAGGCTCACCCTCATCTTTGTTCCTAAGAGCACTCACATCTCATTATTACACTAAAAATCACCACTTCTTCACTCTCTTTTCAATTAAATAATATATTTTTATAACTTTTTCATAGTCTTTTCATTCTCCTTCACTCACAGCCACTTTCAAAAATATTAAAAAATTTATAAAGGTTGAACAGTGAATCCTTAAATTTACAGATAAACAGTAACATTTTCTCTCTCCTCCACTCACAACCACTCAAAACCATCCCATATAATTTAAGGACTCACACTCACATAATTATAAGGCATGGGCTGTGAATGCTCTGATAAGAGGCACTCTTAAAACTATCATTATCATCTTGGACTTCGAAAAGGGAAAACATCGAGAAGATAACGGCTTTGTAAAGACATCAGCTATTTGATCGTTTGTTGAGATAAACTGAACTGATAATTTCTCATGTGCAAATTTCTCTCTAACAAAGTGGAAATCCACTTCTACGTGCTTTATACACGCATGAAAAACCGGATTGGCAGATATATATGTAGCTCCCAACTTGTCACGCCGTAATGTCGGAACTGATTTCGTCGGAATATGAGGCTCACGTAATATTGTCTCAACCTAAGTCAATTTGGCATTTACAAATGTATCGGCTAATGCCTTGTTTTTTTGTATTGCATATCCTCCTGTGGATCGACGGTCATCTGCCAGTCTGCATCAGCAAAGGCAGATAAAGAGCTAAATGTTGCATCTGTTTAAGCATGTAAGGTGGGAGATGGGGAAAGGGAGATCGGAAGACCATGAGCAACAGTTGCATGAAGGTACCAGAGAATGCGTTTGACTCTAGTTGGTGAGTGCATATATTGGCAGACTTTATGAACCACAAAAGAAAAGTTGGGTAATATGGTGACATACTGTAGATCATCGATAACTTGGCAATATTTAACCGAATCCTCATATGAGGCACTATCACCAAGTGTAAGATGAGCGTTAGTAATACAAGGAGATGGGACCAATGTGGAATGAGATAAACGTGTTCGATCTAACAACTCACTAATGTACTTCCATTGTGATACGACAATGCAATCCCCTTTAGGTGCCACCTCAATTCCTAAAAAATATTAAAAGGGGCCCATGTTTTGTACTGCATAAGAACAACTTAAAGCTGTGCACCACCTGTTCGATAGCTTTTGGGTTGTTACCTGTCAAAATTATGTCACCAGCATACACGAGCAAATATGACAAAGCCATTAGCTCAGTAAATAAATAAGGATCTATCTTGGAGCCCGTAAAACTAAAATCAAATAACACCTGAAAAGGCACTAGAACCACGCTCAAGGAGCTTGTTTGAGACCATGCAGTATGAAGCAAACAAACATGATCAGGCTTGGTGAGATACCAAATTAACTTTGGTAAATAAATAATTATATTGTGTATCTTATCAACTTAGGAATACAAGGAATGTAAAATAGATTACACATTTACATCTAGACTCTAATTATACTAATATATAATATTGACTAATAACCCTAACCAGTGTTAACTTATTTAAGTTAGTTTAGGTATAAACCTGAAATGTTTTTATTATAAACTAGGTTTTTGCGCCGCGCGTTGCCGCGGCTATGCGAGTTTTAACATAACCCTAAACCAAAATCAAAATCAAAATGAAGGTTCAAAACCATAAACAGCAAAATACACAAAGTAAAACACACCAAAACATCAAATCCATTACACACCAGAACATGCAGAACCCAAAACTAAATCAAAGCTCAACACCATACACAAAACATACGAAAATCAAAGCCGGAAGAAAGCGATACAGTCCAAAATAAAAAAACCGACGAAAATCAAAGCCCCAAAAAAACAAACAAAAGGAAAACCCAAACCTTAATAGCGAGAACCATCTGGGTAACGATAACGAAAGAAAGAAAGTAGGAACCTGGAGGAAGACAACGCAAACGAACCCTATAAACGAACATAATCAAAACACATATCAAGGAGACGTGTCCAGACACCAAAAACCCACAAGAAAAACCCCACCCCAAAACCTCGAACCCACACCCAAAACAAACCCTCTAAAACACACACACACAAAAAAAAAATTCCACCAACCAAGTGGATTAATAGTAATAGATAATACTCACTAATATACTTGTAATCTTCATCCTTTCAAGTATTAAAAAAAAAGAGAGAGAGAGACCCTGGTTCGTAGCCTGTGGACGTTGGTCAATACTTGCCCGAACCACATTAAATCTTTGTGTTCTTTACTACTTTGATCTTATATTGCGTTTGTGTGTTTGTGTTGATCATCACCATCGCCCACCTCCTGCCGAGATAGAACAACAGCCTAGAGCTGTTGTTTGCCGCCACTGATGATAACCACCGGCCGCCTCAAAAGGGCTATTTCTGCGGAGAATAGGGTTGGTATTCTATTCGGTTTGTGTTGTTGTTTGGCCAAGAAAGAGGTACCCAAATTCCAAAACAATGTTTGTTTGTGTTACTTCAGTTATTTGGTTATTTGATTCTCGTTGTAGTGCGCAGTTACAAGTATTGCTATCGGTATTGCTATCGGTATTGCTATCATAATCTCGTTACTCAAAATATGGTCGATTAGAAATACCAACAAGTCCTTAAGGTCTGAGCCGATGTGTTGTATTGATTTTTGTGCCCTATCCGACTCCTCGAGTCACATGTGTACACGTAATACCTAACAAGCATGCCATTGAAAATAGAAATCCTCCGTCAAACTCTACTACCTTGAAGATCATTAAGGAGGTACATGCATGCTTTAATCCATCCTCAAAAGAATTCCGTGAATTTTTCATCTCAAAATTAGGGATTCTTGATGCTAGGGCTTGTAGGGTTGAGATTACGAGACTAATCATGAACCAACCTAAGAAATGTTGTGGTATACGCTTTTAATGATGAGGTGGCGCTTATTGCAGTTTTAGTAATACGATGTCAGGTGTGACGGTGGCAGCAGACGACGGTGGCGCTAAACTCATTGGTAATGGATATAGGAGAAGTATGAGTATGAGTGTCAAGGTCTGAGGGATTGACGAAGAAGAATAGGTGTGGGGCCATGGGGTCTTGAGAATTCTTATTTTGTTTTTAAAATAAAAAGGTATAATAGGGTTTTAATTAAAATTTAACCGAAAAACATTCACTCAAAGGACCAAAAGTGTAACAATTAAGTGAATGGTAAGGACCATCCGTGTAATTTCTGATATTGTGGGACCAAACATGCAATGTGAGTAAACCAAATTAACTCATATATTAAGCAAGACAAATGGATAAAATTCCATGAGATTCCTTCTTACACCTTGACGGGGGCAACACGTTATCAAAATAACAATCTCATCGTCAAAACTGGCCAAACTAATTACTAGAATAGGGTTAAGATTGAACTCAACAAGTCATTATATATGAGTGACAGATATCCTTGTGGCAGACAACATTATAGCAGTCATCTCTAGTTAAAGGTGGCAATATGGGTGGTTGACTAACCTGTCAAACCATGTAAGTCAGGTTAGGTTGAGCCCAACTACTTTTTTTCCCAAAACAATGCACCTAATTAATACAAAGATTTCGATGGTGTGATGCAAAAAAGAGTAGCGACTTCTGGCTTGTTCAACCAACCTGAATGGTTTCTTTACGTTTTTTATTTTATAATTTACAAAATGGAGATAAGACATAACACGCGCCGACCAGTTTATAAGTAATTTATTCGAAACCGCCATCTCTAACCTTGGTCAATTATCAATCCTCAAAACAGTATACGCCTTTTCATTTTTTATGTATGAGCAAAAAACATGTATTGGGGAGGGAATGATAGATAGGAAGTGATTACAAGGGCATTAAAGAAGACTGTGAAGAACCTTTTTAGAGAATGCCGCAAAAGGATTTATATCATCCTCGTATATTTTCTTATACTTTGATTCTACATCTGAGCTGAAACCACTTTCAAGATCTTCAACTGGTTGCTGCAAATGATATGAAGATGGTTTAAGAAAGAAAGCACAACTGAGAAAAAATTGTTATAAAAGAAAATAGATGATAAACACAACACCTTCCTTGATCCTCTAGAGACTACTTTCTCTAGATTATAATCCTGAACGTAACGGATTTTTCCATAAAGTTTGACATTGTCAGCTTTCGTCTTATCCAGTTCAGTTGTCAGCACCCCTATCCTCTCCTTCAACTGCCTAATTTCCTAACAAGTTCACACAAGTGAGCTGCTCCATTTACTTAAAAAGGGGTTAACTCGGGTTATTATGTTTTATCTCCAAGAGAAAAGTAAACAATTAATTGGTCGAAATTTACCCAAGATGCTTTGATGCATATAGCCACCCGAGTCATTTTATTATATATTGATATGATAAAATTATTGCAATACTTATTATTTAATGATGATAACCCAACCAAACCTGTCTTTGACCTCTTCCCCAACATGCCAATTTTGCTACCTACGGGCAAAAATAAAAAAAATCACCTATGGCAAGTAAAAAAGCAGCATACCTCTTCAGTCTCACGCAGGCGTGCCCGAAAACGGTCTCTTTGGTTGCATATCACCTTAAGCATTGAGTTTTGATCTTGGTCAGAGGAAACATGTCTATGATCTGTATTCTGTTCCATCAAGTTCATATTCAAAGTCATTCAGGTAAGGTCAATGAAATTATAAAAAATTGGTCCTGTAAGGACGTCAAAAATCACTTAATAAACTTTGGGTCAGGAAGAATTTGTCATTGTTACAGGATCAACAAAATACTCTGAAATTGCAGGTTATTAGGCAGTGTGTTTGGAATTCCCATACCTAAAAAAGTATTCAAGTGAACATATTTTTGGTGCAGAGTTTAAATTGATCAACATGCTCAGCACTGTTTCTTACTTTTTTGGCAGACACATTTAATAAAAACAAAAAAGTAACCATACCTCAGAACTATCTTTTGCGCTAGACTCTGAAAGATCCCACTCCTCAAACATGTTTCCTTTGCGATCTTTGGAACTGTAACCCTGCATTATGATCAAGAATCAGTGAAAGCGCCACAATAGCAAAAATCATTATAATATGTAAATTTAGAGACCCAACTGTGATTCGTGTCAATTTGTATAGGGTTCAATTAGTCATTGAAGCGGTTATATTGTAAACGAGCAAACGATGGTTAGGTCATTATATCCTTTGTAAAAGATCATTTGTAGGTTATGCATGAAATCAGAAGTTTCCTCTCCTCTCTCTCTCTCTCTCTAGAATTCTCTCTCTTCCTGTTTGTATTGCATCAGTGGTATCAGAGCTCTTCGAGTTCTCGGACGTGGGTGATCAACAAAGCAAAGTAAACAATCAATCAACAATGGCGGCAGAGTTACATAATGGCGGCAAAGGAATCAATCATAGAAGCTAAGAAATTAGGTAGGTCCAAAGTTTAAAAGAACGGAATCGAGCCTCGAGGCATTTTCCTTTCGCCTCACGAGACGTAAGCCTCGAGGCGAACCGAGGCGTAAACCCGAGGCAGAATTAGAAATTAAATATTAAAATTATATATCTTTTAAAAATAAAATACAACATCACACAAAGCAGTTTCCTAAGTAATTTCATCATCTAAGCAAAATATAATCAATTTGATCCAAATATTCAGTCCCCATATCTCTAATAAAATATATATTAGTCTTAGAAAATTAAAATTATGTAAAGTCTAACAAAAATTTAATAACCTAATACAATAAACATATTCAAAAAAAATGTAATTTTTTCCCTTTTGAAGTCTGCATATTAAAGTCCCAACCCCACTTTTTAAAGTTAAAAAGTTTTACAAACAGACCATCATTCATGGTTGGAAGTGAATGGTTCTGCGGAAAAAGAAACACCAAAAAGAAAAAAACACCTCAATCCCGCCTCACCGTTTTTCGAACCGCCTCGTCCAGAGAGGCGTACGCCCCATCTGTACCTATGAGGCGCCGCCTTATATACGTTTTCTCACTGCCTCGCCTCGAGGCAACGTTTTTGAAAACCATGGGTAGGTCGATTTTAGAATTGAAAGCATTGGTCTACGAATACATGATCCAACAAGGGATTAAAATGAAGGGATTAGATTCAACTGGGTTCAATCAAAATCACACAACACATTAAAGAAGGGACGATAGCAGTAATGGACCAGATAGGACCAAATGGGGCTACAAATCAAAACTTGGAACCAGATTCTGAGATAAGTATGATCACTTTCCATAACAATCTTAGTTTTGTGGGTATTAAGGAAGGGGGCTTTGCATCATATGATTTTCTTAATCTCACAAAAGTTAAGTCCTCCCCCAAGTTATTTGATGAAATGCCTAAAAGGATTGAGGATGAGATTCATGAATTGATTAATGGTGACGATCTAAATGAAAATGAAGAAGATAATAAAAAGTGATTTGGTTCATATTCATTTTTGTAAGGGTGCATATGAAAATAACATTTTGAATCAAGACATGAAGGTTGAAATAGTAATGGATATGAAGGTTGAAATAGTAATGGGTGATCAAGAGATTATGAAGAGAGAATTTGTTCCTATGCTTCTGCTTACACTAGACAAGGATCAAGTGGAAAAAGATACAAAATCAACAAAAGAATGTAGGTTATGTAAGAAGAAGAAGAAGCAGAAACATATTAATTGGATAGATACGGGTTGGCATTGTTCTTCAGATAGGGAATTGAGGAAAATTCAACAAGAAATCAATAGTGATATGGGTGTTATATTTCAGTGGGTTGACAAGGAGATAAAAGAATCAGTTTTTGTGTTTCTTATTGATGCAACAACTAAAGATCTTTTTAAGATTAAGGCACGGGTGGAAAGGAGTCTGCTGTTAGATCATCAGACCAAAATTCGTGAGCATGTTGGGGCATTGTGTTCAACAAACAAACTTGGTTCATGTAGCAAAAAGAAACAATTAAAAGGGACTGAAATTGGTTGGATAAACACATAGAATGTAAATGTAATGAGGTTGTTGAGTTTGAAATTATAGACAAAAACAAGGTGTGGGAAGTTGGTGATAACAATGTATGGGAGCTTCAACGATCTAGGATTTTTAAGACCAGTTTCCATTGGAATGAGACTAATGAATATGTGATGTTGTTGATATGGGTTTTTAACCAGAACCATGGAATTACATTAGAAGTTATTGTAAAAGCTATGAAGATTGTTATAGAGCAGTGTTGTTGGGTTGAAATCCATGTTAATGGTCATAATATCAAAAGAAATATTGAAGTCGTAATAAAAATTGTTACAAAAGCAAAGGAAGTTGACGTTAGCATAGACAATATGATACAAATCATGAGGGTCCAAAACAATTATTAGTCTATAATAGAAGGGAAAGAGGGAAAAGTGGCTAAAGTTTCCCTTGTAGAGAAGGTTATCATAAATAGGAAGGGAATATTGTATGGTTAGTTAGTTATGATTTTATTATCAAGTTAGTGGTCCTGACATTCTTGTCAAGGAATAGGGTATAGCCCTGGATTGTAATTGGTTCTTCCATTTCCATTTTGTGTATCTTCTTAATATTCCATCAAACATTCCCTTTCTTATCATCATTCTTACATTCATTTGATCCTTTTCATCATCATCAACGATTGTTACACTTTGTTGCTATCCAAAACCCTATTATTGGTCCGACCCTGCCCTGACCTGCCGTTGTTTTCATCATGGAAACCCGAACCACTCCACGCATCGATGCTCAAGACCTCACCATCAAACAATTACAGTCCGATGTCAATGACATCAAATCCACCTTGAAAGTACTAGAAGATGATAAAGTGGAAGCAGTCGAGTTTCGTAAGGTCTTAATCGGCTGGATGAAACAATTTGAAAAGAAATCGGAACATCAATCGGGTGATTTCGGGATGGACACTGGATCCTCCGGTGGTTCTAGTATCAAATCGCCTTCGGCCCTTCCTTCCAATCTTCCGTGGGCAGTGAAGAAAGTAAAACTTCTCGAATTTGGTGGTTATGATTCCCAAGGATGGATTCAGAAAGCTACCTTGTATTTCGACATGAACCATACTTCTCCCACCGACCGTCTGCAACTAGCTCGTCTGAGTATGATCGGTGTTGCACAACACTGGTTCACCATCATCACCCAGGTCCGCCCTTATTTTTCTTGGTCTGAATTTCAATCGGAGTTATTGCAACGATTCAGCGGTTTGGAAATTCACAATCCTTATGAACAACTATCGACAATTAAACAAGCTGAATCGATTTATGATTATATTGATGATTATGAATATCTCTTATCTTTGGTTCCTCGGTTACCGGAATCTCAGATGATTGGGTATTTTGTGGCCGGATTAAAGGACGATGTGAAGAAGTGGGTGCGTCTCCATCGTCCTCAATCCAGATTGGATGCCATGTATTTGGCAAAGGACGTTGAGCTCATGTTACGTCCCGATTCCGGCCACTCTGTGATGAATCGTTTCTGATATCTGACACCGACTGGGCTTCCTCCGATTGGGCCTCGTGATGGGCCTCCGCTGTTGGGCCGTTCCCATACTAAACCAGGGTTCTCGTCCAAATCGAGTGACCGAGTTTTATTCTCGATCAGTGTCCACCCCCAAATCATACTCTCCTTCGTTCTCGGATACGGGACAGGGGTCTCCTCGGGACCGTGGGTTTCGTTTGCTATTGCGTACAGAGTGGGAGGACCGTCGTAAGAAAGGGTTGTGTTTCCGTTGTGGTCAGCAGTATGGTCCAACTCACAAATGCCCGGAAGGTAAATTACATGTGTTAATATTGGGTGATGATGAGGATGATACGTTTGATGGAGAACAATGCGTTTTACAGTCTGATTCGACTATCGTTTCATCGGTTGATTCGGTGTTTCCGTCTGGGACTTGTAATGCCTTGGAATTTGCGGGTACTCTGGCTGCTCCAGAACACACAACTACTATGCGCCTAGAGGGTACCTTGTTAGGATCCTCAATTTTTATGCTCGTAGATAGCGGTGCATCACATAATTTTATTTCCCGACAATTAGTGCTTGCCTTGGGGTTGCCTTCATCTCAATTCAGTGGTCTTCGGATCAAATTGGGCGATGGCCATTATGTGTTGGTTACCGAACGATGTGTGGATCTTCCAATCACGATTGGGCCCTGCTCTTTTTCCATAGACGCCTTAGTATTTGACACGGGGTCCTTGGATTTCATTTTGGGATTTGAATGGTTAAAAAAATTTAGGCGAAGTGGTACATGATTGGAAACACTCTTCGATGCGTTTCAATTTTCGAGGGACTCCGGTACAATTGCAGGGGCTTCACACAGGTCAATCGGCTCTAACTGCCTTGCATCAATGGCTGTCCATGGATGCAAGCTTCTTATCTCCTCCTCTCAGTGATGATTCAGCTGGAGGTTCTTCCCTGTTATCCACTCCTCACCAAACTGCATTGGCTTCCTTACTACAACAATTTGATCCCCTCTTTCATTCACCATTTGCCCTTCCCCCGGTTCGCTCACATGATCATGGGATCGATCTCGTGAGTCCAACACCAATTTGTGTTCACCCCTATCGTTATCCTCATGTCCAAAAAACATAAATAGAACGCCAAGTCCGGGAGATGTTGAGTATGGGGATGATTAGACCTAGTACCAGTGCTTTCTCGAGCCCGGTCATTCTCGTCCGTAAGAAGGATAATGCGTGGCGTATGTGTGTCGATTATCGTGCGTTAAACAACGCCACCATTCCTAATAAATACCCTATTCCCGTGGTCGATGAACTAATGGATAAACTACATGGCTCTACATTATTTTCTAAACTTGACCTGAAGTCTGGTTACAATCAGATTCGGATGCGCCCCGACAGCATAGAAAAGACAGCTTTTCATACTCATGATGGCCATTATGAGTATCTCGTAATGCCTTTTGGTCTTATGAATGCTCCGGCTACATTCCAAGCCGTAATGAATGACATCTTCGACCCCTTTTGTGACGCAAGGTTGTTATATTTTTTGATGATATTCTAGTTCACAGCCCCACGGTGGGAGGATCATCTATGTGACTTACTTGAAGTTTTTCAAATCCTATCGGATAATCACTTCAAAGTGAATGTTGTTAAGTGTAGTTTTGGGCAACACTCAGTTGACTATTTGGGGCATATTATTGATGGTCAAGGGGTAGCTATGGATCCTAAGAAGATCACGGCTGTACTAGATTGGCCAGTTCCTAAAACCATTAAAGCACTTCAAGGGTTCTTGGGTCTGACAGAGTATTATCGTAAGTTTGTAAAAGATTATGGAAGTATAGCTCATCCTTTGACTGCTCTGACTAAGGACTCTTTTGTCCGGACCTCAGCAGCTCAACACGCTTTTGAACAACTAAAACACGCGTTAGTCTCTGCCCCAGTCCTCGTGCTACCAAATTTTACAATTCCTTTCGTTGTCGAATGCGATGCATCCGGTTGTGGCATCGGAGCAGTCCTTATGCAGCACAAGCGAATTGCTTATTTCAGTAAAGCATTAAGTGATCGGAATCTATCCAAGTCTGCCTATGAACGGGAGCTAATGGCCTTGGTTTTGGCCGTTCAACATTAGCGCCCTTATTTGTTGGGTACAAAATTCACCGTTTGTACCGATCAAAAAAGCTTGAAATTCCTTCTACAACAACGTAATTCCTCATCCGATCAGCAAAATTGGGTAGTCGAACTGTTGGGGTATGATTTTGACATCCAATATAAACCTGGACGAGAAAATCAAGCAGCGGACGCTTTATCTCGTCGTGCGGACTTAGGTCAGTTTACCCAAGCTCTTTCATCCCCAATCTGGCTGCATGGGGCTTTGTTAATTAAGGAGGCTAAACAGGATACCAACCTCCAAGCATTGGTTGCCAAATGTTTGTCTTCACCCGATGATCACCCTGGGTACACAATCAAACAGGGTGTTCTATTTTACAAGGATCGGTTGGTTATCTCTCGTAATTCGAAGTTTCTATCCGCTCTTTTACATGAAATTCATGTCACCGCCACGGGTGGTCATTCATGATTCTACCGAACTTACCGTCGTTTGGCGTCAAACATCTATTGGTCCGGTATGACAACCACTATTAAAAACTTCATTCGTGGGTGTGATGTGTGCCAACGTTACAAAGCTAGTACCGTGGCTCCCGGGTGTCTTCTCCAACCATTAACAATTCCAGATTCAGTTTGGGAAGATTTATCTATGGATTTTATAGTTGGTTTACCTCCTTCTAGAGGATTCACTGTTGTATTCGTAGTGGTTGATCGGTTATCTAAGTATGCCCACTTCATTCTCATGAAGCACCCATATACCGCCAAATCTGTGGCTGAAATGTTTGTTAAGGAAGTTATCCGTCGCCATGACATTCCAAATTCTATTTTCAGTGACTGAGATCCTCTATTTCTCAGCAAGTTTTGGCAAGAAATCTTTCGCTCCATGGGTACTAAACTTCACATGAGTTATGCTTATCACCCGGAGTCGGACGGACAAACGGAAGTTATTAATCGATGTTTGGAGGCTTATCTTCGCTGTTTTGCATTCGATCAACCAAAAAATTGGGCCATCTGGTTACCTTGGGCTGAATTTTGGTACAATTCTACCTTTCATGCTACAACCGGAACCACTTCTTTTGAAACCGTCTATGGTAGACGTCCTCCTTCTGTTTTTCAGTTTATTCCGGGGGAAATTCGTGTGGAGGCACTTGCTCGTGAACTTCAAGACCGTGATGAAGCTTTAAAACAGTTCAAACTTCATCTTTCTAATGCTCAAAGCACAATGAAATCCCAAGCAGACAAACATCGACGTAATGTAAATTTCTCAATTAGGGACTGGGTATATCTTAAGTTGAAACCATACCGCCAACTTTCAGTTGCCAATCGTATCCATCAAAATTGGCGGCTAAATTTTTGGGCCATTTCAAATTGTTAAAAAGATTGGCCTGGTTGCTTACAAACTCCAACTTCCTGACACCTCTAAGATTCATTCGGTATTCCACGTCTCGCTGTTAAAGAAAGCTGTGTCCGGACCTGTAGAGGCTGTTCTACTTCCTGATTTGGATATGACTGCTTCTCCACTTCTTTTGCCCAAATCTATATTGGGTACTCGCGTTGTTAATAATGGTTCAAAGCTTGTAGAACAATGCTTAATACAATGGCAGAATCAAACAGTGGATGAAGCCACATGAGAAGATGTTGAATTAATGGTCAATTTCCTAATTTCCGTCTTGAGGACAAAACTGTTCTCGAAGGGGTGGGCAATGATACAAATCATGAGGGTCCAAAAGAATTATTAGTCTATAATAAAAGGGGGAGAGGGAAAAGTGGCTAAAGTTTCCCTTGTAGAGAAGGTTATCATAAATAGGAAGGGAATATTGTATGGTTAGTTAGTTATGATTTTATTATCAAGTTAGTGGTCCTGACATTTTTTGTCAAGGAATAGGGTATAGCCCTGGATTGTAATTGGTTCTTCCATTTCCATTTTGTGTATCTTCTTAATATTCCATCAAACATTCCCTTTCTTATCATCATTCTTACATTTATTTGATCCTTTTCATCATCATCAACGATTGTTACACTCTGTTGCTATCTAAAACCCTATTACAATAATGTTTTTGAGAGTGCTTATATAAAAAAAAAAGTGGCAGTTTGGTATGGATCAGATAGTTTTTAAGACTTTTGAATGGAAACAAAGTTGCCATGGAGGTTCGGTTGTAAATTTAAGGCAGGCTCAACATAGTTCAAATGAATATACTGTTATTAGCATATCAGAAAATGGTAATTCAATATGGTTGATTGATAATGTCAAGAAATTGAAGAGAAGACAGCAGGCACTTTCAGAGAAGAAGCAAATGTTGATTACTATATTGGCAGATTCCAACTGGCATGAAATAGAAGGAGATAAGAATGGGTTGAATGGAAACAAAGTTGCCATGGAGGTTCGGTTGTAAATTTAAGGCAGGCTCAACATAGTTCAAATGAATATACTGTTATTAGCATATCAGAAAATGGTAATTCAATATGGTTGATTGATAATGTCAAGAAATTGAAGAGAAGACAGCAGGCACTTTCAGAGAAGAAGCAAATGTTGATTACTATATTGGCAGATTCCAACTGGCATGAAATAGAAGGAGATAAGAATGGCAGGAACTTTTGGCGGCAAATTGAAGTTATTCGTGAAATAGTGGCTGAAATAAAAGACATGACAAAGTTAGGAGCTGATCAAATTGCTGCTAAGTGTTACAAAGTCAATGGGAGTAGCCAATACATGCAGAAGTGTTAGCACTGTTGGTGATGCGCGTATGGTTGTTAGTGATCCTAACATGCTGGTAGAACCATTCGTGATTGAAAATGTTAATCGATACCACGGGTTGGTAATTGGCACTGAGTTCGTGATTGAACAAAAGATAAAGAGCTTTCCAAGTTGAAGCTTCCATTTTGGAAGAACTACTTGAGCTAGATGTTGTAGTGACAAAAGGGAATTGCATTAGTATGTGTTTATACTAAGACCTCATATGTGCTCGTATAAAGATTATGTAGATTTAATGGTTGGGGTTGTTAGTAGCCTCAGACAAGTTAAGATGCATTGTTGTTAGAAACTTCAAATGCTGAACTATATGGGTGCTACCACTCTTGTGCATTTTATCTTTCTTGAGGTTAAGAAAGCTTTTAAGGGTGGGGTATTGATACGTGTCAATTTGTATAGGGTTCAATTAGTCATTCTTTGTAAGTAGAAGGGGTTATATTGTAAAGGAGCAAACAATGGTTAGGTCGTTATATCCTTTGTAACAGATCATTTGTAGGTTATGCAATGAAATCAGAAGTTTCCTCTCCTCTCTATAGAATTATCTCTCTTTCTGTTTGTATTGCATCAAACTGTCATTGTTCAGAGTATAAAAGAGCAATATATTATATGCAAGGCATGAACTGAAGGCTTTTCTAACCTTTAATATATCATCTTCTAACTTCTGTATAAGCTTTTGTTGATCATTAATCTTTGATGTGAGTTCTGAAATCTTGATTTCAGATGTTTCTACCAAAGAAGTCTTTTCAGAAAGTTGGACCTAAAAGCAGAAGCCAAATTTAAATGTTGACAGATATACAATACACAGAATAACCTGAGAACATTGAAGAGAGAAAAAAATATATATGTGAAAAAAATAAATATATGATAACGATATCACCTTTAACTGAGTGAGTTGATGTTCCATTTTGCGGTTCTTATCAAGAAGTAGAGACTCAAGTTTGCTCATTTCCTCCCCACTAGTAGCAACCTCCCAATCTTCAGCCTCAATTGAGTTATAACCCACTGCCTACAGACGAGAAATATGGACAATGAGACAGGAATTGATGGATTATGCATGTAATTATTTACAAATAAAACCTATCATATCAGATCATAGTAAACATATAAATTAGGTGTCTATACACATGTACTAATACTGACAGCTTGAAAACTGACATGATCATTAATAGGTTATTAAGAGTTAATTAAATGACCTGCAATATTTTTACTTTCTTGCGCAAATCGTCCACTAATTTTTCAGTAGGCCTTTCTTGTAGCTCTTTCTTGATTTCTTTGAGGGCAACTTCCTGTTGATTAAGGAAAAAAAAAGAATCTCATGAGCTATCAAGATATGAAAACTAATATAAACCCATGCAAATACGATGGCTTAAATATATGCAGAATTGTTGTTAGAATCTAAGTATAGTTTGGCAAGAATACAGTGATATAAAAGAAACCATATCGAAATGATTATAGAATACAAAATAGAAGGAAGAAATTGCTAGCTAAGCATATTGGTTAGTATTGTATCTAACCAGTCACGGAAGATGTGAATTTGAACATGGTACCTTTTCATTCAGCAATGCATTCAACTTCTTGATTTCATTGATATGTTGTTCTCGCTCATTAGATAAGGTAGTTTCAATAGTGTGAAGTTCAGCATTTAGTTCAGAGATAACTTTTTCCTTAGCACTCAATGAATTCTCCAAGATGCTATTTGAATCAGCATCGTCACTATCATCAAACACAATAAAAACAAAATCAGAAGTGAATCCCACCCTGATTACACTAGGATAAGAACGTATGATTATAACAAATTATTGGACAAAAGGTTTAATTGGCCTTCTAAAGTTTGATCAGTACTCATAAATCCTAATTGGTATATGGCAAATTAATTTACAATAAGAAGCATAAAGAAAATACAACCCTAAGCACTATTTATATAATAAAACAATCAAGTAGAAAGAAAATACCTATCCTAAACCAATATGACAAATTTAAATGAACTTAATATTTGGCATACGGAAACTACAAATATTACTTATCTAATAAATAAAACACCATTAATCAATTATCTCTAATTTATATCAGTATTATACTATATTAAATAATAATAATAATTGGGTCAACACATAGACAGACGAATCATGGTCGGCTTTTAAGCGGTCACATTTATAAGTTTCCACATTCTAAGGGCCATAGCAGTGTTGTCGAAGGCGCAAGGCGCACTCAAGGGCCAAGGGCTTCGCCTGTTTCTAGGCGCAAGGCGCACGCCCAAAAAGAAAACGCACCATTAGAAAACAATAAAACATATATGATAGTAGGCATAGAAATATAAAGTATATAAAATATAACAAAAAGAACTTAATAATATAATAATAAACAAATTTAAAAACTAAAAATTATGAGTTGTTTACTTTGTCTTCCACTCATACTGCACTTTTTTTTCTGTAGTAATGTACCATTTTTCTTCTACAAGTTACCTTTTTCTCTTTTTATCATCTCTTAGGTTCTCAACATACACAATCACACATGATACACCAAACGTCTCATCCCTCTCTCTTTCCTTACCAGCATCCTCTGCAAAGAGTGAAGAAAGAAAAAAACTTGCCACAAATTCATATCCTAGCCGGAATCTGGCTGGAATATCACCACAGTCTTGACGGAGCGCCCAGACTCACGCAAGGCAGTTTCCTTGCGCCTAGCCTTGAAATGGCGCCTAGGCACGTGCTTTTGGCACTTTTGTCAACACAAGGTCATAGTTCATTAAACCTTAGTTGGGTCCAAGTATAATTTTCATGTAAAGGCACACATTCTTTTAGATAGGAACCTAGAGACAAGTGAAATTGTGTGGTTTGGGCATGTAAATGAAGTAAGAAGAAAAGAAGATAGTATTTTCCTTGGATATCAACTTAGTGTACAAGTATATATGTCACCTTCTCTTGGTACCATTGTCTACATTTGCCGATTGTAGTTGTGATCGAAGAACTCCCTGCAAAGTGTACAATTATCATTAAGATTTGAACAATTTAACAAATTTTAGCACATGTAATGGTGACAACTATACTGATTACTCAAAAGTTGATAAATATTGACATTGATATGGCTTAGCAGGTAACCAAATAATTTAAACTGCAGCCAGAAAATATATTGGTAGTAAAAAGTAACCCATATACATAAAAAAATATGGAAACTTCTATTGATTTTGAAGCCAGACACATTTCATTCTTGTAGCATGCATATAGGCTTACCTTCTCCCTCTCTAGACTGAGCAGGCGAGTCTGAGCCCTCTCAACTTCATCCATTAGTAGATTTACCTCTGTTTGCTTTGCTGCTGTATCTTCCTCTGTAATGCAAAAGGGCAAATAATGTTAATTTTATATGAGAACTGCTAATTTTAAGTAGGATTTTTGTAGCAATTGCTGCGGTAAAATGAAAAAAAGTTTGAATACGACCTGATTGAGCACGGTACTCAAACAATTTGCTTTGTGCAAGTTCATGTAATTTCTGCATATTAGAAACACTATCTTGAGCCTGTCGCAATTGATCCTGTAATAGCTGCTCCCTGCATCAACAACAATATCTGATTTTTAATATAAAAAAGTCTAGAGATTTGTTTTATATCAAAAAGCATTTCAAGAAAGTAAGCTGACAAGATTGACCTTAAACAACACACAAGATAAACTACCTCTCTTTCAGAACCTCCAGAGTTTTCTGATTTTCTTCTGCCAGACTGCGTTGCTTCATCTCCACAATCTCCTTTACTTTCTCCTCCATCTAAAATTTTTAAGAGAACATATAAAAAGTGAGGAAGCAAATCCCAAGAATACCAACTTTTGTAAAACTTGGTCAATTTATTCGATAATTCAAGTAATGGAAAATCCATGTTACAAGAAGTAAATGTCACTTCAAAAAAGGTTCAACTAAAGATGAGTGTAAGGATTCCTGAAGTCTGATGCAACCCAAAACAGCTTAAGTGTCTCAGCAAACATGCATTAAGTACTGAAGTGAAGAATGCTTCGGAAGTTTTACACAAAGCATTAGAAAATACTCTAAGTGTAAAATCTTCCGAAGCCAAGACCAATATCTTCCGAAGCCAAACATGAAGTCTTCCGAAGCTTCAGAGACAAAGTCTTCCGAAGCCTCATCCTATGAAGACAGATTTCTTCCGAAGACTTTTAGTACACATGCTTTATCTGATGTACTGTTCCATAAAGCACCTTTTCCGCTGCATCTCTGTAAAGTCACCAACTTACATGAGTTGGTGAAAAGGGTCATGCTTTTGGTAACTGTACATTGAGGTCTTGAGTATTCAACTTTCCACTTTATGTACTTTATCCTTTTTGTATTGTAAAAGGATGTGAGCTATGGCATGTCATAGTCACAAGGTCAAAAGGCAGATATGCCTTTTGATCCTACAATTGATTTTGTTAGTGTCTAGTCAATTGTATCCAGCTGGCCTTCAAAGTATGGCCGGCTGTAGGTTGTAGTATAAGTATTTCAAGTTCTTGTATCTTTTCTTTATGCTTTGTAACACTTGTAAGAGAACTTGAGAAAGCAATATACTGCCTCCTTGAAACCCAACTCTCTTGTTCTGTCTCTTTACTTTACTTGTGTTCTTTGTATCACTTTGGTTACCCAGTTCACTGTTTGATTAGAGCTTAGTTATTCTCCTCATTGTGTTGTTGTGTTGTAATTGTAGTTAAGCCCTTAAACGGTCCTGCAATTGGTATCAGAGCTTTCCAGGCTCTTGATATAAGATCTAACCATCTTAAGATCCCTCACAACACACAAAAGCTAAACTCTTCAAATGGCTGCCATCTCTAAACTGATATGGAGACTGGAACCATGAACAAATCCCCACTGATCACTCTTGATGATTTTGACACCTGGTGCATGAGGATGGAAGGCTTCATCAGGTCTCTTGATTCAAGAATGTGGGAATCTGTTGAGAATGGACCTTTCATACCCAGCACCCCCTCTGCTACTGGTGCTGGTATGATTCCTAAAGATGTGGCCAACTACTCAGATGAAGATAGAAAAAGAGTAGAGATTGATAGGAAGGCCATGACTGCTCTTCAGACTGCTCTCCCAAACTCTGTATACAGAGGCTTCAAGAAGTGCAAGACAGCCAAACAGCTGTGGGATGCACTGAAGCTGATGTATGAAGGCTCCTCTGAAGCCAAGGAGAACAAGAAAGATCTTCTGAAGCAGCAGTTTGAAAATTTCACCTTCAAAGCAGGTGAGACCATGACTCAACAATACTTCAGGTATGTTGAGATTGTGGATACCCTAGTGGATGGAGGAGTTCCTCTTGAGAACAGGGACATTGTAAGGAAGTTCATGTCCTCACTTCCTAGGCAATGGACACACTATTGTGTGGTGATCAAGAGGACTGAGAACCTTAAGACTCTTACTCTTACAGAGTTGTATGGGATTCTCAGTGGATACCAGATGGAGATGAACATGCAAGGTTCATCTGGCAACTCCAACAATCAAATGGGTTCAGCCCTTCATGTGGTTGAAAGGGACAGCATAGAACCTCAGCATCATCTCTTATGCTACCCTGACAACTCACAAAAGGGTCCTTTCATCACCTTCCCGGAGACACCAAGGGAGAACTTTACTCAAGGAAGCCCATTCCAAGAGACAAGTTCTTCTCAAGCCTTTGTGTCTGCAGATGAAAGCTGTGGGAATTATCTCTTCACTCTTGAAGACCTGGACTGTATCCATCCAGATGACCTGGAATACATGGAGATAGTTCAGCAGATGGCTCTCCTCACTCACAGAGCCAAGAAGTTCTACAAGAGGACAGGAAGAAGATTTCCAAGCAATGCTACCAGCAGCAAGTTTGGGCTGGATAAAAGCAAAGTTAAGTGTTACAACTGTAACCTTATGGGTCACTTTGCCAGGGAGTGTAAGGCACCTAAAGCAAATGGGGGCCAAACACAACCCAGACCAAACTTTGCTGACAAAGCTCCTCAAGCTGAGAAGACAAAGCAACATGCTGCTGTTGCTGTTGAAGAAGGAGGCTTTGACTGGAGTTTTCAGGTGGAGGATGCTTCTCCAAACCAAGCACTGATGGCTGACCATGATGAAGCCAAGGTATTGGAACATCTTTGCTCCCCTGAATGCATTGCTAAAGTAAATAGATACAGGTCCTATAACCTAGAGATGAGATCTGATCTTGAGTCATTAAACATATTAAAATCTGATTTTAGAAAGTCTGAAAATGATTACAAGTTAAAGATAGAAGACTTGGAGAAAACCATTTCAGTACTAAAACATGAACATACAGATTTCAGAACTCAGATCCAAGATCTCATCACTAAGTTAACTGAGTGCCAGGCTGAGCTTGTGATCAGCAAAGCCAAGGCAGAAAAGAGTGTTCTTGAAGAAGAGACCTTCAAGAACATGATATCCTCATCCCTGCACAACAAGTTTGTTATCAAAACAGACAGGGACTAGGATCAAATGAGATAGCTCCTCCACACACAATCTTGTCTGTAAGATCTCCTAGGTGTGGAACTTGTGAAGATGAGCTTCCTCTCATAGATCCTGTAAGTGAGGATGATGAAGAAGTGATAGTGAAGAATTCCTCTGAGAAGAGTGAAGAAGAGGATTCTTCCAAGGGCCACTATCCTTCTGAGGAGAAGAAATCAACTGTGATGACCAAGTCCAAAAGAAAGAACTTGATCAGAAAGAGCAAAAGAAAGGCAAAGAAGGCTCAAGAAATCAAGGCTACTTTTGATGCTAAGCAGAAACAAGTTTTTATCTCTGCAGGTTTCAAAGTAGTAAGGACTGAAGACATCAACCAAGACTCCTTAGCTAAGAGTCATGGTTCTTGTTCAAATCATCTCAGTGCCAAGAAGAAGACTGATTGCTGTGTACCACTGCTGCACAGCCTGGACCATCAAACTCCAAGAACAGTTCACAGCCCAAAGGAACTGTCTCAGCATCTACCAAGATGAAGATGGAGAGGGGATGTGACCAAAGTCAGTCTTGTTCTCAAAGGGAGACTTCTTTGAAGAAGATAATGTTATGTGTTATGTGTGAAAGTACTTCTCACATTGCTAAGGATTGCCCATACAATCCTAAAAGTACTGTCCACATGACTAAAACAAAGACTTCAAAGAGTCTCAAGAAATCTCAAGCTTCGGAAGGAAAGTCTGTTTCCTTCGGAAGCTCCAAATCAAAGAAGGAGGTAAGTGGAAAATTACCTTCGGAAGCAAAGTTGGTCTCGGAAGAAAGGAATTCTTCCGAAGCACTAAAGTCTGCTGCAGTGACTGTAGACTCTTCCGAAGGATCAGTCATCAAAACTTGTGAAGTTTAAAAGCTTCTAAGGTTTTGAAGGTCAAGTCCAAGACTCCAAAGGTGGTGTGGAAGTCTAAGAAAGACCAAATGACTGAGGTTTCTCCATCAACAACAGCTGAAGATCCCTATAGTACAACCATAGGATCTATTACTGTTGCATTACCTTCTTTTACTATTAATGAGCCCAAGACAAGTAAGGCTTGGGTTTCCAAATGTAACTAATCATCTTCTCTGTGCAGGAACAGCTCAAGACCAACAGGAATGTCTGGATAATTGACAGTGGCTGTTCCAGGCACATGACTGGCAATAGGTCTCTACTCCACAATTTTGAGAGGATTGATGGAGGACCAGTTGCTTTTGGAGGAGATGAAGGTGGTTACATTTCTGGAAGGGGCAAGGTCACAAATGGTAAGCTCAGCATTGAGAAGGTAAACTTTGTCAAGGAGCTTGGGTACAATCTTCTGAGTGTATCCCAATTTTGTGATCAGAGTCATAACATGCTCTTTACTGAGCATGAGTGCATTGTTCTCAAACCTGGTGTGGTCATTCCTCATGAGCATATCCTGCTCAGAGCCCCCAGGAAAGGGAACATGTACAAGATGGATTTGCAAGAAACATCTCCCTCAGGAGAAGTTTCATGCTTTCTATCTAAAGCAAATAGTGATGAGTCTTTCCTATGGCATAAAAGAATGTGCCATGTAAACTTTAAGAACATGAATAAATTAATTAAACATGATTTGGTAACTGGAATGCCAAAGAAAGAGTTTACTAGTGATGATCATTGTGTGGCATGCCTGAAAGGGAAGCAACACAAAGTATCTCACAAGCCTAAGGAAAAGAACTCCATCACTACTCCCCTACACTTGTTACATATGGATCTCTTTGGCCCCACCAGTGTAATGAGTTTAGGAAGGACCTCTTACTGTCTGGTGATCACAGATGATTTTACAAGATTCACTTGGGTCTTCTTCCTTAGAACTAAGGATGAAACCCCTGAGATTCTGAAGAATTTCATCTTAAAAGTTGAGAATCAATGTGATCACAAGGTCAAAACCATAAGATGTGATCAAGGAACTGAATTCAAGAACCAAATCCTTGATGCATTTTGTGATGAAAAGGTATTACAAGACAATATAGTGCTCCCAGGACTCCTCAGCAAAATGGAGTTGCTGAAAGGAGAAACAGGACACTTATTGAAGCTGCAAGAACTATGTTGTCTGACTCTAAACTGCCTATCACCTTCTGGGCAGAGGCAGTCAATACTGCTTGCTATGTGCAAAACAGAGTTTTAGTAGTTAAGACACATGGTAAGACTCCTTATGAACTTTGGCACAAGAGGAAACCTTTCATTGGTTTTCTCAGGTCATTTGGATGTCCCTGCACCATCTTGAATACCAAAGATCAAATTGCCAAGTTTGCTGAGAAATCAGATGATGGACATTTCATTGGATACTCTTCTCAAGCTAAAGCTTATAGAGTATACAATCTCAGAACTAGAATTGTTGAGGAGTCAGCCAATGTGACTTTCAATGAGCACACTCCCTGTGTGGCTGGTTCTGGTCCGGATTGGCTGTTTGATCTTGATTTAGTTACCAACTGTTTTAACAAATCTTGTGAGCATGTTTCAGGATCTGCAGAAAATCTAAATACAGGTGATCCTGATCCAAGATTTGAGCTAGGAAGATCTTCAACTCATACATCTTCAGCTCCAGTTGGAACTACTTCAGCAAATGAGGTTTCTATCAGCACAACAATGACAAATTCAGCTGATACATCTGGCATGCCTTCAAATTCCAGCTCAGAGGCCTCTCAACCAGATAAAGACACCTCACTTGTAGAAGACAACAATGGTGATGGTGATAGTGATCAGGAATTCCTTGATGCTAATAACCACACCATAGATGACAACATCAATGATGTCTCACACTCATTGGATCAAGTTAATCTTGATAAGTGTGATAATGTGGAGGGTGAATCTTCAGGACCAGATTTAAATTTCTCAAATTTAGATCTTTCCCAGCAACTTGCTGTGATCCCTCAGCTAAGGATCCACAAGTCTCACCCCACCACAAACATCATTGGAGATGTTGTCACAGGGGTAAGAACAAGAGGACAAACCCATGAAGCAAATGTTTGTCTTCACTCTTGTTTCTTATCTCAGATAGAGCCCAAGAAAGTTGATGAAGCTCTAAAGGATGGAAGTTGGGTTGAAGCTATGCAACAAGAGCTGCTTCAATTCAAAAGGCAGAAAGTTTGGAACCTTTGTCCTCTTCCTCATGGGAAGACTACCATTGGAACCAAATGGGTTTTTAGAAACAAGAAGGATGATAGGGGAATCATCATCAAGAACAAGGCAAGACTAGTTGTTCAAGGATACACACAAGAAGAAGGGATTGACTACACTGATGTCTTTGCTCCTGTAGCAAGACTAGAAGCTGTTAGGATATTCCTGGCATTTGCTGCATCCAAGAACTTCAAGGTCTACCAACTTGATGTAAAGTGTGCTTTCTTATATGGAGTGATTGATGAGGAGGTTTATGTCAAACAGCCACCTGGTTTTGTAGACCCTGATCATCCTGATTATGTCTGCAAGCTTGACAAAGCTCTTTATGGGCTGCATCAGGCACCCAGGAAGTGGTATGAGACACTATCTAAGTATCTCTGCAAGCATGGATACAGAAGAGGTACTATAGATGGAACTCTCTTCATCAAAGGACAGGGAAATGACTTATTGCTGGTTCAAGTATATGTTGATGACATCATCTTTGGTTCAACTAATCCAAAGCTCTGCAAAGACTTTGAGAAGCTGATGAAGGACAGATTTGAGATGAGTTCAATGGGAGAACTCAACTTCTTTCTGGGAATTCAAGTGAAGCAGGTTGAAGATGGCATCTTCATAAGTCAGTCAAAGTATGTTCAAGACATACTCAAGAGGTTCAATATGACTGATTGTAAGATTGCTAAGACACCCATAGCCAGAAACCACTCCCTTGGTCCAGATCTTGAGGGGGAGTGTGTAGATGAGCACTTATACAGGGCTATGATTGGGTCTCTTATGTATCTTACAGCTAGCAGGCCTGATATCATGTTTGCTACATGTATTTGTGCAAGATATCAAGCCAACCCTAAGATGTCTCACTTAATCACTGTGAAAAGGATTTTAAGATACCTCAAAGGTGCTTCAACACTTGGTCTATGGTATCCAAAGAATCCAAATTTCAATCTGTATGCCTATACAGATAGTGATTATGGTGGTTGCAATATGACTGCAAAGTCTACATCTGGGGGATGTCAATTCCTTGGTGGAAGGGTGGTCTCATGGCAATGCAAGAAACAATCCTGTGTGTCTGCATCAACTGCTGAGGCTGAATACATTGCTGCTGCAAGCTGCTGTGCTCAAGTGCTTTGGATTCAAAATCAGATGCTGGACTATGGATTTAACTTCAAAGAGACTCCTATCCACATAGACAACAATAGTGCTATCTCTATCACTGAGAACCCTGTGCAGCACTCAAGGACCAAACACATCAACATCAGGTATCATTTAATAAGAGATAACTATGAAAAAGGATTAATTAAACTAGTCAAAGTTCATACAGATGAACAATATGCTGATCTGTTCACCAAAGCTTTTGATGAACAGAGATTTAAGTATCTGATATCAGCTATTGGGATGATTAACTTTGAGTAGACTTTTTATTAAAACTAATTCTAATTATTTCTTCTTAAAATATGTGTGTCCTAAGTTGTCTAGTTCATCACTTTCATAAGCTCATGTTTTCTTTGGATGTAAAATTCTTTTTGAAGACTTTCCTTAGATTCTTGAAAATTTCTGATACTTCGGAAGATAAAGATTTTATCTTCGGAAGAAAAACATGTCTTTAAAATAAATAACTGTCTAAGAGATTTTACCTTCGGAAGAAGTAAAGTTCATCTTCCGAAGCTTAAAATTCTTATCTCAGACACTTATCTATTTTAAGAACCTTTTCCTTCCGAAGCAAAATTAACCTTCGGAAGCTTTGTTTATTTTCATACAAAGCATTCAAAGGTTTATTTCTCTTCCGAAGCATAAATTATCAAGACTCTCAGGAAAATCTTCCGAAGCCATTTTAGCTTCGGAAGCTTTTTAAATCAAAACTTCCGAAGACAAATAAACTTCGGAAGCTTTTCGAATTCCAAGAAAACTACTTTTTGAGCAAAAGTAAACTACTTTTTCAGAGGTGGGACCGACTTTCGGATTTCAAAGTTTATCCTCTTTCATTAACTTTGGTTCAAATCCCTTTTCATATAAATACCCAACGGTTCCCCCTCTTTCCCACTATCTTCCTCAATTCTACTGTTTCTCTAACCTAATTCTCTAAACCGCCTTTGCTTTCTACCTTTCTTCACCCTTAAGCTTCTAAAATGGCCAACCTTAACCGCAGAAACAACCCTGATTTCTCCATGCAACTACACAGGCAACATAATCAAGTTGCTCTGTTAAGCTCTGAGAAAGATGCAAGTTTCTCAGAGATTTGCCAATTCTTGACTCTATCTAACTACTTCACCTCCCTGACCATTGATCCTCCTCTATATGAGGATCAGTTGCTTGAATTCTGGAAGACCTGCCAAGAGGTCATTATGGATGGGGAGAAGGCACTGTCTGCCACAGTGCAAGGGAAGGACAGTCTTCATCACTCCGGCCATCATTAACCAACATCTACAGCTGGATGATGAAGAAGGTGAGGTGTCCTTCCAAAAGAAGCTGTTAATCATTCTTTTGAGCAGATGGGCTATGAGGGAGATTTCTCTGTAAAGACCTTTAGGAAAGGGAAGGTCTCATCCCAATGGAAATTCCTGCTCCATGTGGTTATCCACAGCTTGTCAAACAAGCATGGTGGATGGGACCAGATTCCTGAGGATCTCTCCTTCATTGTTCATGGAATGGTTCAAGGGGTCAAGTTCAGGTATTCACAATTTGTATATACTAATTTACTTGCAAACTTAGACTCCTTAGAGTATTACATGTTTCCTAGATATGTTCAACACATTCTCAACTGTGAACTGGGCTCACAGTTGAGGGAAACAGGTAATATTCTTAAATTGGGACAGATGAAGCCCGGCATCTTTAAAATAATGAAGAAGCCAACTGTAGGCTTCTCTGGGGTAGAAACAGCCCTAGTCCCAAAAATGTTAGAGCTCATTGCTCAAGGTGACAACCTAGCAACACAAGCTAGTGTTGAACCCACACCTCTTTTGTCCCTACCATTAAAAAGACCAGAAATCACCCTCACCTACCAAAGAAAATCCAAACGAACCCCTGCTCAGACTATTGAGTCTGTGCAAATCCAAACGAACCCCTGCTCAGACTATTGAGTCTGTGCAGGCCCCCAAATACTCAACCTTACAGGAAGAAGTGGACACTAGAGCTCCCACTTCTCCTGAGGAGCAAACCACTCCCATTACTTCACCTATCAGGGCTGAGGTTCCTCAAGCTCACCCTGATGAGCTCAATAGCCCAACAACCTTAAGCCTTCACTCTGAGTCTCAACACTCAAGTGGACAACCTTCAGGGGACAGCTACCATCCCCAGCCTTTGGATCTCAACCAACCAATTCCCAACCTATCCTTTTACACTGATGAAGACTTAGGATTCAGTGAGTACCATGAGTCTCTCTTCTCCTCCCCTACTCAAAGAGAGATGAGTACCTCTGACTCTCCTCAGTCTATCCCCCATCAGTCACCTGTTACTGAGGTGGACACTTCTGAACCTGTTCAGGATGTCCATATGGAAGAGGCTCTCACTTTTGAAAGTGATTACATCATTAAGACCTCAACCATGGCAACTCAGCCCATTGGCATCTCAACTGAGGCTGCCAGTGAGCAGAGGAAAACCAGCAGCCAAGAAACTCAAGCTGGTGGTGAGAGAGAGGACTTTGGTCCAATCATCTCATCCCCCAATGAATCTTCTGATGAAGATGAGGGGAATTTGAGACTAAAGGTGCAAAAACTGTCAAAAACATGCACCTATTTAGTCTCTAAGGTTAGTCACTTGGAATCTCAAGTGACTACCTTACAAAACAGGGTCAATGATCAGCAACTCCAGATTTCATATCTGCAGGAAAAACTAGCTGGGAGACCTTTAAGGAGAGCTCAACCAGGAACACAAGAACCTGTGGAAGTGATTGACTTATCCTCCAGCTCACCTATGCAAGTGGGTGATGCTACCAAAAAGGGGGAGAAAGTTGTTACAACCACAGAACCTGGGAGTTCTTCAGAGAGAATGGACATAGAGGACTCACCATCCTCACTTGCTGTTGTGCATTCTCAGCAACTTCCTCAAGTTCACATTAATGTGGACTCTATAGACTCTCTCATCAGGAGTCTATTTGAGGAAGGCATACCAAGGGCTGTCTCATCTCCACCACTGGGAACTAGCAATCAAATCATAAGGTGGAGGTATGATGATGACAGAAGAGCCCTCATACTTCAAAGAGTTCAAGGCCAACAAGAAGTTTTTCAATTCCAAAGCCTGAGCTTTTATGAAAGACTGGATTTAGTCAACCTACCACTTGTCAATCCAAGCAATTCAAGACAAGCTGACAGGCTGGCTCAAAGAATCCAAGACAGGATCATGGCAGAGTTTTCTCTAAGAAGGAGACTTAGGGAATCAGGCAATGTCATCGGTCAACTGGATGTTGAGGTGGACCCTAAGATTAGTTTCATAGGGGAAACCTTGACTGAAGGCCCAGTGACAGAACCTGAGACCCCTGTCTCATCATCAACAACTGCTGCTGAGGTCCAAACTCCATCTGAGACACCTGCTGGTGAAGGTGTTTCTCAGCCTCTCTCTGGCCAGAGCATGGAAGCTACTCCAAGCAATGAAGGCCAAGCTTCAATCCTCCCTGAGTCACAAAGGTCTGTTGGTGACAAAGGGAAAAGGATAATGACTCCTGAGGAAATTGAGGAGGAAGAGAGAGAGAGGAAAAGGAGACTAAGGGGAGAAAGTTCCACTGGGTCATCTAGCTTCATGCAAGCTGCAATCAGGGCTGCCCCCAGACCAAATACTCAGGATGATGAGTTAAGGGCAGTCAGGATTACTACTTACAGACCAGGAACTATGATATTGATGAGATCATCTCCCTCCCCTTAGAAGAACTGAATGAACTGGCTGACAGAGAAGTGTCAAGAGAGTTGAAGGAGAAAGAGGATGCAATGATACTTCTCCAACTCAAAGAGGAGAAGAGACAGAAAAGACTTTACAAGCATGCTCCTACTCTCTCACCAGTTCAAGAAAGTCCTGCACAGAAGATGTGGCTCCACAAGAACCTCAGGTAGATAAAGAGGAAGATAGGATCAAAATGATCAACTACCTGAGTGCCACAGGCTTCTATCAGGCAGATGCACTTCTCCCTTTGTCCTATGACTTCATTGAGTTCGAGTATCTAAAGCAACTTGAACTTGAGTTAGTCAAGGAAAGAAAGACAACCAAAAGGAAACTAAGGGAAGAAGCTGCAAAGTCAAGGGCCACCATTCAAAAGAATGCAAAGAAGTCTGCTGACAGACAAAGAATGGTGAGCTTCTTGAAGCTGTATGGATTCTCCGGAAGGAGACTTGGCCCCATGTCTCTATCCACTATGGATGAGCATATTAGGGTGATCAAGCAGAAGATTAAGAGTGGAGAACTTATTGACTTGCACTCTCTTCCAAGTCAAGTCCCACCTGAAGTGGAGGTCAAGTTTGAACAACCAGAGACACCTCAACCAGCACCTCCAGCTGAGCCCCAGCAAGCTTCATCTTCTGATCCTAGGCAGGGTCAAACTCCCTCTCCTTCTGAACCTGTGAGGGAGGAACACCCAACTGAGAAAGACACTGATGATCAACATGGTGCTGCAGACCAGTCTTCTCAGTTAAAGACAACCAAGAGGAAGAAGAGGATGGCTTCTAAACCAAAGACAAAGAAGAAGAAGCCAAAGTCATCTACCTCTGCACCTCAGGCTGAATCAGATCAACCTGAGGAAGTGCATGATGAGGCAGCCCAATCAACTCCTATTCAAGTGGCTCCTCTAACTAGTGAGACACCCATCTTGTCCTGGACTTACTCTACCAATCCAGAGAGATGGACTGTTATCAGAGATCAAGGTGTTGAGAATGTCTACTCATGGCAAGACATAATCAACTTACCTCTGCATGATCTCTTTGAGATGAGAAGATACTATGAAAGTCTTGATGATCCTGACCATCTCATGAAGAAAGGAATGGTCCTGATTGTACTGAAGACTACCAACATTTGAAGATCTTCTAAGTGTTTTGGTAGCATCAGCCTAGGGGGAGTTTGTAAGGATTCCTGAAGTCTGATGCAACCCAAAACAGCTTAAGTGTCTCAGCAAACATGCACTAAGTACTGAAGTGAAGAATGCTTCGGAAGTTTTACACAAAGCATTAGAAAATACTCTAAGTGTAAAATCTTCCGAAGCCAAGACCAATATCTTCCGAAGCCAAACATGAAGTCTTCCGAAGCTTCAGAGACAAAGTCTTCCGAAGCCTCATCCTATGAAGACAGATTTCTTCCGAAGACTTTTAGTACACATGCTTTATCTGATGTACTGTTCCATAAAGCACCTTTTCCGCTGCATCTCTGTAAAGTCACCAACTTACATGAGTTGGTGAAAAGGGTCATGCTTTTGGTAACTGTACATTGAGGTCTTGAGTATTCAACTTTCCACTTTATGTACTTTATCCTTTTTGTATTGTAAAAGGATGTGAGCTATGGCATGTCATAGTCACAAGGTCAAAAGGCAGATATGCCTTTTGATCCTACAATTGATTTTGTTAGTGTCTAGTCAATTGTATCCAGCTGGCCTTCAAAGTATGGCCGGCTGTAGGTTGTAGTATAAGTATTTCAAGTTCTTGTATCTTTTCTTTATGCTTTGTAACACTTGTAAGAGAACTTGAGAAAGCAATATACTGCCTCCTTGAAACCCAACTCTCTTGTTCTGTCTCTTTACATTACTTGTGTTCTTTGTATCACTTTGGTTACCCAGTTCACTGTTTGATTAGAGCTTAGTTATTCTCCTCATTGTGTTGTTGTGTTGTAATTGTAGTTAAGCCCTTAAACGGTCCTGCAATGAGTAACTTGCTAGTCTAGTATGTACTTGCAACATAGAACATATCATTGAAGGATAAAATCAAATTTTACTTATGAATGTAAAAGAATAAATTGTATTGATGACTTGATGTGTATAGAAGTGATAATGCACATGTATATAAAGACATGATGACGAAACCCTCAAAAACCTTAATGGGCCTACAGAGATGGTCAAAACAGCAATATATTTCTATCATATGCTCCAAGGTTGTTACATACATATTCCACCAAAGGACCTTCAAGAAACTTTGTGAACACTAAACACATGAGCTAGCTTACCATTAGAGTTAATAGACTTTGTCATAATGAAACCATCAACAAGGTTCTTGACAAGGTGAATTAATTTCCTCAAGAAGAATCGGGTAGAAGCAACATGCAGAACAACTACGTTATCGCATATTGCGCCGCGTGTCGCATTAAGCACACATCATGGAATCGCATCGCATCAAATGCAGCGAAGCGCTCTCAGCATTATGAAGCGCATCACGCTCATGCATGCTTGATGCAAACATTTTACTTATTACTAAACATATTATCGGTATCACAGAAATCAACTATCCGAGAACTACACAGTTGTCCATAAGTAATGCAAGCACAAATATCATCCATAATACTTATGGTAGAGATAGTAGGGTAGATTTATATCAGATTTTCTTGCCTTGACTTAACTTGACAAGCATTAGCAATGCGTAAAACATGTACCTTGTGTTTAGGTTTGTTACATGTAGCCATGTAGGGCATCATGATATATAATTTGAAACAAAAAAATCGAGAGATCTTGTAATTAGGGTTCAAGTGACTTTTCAGGTGATGAAAATTGTTTCAGTGCCAAGCATAAAGATTGTAGTGGACTGGGTGGTGTAGTGATACTAACATGAAAAAAAATCAATAGCAATTACGATAGAGTGGTGGTGGGGCTCGTCGAGTCTGGCGATGTTGTGGGTACAATTTGGCCCGCGATTTTGATGGCAATGGTGGTGGAACATGTTAGGCTAGAGACTGAGAGAAAATGAGAGAGAAAGAGATATGTAAGCAATAACAAGCCTATAAGCCCAAAATTGGTGGCCACAGTTGGTGGATGAACGAAGGCTTCCGACATACACAACAAGAAACTCAAGAAAATGATTCAATTGCTTTCATACCATATGAAGATAAATAAGTACAACGAATTGATTACTGTAAAAGTGATGCAGTGTAGAAGAAAACTCTAAGGGGTAGTCTATAAAAAAAATGAGCCAAACCCTTATACTCTAGCAATATTGATTGATCTGATGAACCTTAGCATCATTTATGTATCACGTGACACTAAATTTTTCATAATTATACTATATACTCCATCATGAAAAAACCACATGCGGATTAATATATAAGGATTATCATCTCCTTAAGACACTTACTTTATATAATGTATACTTAGTAGGATTATCTATGTAAAAAGTGATAACCTGTTGCTCCAATTGACGGGTTCGCTCCTCTAGTCGTCTAATAGTTGCTTGTTGATTTTTTAGATGAGTAGCTTCGGTTCTAAACTCCTCAAGTTCAACCTTCATCTTCCTGTTCTCCGACTCTAGATCAGATATTTTTACATCCTTGTCCTGCATGTGGATAAGACAAAATTATTATCTAACACGAAAATTCATAGTTTCCAAAAACAAATGCTTAATCTAACCTTAAATAGCAAAAGAAAAGGTAAACAGCCAAACAATCTGTTAGACTCGTAGACACCCCAAGAACCTATGACTTTATTAAACTAGATATCACCAAGTTATCATGGTAATAAACTTAGCCAAGAGAACAAGAATTATAAATTTATGTTATCTTCAACGAGAATGTCAAACGATATATTCTCCTCAAAGAAGATAATTAAAAGGAAAAGCATGTTGTTACATGATAAAGATTCACATTAACCATGACAAGGAAAAAAGGATAAGATTTGATGGAGAAAAAAGATGGATTAAATGATAGTCTTTTGTTCTTTATGTTTCAGTTTATTTCTATATAGAAATAACATTGTACAAAACCTATAGACAACCACACAAACCACATTGTAACAATAAATTTTTTTGTTAATATTCCACATATGAAAAAAGGGTCTAAGCAATGTTGTAAAAATCGCTAGGCACTAGTCGGGCGGCGAGGTAGGGACTAGCGATTAATCGGGAGTAATCGGGATTAATCGGATTGGGATTTTTATATATAATTTTCAGTTTTATATATAAATACACACATTTTCATATGTAAAATTAATAAAAAAGTTAAGTTTTATATATAAATTAACATATTTGGCCGGAATTTCCAGATTTTAGCCGGAAATTTCAATTTTTGGCCGGAATTTTTGACCTTTCGGCGAAGGTCGCCGGAACCTCGCTGGAATTTCGCCGGAATTACAGTTTTTTGGCCGATTAAGACCGCCTAGGGTCCGCCTAGGTCCGATTTTGACCTCCATTGACCGCCTAGCGATTAATTGGCCGATTAGCCAAACTTTCCTAGGTGATGTGCCGATTCCCGATTAATCAGCGATTAATCCCGATTTTTGCAACACCGGGTCTAAGAAGGGTGAGATGAGGGCAAACCTTCCCTGCATCATAGGATGATAGAGAGGCGGCTCCTAGTGGAAGCCTCGGTCCAAAAAACTATTTGTTAAGCTAACAGTATAATTTACGTTGTTACAAATTAACAACATTCCAACTAGTTTAACATACATTACGACAAGTTGTGTAAATAATGTTGTTTTAGATTCATTGATTTAAAGGTCATTTAAGAGTGATTTACACAAAAAAATAATAACATAACACGAGTACTTTCGAAAACATGTCGAAGAATATTATTTATTCTCTATCTAAAATGTGGAGCATATATAATATAGGAGCGATAATGATTTGGAAGCTTGGGTAGTACTTGTAATGGAGTAGTTATAAATGGGAGTAGTGATTTGGAGATTGTTGAAAGGAGTAGAAGTAGTTTTAATGAACTTAGAAATATATCTTCACTTGGTCCACGTAGTGACAAAAGATATGTTTTGAGATCATTGTTGTGTAAATATGTAATAAGTGAAAACAATATACATTTATGGATATTTAATTGATTGAAATTAATATATAAATTTGATACAAGAACGATTAAATTGTTCTTTGACCAAGTGTTTAAGAACAAGTCTATTACATAGTTATATGCTTATATGCACTAACAAGGCTTGAAAAAGAAAGCTACTACATGGCTTTTTGCCTCGTAAAATATAAAGATTTGCCTTTCTAGTTTTTCAATAAAATGTGAAAATCTTATCAACATGAATGCCTAAACATTTTAATCATTATATAGACCCAAAATATTACTCATCCAAATCTAAGAACCACAAAAAAAATATTAAGGGTCTTTTGCATGCATGTTCTTGACACCGGCTAAAGTGTAACACATATAGCCCATGTAACTTATCTATAACCCTTGTTTACATTGCTAATCCAATATCCTTGTTTTCTCCCACATCCTCATAGGTTCTTTAAGTTATGTATTTAAAGACATATGTAGTTAGAAACTAAACAATAACTAGTCCCTGGGTTTTATACTTAAGATAAGTAGCACGGGTCGGGTGATTCAAACCTCTCACACAATTAACGCACAATTTAATAACTATAATTATTAACAAAACCATAATTTATCTTTTAGACTACTAAATGACACAGGGCCATTGTTTTTCCTTTTCCTTTTCATGTTTGGTTCATAGAAATTAAATTAAATGCTAATGTTACATCTATGTACCCCTAGTGTGTCACTTGGGTTGGTAGTCTAGCAGTAAGAATCAAAGGCACTTTGAAGACCACCAAAGCTCAAACCTAGTTTGGGGTACATTAAGGGGCCTCAAAATGGGGTATTGTTGTTTAAACCAATGTGCCCTTAATGCATGCTCAAACTAATATACCATTTCTAATTTTGATTATTTTATTATTCTAAAGAATCAGCTATGAGAACCCCATCATAGAAGGTGAGAGAAATCAAGATAATTAACTCTTAATCCTACTTGATATCTCAAAAAAGCAGGATCAATTTAAAACACATATCCAGTTTTAAGGATGTTCCGCAATGGTAATAAGCCTAATATCCAGCCAAAAGGCTTGATATTTCAAAAAAGCAGGATCAAGTTAAAACAAATATCCAATTTTAAGGATGTTTTGCAATGATAATAAGCCTAATATCCAGCCAAAAGGCTTATAGTTTTGCAATGATAAGTAGTCTAATATCAAGCCAAAAGGCTTATAGCACACAGTCACGAAAGTAGAAGCCATACTAGAACGGAAAATGTATGTAGAGGTCTTGGTTTTAAAAAGCGAGAAGCGCACCGAGGCGACAAGGTCTAAAACCGAAGCGCAAAGCGCGAAGCGCAAAAGCGGAGGGCTTTTCGTACGCGAAGCGCTAAGTGTGTATATAATTTTTTTAATATAATCCTATAGGTTTTTAACATCCCCACCCAAAATATAGCTATAATAATGTTTATATATGCTTTAATGTATAAATTACATGTATGTATAACTTCTTTAGCAACACTTATAGCATTTTTAAGCAAAAAAACACCTCCTGTACAAGAAGCGCGCGCCTCAGGGGGATTTTTCCCCAAAAAATCGCGCTTTTCTTGCGCTTCTTGTACAGCGTGCGCCTTGTGTTACAAAAAGCCCCACACCTCGCCTCAAGAGTCGCCTTGCGCCTAGGCGCGCCTCAGGCGCGCTTTTTTAAACCAAGGTAGAGGTAAGTATAAGAATGTGGTGACATTCAGCAGCAACTAATGCATAGTTTAACTTTCTGAAATCACGTAATAATAATCATACGTACCTATGGTTGTAAAAATCGCTAGGCACTAGTCGGGCGGTAGGGTACCAACTAGCGATTAATCGGGATTACTAGGGATTAATCGGATTGGAACTTTTATAATTAATTTCCAGTTTTATATAAACACACTTATTTTTATATCGAATTTTATAAAAATGTTCAGAATTATATATATATACAAACACATTTGACCAAAAGTTTCAAGGTTTGACCGTAATTTCAAACATTGGCCGGAATCTGACCAAAATGTGACCGGAATTTGGCCAGAACCTAGTCGCCGATTAGTGGCCGATTAGGACCGATTTGGTTCGATTAGGTCTAATTTTGTCCGACTAGGTCCGATTACCGATTTTATCCACCGATTACATGAAATCGCCAAGGTAACCGACCGACTAGAGATTAATCACCGATCGACTAGACCGTTTTTTACAACACTATACGTACCAACATATCTACAAGGCTTGTGGGGAGTCACAGATAGGCCACCTTACAAGGCACATGCTATGTTGCATCCCATTCAGCTTTTTTTGTTTCTAGAAGTTAATCATAAGTGAAGTATATCTGTACTTACAGCAACTGAAGCAACAACAGGATAAGGGTCTGGAGCCTCATAAAGTTTCTGGTATATATTAAGGAATGCATTTTCTCCAAATTTTGCCCTTTTAGTAAGATTGTCAACCTCCTCTTGATAACCCCTAAGTAAGGAATTGAACAAGTTTGGCTTTTCTTCAGCTGGAGCTTTCTTGAAATCTATCATCAAACAATGAAAAAGCTCAAATAGGCATGGCCATCCCTTGTTACTAAAGAGTAAAATGTATGCATGTTTACAATCCAAATAGATTGTATCATAACACATTCTTGATATCATCAAGTGAAGTACCTCTGGTGCTTTCGGCGAGTTTCCTACGGTTCTTCTGGCTGTTTTCCTGATTTTCAGCAATTCTAAGTCCTTGTTCATCTAAAATGCTCCTTTCCTTCTCCAAATCAAACTCTGCAAACATCAAAGAGGTTTCAGAAAAAATAGTTTCTCATACATACATATATATATATATATATATATATATATATATATATATATATATATATATATATATACCGAACAAAGACATATTCCAAAGTTTCCATAACAAATTAAATATTTTGCCCTGAGAAAAAAGGTTAACTAAAAGATAGCAAGATCATCACATTTGAAGCTTTTTATTTAAAGACAACCAGAAAACTATCAATAACAACAGAAAAGATTGAAAGACCTCACTATGATAAACGCAGATCATTGTTATAAACTAGCTAACCGTTTCCGTCTCAATGACTATAAATAATCAGTGACTTCAAGCCAGTCAACGGAATGAATTACAATACGTGCAATAGTCCTGCAATGCTGATCTTTGTTCTACCATCCACAATATAGGGTTTCAAGAGTCCGGTACCAAAAATACAACTTACAGAACAATAACTGATAAAAGAGTAATCATTACTGCTATCTGCTTGCCTTACAATTATCGATCCATTCATCGAGTGATCGTAAACACTGAGCTAGTAATTTCACAGTATATGTACCAAACAGTAAACTCGTAATCATAATTATTGGGTTCAAAATCAATCTAACTGATAGAAGGTTAATAGAAATTTCACCTCTCCAGAAATTAGCAACAGAAGGAACCGGTGCAGAACTAGACGAAGGATTGGGCTTCTCTCCTTGAGATGCCTCCATTGATGATTAGTACAGCTCGATCAATGAATGACAAATAGGGTTTATTCAATACGCTATATCCTTGTACGAATATGAAAACCTTCACTTCAATCAGATTTATCTCAGCATCGTCGTCTTAAATTGATTTCTCGATCACAATCTGGTTTTGGGTAGATCTCGAAACACAACCTTGATGCGTATGGTTTTTTATATATCTTTAATTTAATTTAATTTAACCGGTGTGTGGTATGTGACCACACCCTAAATTAAAACATACTTAAAACAGTTATATAATTTAATTAAATTTAATTAATTTAATGATTATTATGTTTAAAACAGTTATATAATTTATATTGTTATTGTAAAAAATTACAAAAACCATTTAATTTAATATAAAGATCTTTATATATGAAAACATATATTTTATAATAAGACTTTAAAAATTACTGATAAAAGAGTATTAATATTTTTGTATGATAAAACGTTATTGAAAATGTTTTAAGAAAACCTTCAAAAAAAGAACTATGAAATATTTTTCAAAATAATGATAGATGCTAAATTGGTTATTGTTTTATTAAAACTTATCATTCTAACTTTACTTAAATAACACTATTAAAACTAGAAATACTTTTATTAAATCATATTACAAATAAAAAAAATTTACTTTTCACTAAAAACCATTTTGGTAAATATTTTGTAAACAGTCATTTTGTTAAATATTTTTTTGCCAAACCTATTTTGACAAAAAATCATTAAAAGGCATTTGTGATTATTTTAAATAAAACTCTGAAACAGATTGCAAGTTATAGTTGACTGTTTTTCCAACAAAAAACAAGTTGATTCTATCCTTACCAAACAAGTAATATAATGAGTTTTTACAGTTTGTACTATACTAAAGTTGTGAATTAAAATGTGTTGGATTATTGTTTATTCAAACAATCAATTAAAGGCTTCCTAATTCACTTGTCCTGTGCGAATGGGAAGAAATCCCATACGCGTATTCTATTCCGAAATAATTTTAGATATTTCATCAAATCAAGTGTCTTAAATAATCAATTCAGGGTTTGATTTCTCCAAATCATGATATTGATTTTCAAATAGAAAAATAAACTTTTTCATATTATTTTCAATTTACAAGCATATCATTGTTTCGATTTACCCTAAATCACGTTATGTTTCAAGTTCAACTCAACGATCCTTTTACGCCTTCATTGATTTATTTAATATCATTCACACCCCAAGTTTTAAATCAAAACAGCTCTTCTGCAAAGTCTCAATTCAATGCTCACATATACAAATCATGATTGCAACAGTAGTAGTGATCCGTACGATTCAAGGATTTTGATTTTAACTTCAAGATAAACTTTAGTATTTTGGCTTTTTTACATCAATTTGACTTATGAAAGCATGAAACTTTGATTTAGTATTAATTAATGTAAGCATAAAACCGATTTGTTGGACCCTAAAAGGATCATACATGCCATTCAAGTGGTGGTTGATGGTTGCTCTACTGGAATTCTCCCTAAGTCCAAGAAGTAATGCGGATGAAGAATCTGCCCATCAGAAGAAGGTAAGTGTCGGCTATCCGCATTTGTTTATGTGGATGACCATGGAACAAATGCTGACAAGTATTTGTTCTTCCGCATTAACAAATGCGGACAGTCGAACAAATGTTGCCAAGTATTTGTGCATCCACATTAACTAATGCAGATGTTTAGCAACAAATGCGCCAAGTGTTTGTTGCAGGTTCGGTGAAGGGTATGCACTTACAACACAACAACACAATGAGGAGAGTTGCTTAGTGAAAAATGCTAAGAACACAAGTAAATATGAGACAAAACCAAATAAACAACACAAGTAATTGGTTTTCAAGAATGTTGTATATTGCTTCTCAAGTTCTATTACAAATGTTACAAAGCATAAAGGAAAGTTACAAATACTTGAGATACATATACTACATCCTACACTTGGCCATACTTTGAAAGCCAGCTGGATACAATTGACTAGACAACTACAAAATCAAATGTACAGTCAAAAGGAAGATTTGCCTTTTGACTAGTGACTATAACATGCCATAGCTCACATCCTAATATATTACAAAAAGGATAAAAGTACATAAAGTAAAAAGCACAGACTCAAGACCTCAATGTATAGTTACCAAAAGCATGGACCTTTTCACCAACTCATATAAGTTGGTGACTTTACAGAGTTGCAGCGGAAAGGTGGTCCAGTTTTATGGTAAAGTACATCAGATAAAGACATATCCTCAAAAGGCTTCGGAAGAAATCTGTCTTCACTCTTTGGCGTCGGAAGACTTTGTCTTTAAAGCTTCGAAAGACTTCACTTTTGGCTTCGGAAGATGTTGGTCTTGGCTTCAGAAGATTTTACACTTAGAATATTTCTAGTGCATGGTGTAAAACTTCTGAAGCATTTCTACTTCTGTTCTTCAGTGCATGCATGCAGATAGACTTTGGATGTTTTGGTTGCATCAGACTTATAGGAATCCTTACAAACTCCCCCTAGGCTGATGCTACCAAAACATTTGAAGATCTTCAGCTGTTGACAATCCTCATAATGATGATGACCATGCCCTTCTTCATCAGATGGTCAGGATCACTCAAACTCTTATAATATCTTCTCTTTCCAAAGAGATCATGCAAAGGTAGGTTGAATAAGTCTTGCACTGTGTAGACATTTTCAATACCTTGATCTCTGATCACATGCCATCTCTCTGGATTAGTTGTGAAGGTCTAGGATAAGATGGGTATCTCAGCTGCAAGATGAGCCACTTGAATTGGAGTTGATTGGGCTGCCTCTTCATGTACTTCCTCAGGTTGATCTGACTCAGCCTGAGATGTAGAGGTGGATGATTCAGGCTTCTTCTTCTTTGACTTTGGTTTGGAAGCCATCTTCTTCTTCCTCTTAGATAACTTTAACTGAGAAGACTGGTCTGCAATACCTTGTTGATCAGTCTTGTCCTGCTCAGTTGGGTGTTCCTCCCTCACAGGTTTAGAAAGAGAGGGAGTTTGACCCTGCTGTGGATCAGAAGATGAAGCTTGCTAAGGCTCAGCAGGAGGTCCAGGTTGTGTTGTCTCATGTTGTTCAACCTTAACCTCCACTTCAGGTGGAGCTTGACTTGGAGGGGAGTGTAAGTCAATCAGCTCTCCACTCTTGATCTTCTGCTTGATTACCCTGATATGCTCATCCATTGTGAATAGAGACATAGGGCCAAGTCTCCTTCCGGAGAATCCATACAGCTTCAAGAAGCTCATCATCCTTTGTCTGTCTTCATACTCTTTTGGATGATGGCTCTTGACTTTACAGCTTCTTCCCTCATCTTTCTCTTTGTTGCCTTTTGTTCTTTGAGCACTTGAAGTTCAAGCTGTTTGAGATACTCAAACTCAATGTACTCAAAGGACAAGGGAAGAAGTGCAGATGCATGGTAGAGACCTGTGGAACCCAGGTAGTTGATCATGTTTTGCCTATCTGTTTCCTTGTCTACCTGAGGTTCTTGTGTAGCTGCCACAACCTCTTGCACAGGATTTTCTTGAACTGGGGAGAGAGTAGGAACATGCTTGTATAGCCTTTTCTGTCTCTTCTCCTTTTTGAATTGGAGAAGTAGCCTTGCATCCTCTGCTTCCTTCATCTCTCTTGACACTTCCATGTCAGCCAGTTCATTTAGTTCCTCTAAGGGGAGAGATATAATCTCATCTATGTCATAGTTCCTGGTCTGCAGGTAAGTAATCCTGACTGCCCTCAACTCATTATCTTAAGTGTTTGGTCTGGGGGCAGTCCTGATTGTAGCTTGCATAAAGCTGAAGACCCAGAGGAACTTTCTCCCCTTAGCTTCCTCTTCCTCTCTCTCTCTCCCCTTCCTCAATCTCCCCAGGAGTTAGAATCCTTTTCCCTTTGTCACCCACAGACCTTTGTGACACAGGGTGGAGAGAGCTTTGGCCTTCTTGCTTGATGTAGCATCCAAGCTCTGGTCAGAGAGAGGTTGTGAGACATCTTCACCATCTAGTGTTTCACTGAGGGAATGAATTTCTGAAGCAGTTGTTGGTGTGACAGGGCTCTCAGGCTCTATCACTGGGCCTTCAGCCAAGGTTTTCCCTTTGAAGCTAATCTCAGGGTCTGCATCAACATCCAGTTGACCAATGACATTACCTGATTGCCTTTGTCTCCTTCTAAGGCTGAACTCTTCAGTAATTCTGTCTTGAATTCTGAGTGCTAACCTGTCAGCTTGTCTTGATTTGCTTGGATTGACAAGTGGCATGTTGATCAGATCAAGACCTTCATAGTAGTTCAAGGTCTGAAAATCAAATACTTCTTGCTGCCCTTGAACTCTATGAAGAATGAGGGCTCTTCTATCAGCATCATACCTCCACCCAATAATGTAGTTTGAAGTTCCTTGAGGTGGGGATGGCATAGCCCTTGGAATTCCTTCCTCAAAGAGACTCCTGATGATAGAGTCTATAGAGTCCACATTAATGTGAACTTGAGGAAGTTGCTGAGTATGCACAATTGCAAGTGAGGATGGTGAGTCCTCAATGTCCATACTCCCTGAAGAACTCCCAGGTTCTGTGACTGTAATGACTTTCTCCCCTTTTTTGGTAGCATCACCCTCTTGCATAGGTAAGCTAGGAGTTAGGTCAATCACATTCAAAGGTTCTTGTGTTCCTGGTTGAGCTCTCCTTAAAGGTCTCCCAGCTAGTTTTTCCCTGAGATAAGATCTCTCAAGTTGCTGATCATTAACCCTATTTTGCAGGGTAGTCACCTAAGATTCAAGGTGATTAACCTTAGAGACTAAATAGGAGCATGTTTTTGATAGTTTTGGCATCTTTAGTCTCGTATTCCCCTCATCTTCATCAGAAGAATCATTGGGGGATGAGATGATTGGACCAAAATCCTCTCTCTCACCACCAGCTTCAGGTTCTTGGCTGCTGGATTTCCTCTGCACATTGACAGCCTCAGTTGAAGTGTCAATGGTCTGAGTTTCTATGGTTGAGGTCTTTATGATGTAATCACTTACAGAAGTGAGAGCCTCTTCCATATGGACCTCCTGAACAGGGTCAGGAAGATCCACCTCAGTGATAGGTGACTGATGTGGGCTAGACAAAGGAGACTCAGAAGTACTCATCTCTCTTTGAGTAGGGGAAGAGTAGAAAGACTCATGGTACTCACTGAAACCTAAGTCCTCATCAGTATAGAATGAGAGGTTGAGAATGGGTTGATTTAAGTCTAAAGGCTGGGGATGGTAACTGTCCCCTGAAGGTTGTTCACTTAAGTGTTGAGACTCAGAGTGAAGGCTTAAGGCAGTTGGGCTTGTGAGCTCATCAGGGTGAGCATGAGGAACATCACCACTGATTCTTGAAGAGATGGGAGTGGTTTGCTCCTCAGGGGAAGTGGGAGCTCCAGTGTCCACTTCCTCCTGTATGGGTGAGTGTATGGGGGCCTGCACAAGCTCAATAGCTTGAGCAGGGGTTCGTTTGGATTTTCTTTGGTAGGTGAGGGTAATTTGTGGTCTTTTTGGTGGTTGGGAGGTAGAAGGTGCGGGTTCAACACTAGCTTGTGTTGCTAGGTTGTCACCTTGAGCAATGAGCTCTAACATTTTTGGAACAAGGGTTGTTTCTACCCCTGAGAAGCCTACAGTTGGCTTCTTCAAAATTTTAAAGATGTCGGGCTTCATCTGTCCCAATTTAAGAATATTATCTGTTTCCCTCAACTGTGAGCCCAGTTCACAGTTGAGAATGTGTTGAACATATCTAGGAAACATATAATACTCTAAGGAGTCCAAGTTAGCAAGCAAATTTGTATAAACAAATTGAGGGTACCTGAACTTGACCCCTTGAACCATTCCATGCACTATGAAGGACAGATCCTAAGGAATCTGGTCCCACCCTCCATGCTTGTTAGACAAGCTGTGGATAACCACATGAAGCAGGTATTTCCACTAGGATGAGACCTTCCCGTTCCTGAAGGTCTTTACAGAGAAATCTCCCTCGTAGCCCATCTGCTCAAAGGAATGATTTACGGCTTCCTTTGGGAAGGACAACTCACCTTCTTCATCATCCAGTTGTAAGTGAGTGTTGATGATGGCCGGAGTGATGAAGATTGTCCTCCCCTGTATTGTGGCAGACAGTGCCTTCTCCCCATCCATAATGACCTCTTGGCAGGTCTTCTAGAATTCAAGCAGATGATACTCATATAGAGTAGGATCAATGGTTAGGGAGGTGAAGTAGTTGGATAGAGCCAAGAAACGACAAACCTCTAAGAAACTTTCATCTTTCTCAGAGCTTAATAGAGCAACCTGGTTGTGTTGCCTGTGAAGTTGCATGGAGAAATCTGGGTTGTTTCTGCGGTTTAGGTTGGCCATTTGAGAAGCTTAAGGGTGAAGGAAGATGAAGAACAAAGGCGGTTTGAGAGAATTTAGGTTTAAGGAATAATGTAATTTGAAGAAGATAGTGAGAGAAGTATATGTGAAAAGGTGAAAAGTGTTACTTTTGCCCAAAAAGTAGTTTTCTTGGAAGTCGAGAAATCTTCTGAAGGTTATTTGCTTCGGAAGTTCTGAAGAAAGAGCTTCCGAAGGCAAATTGACTTCGGAAGAAATTTCAAAGTTTTTGAGAATTTTGCTTCAGAAGAGAATTAACACTCAGAAATTTTTATTCTAAGGAGAATAAAAACTTCCGAAGGTAAATTGCTTTCGGAAGAAACTTATTTTTTGAAAACATGCAGAGTACTTAAGTTGATTTTAAGCTTCGGAAGATATTTCAGAAATTTCTTCTAAAGGTAAAGTTACTTAAGTAGTTATTTGTTTACTAAGACTTAAATTTCTTCCGAAGGTAATTTTAAATCTTCCGAAAAGAAAAGAGATCAAATTTTTCAAAAATCTAAGAAAAGTCTTTTGAAAAGATTTTCTTCCAATGAAAACAAGGGCTTATGAAGGTGATAAAATAGACAACTTAGGACACACAGGTTTTAGAAATAAATATGATTAAGTTTTAAGAAAAGCTATTCAAAGTTAATCATCCCAATAGCTGATACAAGATATTTAAATCTCTGCTCATCAAAAGCTTTGGTGAACAGATCAGCATATTATTCATTTGTGTTAACTTTGACTAGTTTTATTAATCTCTTTTCAAAGTTATCTCTAATCAAATGATACCTGATATTGATATGCTTTGTCCTTAAGTGTTGTACAGGATTTTCTGTGATTGAGATAGCATTGTTGTTGTCTATGTGGATAGGAGTCTCCTTGAAGTTTAATCCATAGTCCAACATCTGATTGTGAATCCAAAGCACTTGAGCACAACAGCTTGCAGCAACAATGTATTCAGCCTCAGCAGTTGATGCAGACACACAGGATTGTTTCTTACATTTCTAGGAGACTATTCTTCCACCAAGAAATTGACATCCCCCTAATGTAGACTTTGCAGTCATGTTGCAACCACCATAGTCACTATCTATATAAGCATACAGATTAAAGTCAGAATTCTTTAGATATCAAAGGCCAAGTGATGGAGCACCTTTGAGATATCTTAAAATTCTTTTGACAGTAACCAGGTGTGACATCTTGGGGTTGGCTTGATATCTTGCACAAATGCATGCAGCAACACATGATATCTGGCCTGCTAGCTGTGAGGTACATAAGAGACCCAATCGTTGCTCTATAGAGATGCTCATCAACACACTCCCCCTCAAGATCAGGTCCAAAGGAGTGATTTCTGGCTATGTGTGTCTTAGCAACCTTACAGTCAGTCATGTTGAACCTTTTAAGTATGTCTTGTGCATACTTTGACTGACTTATGAAGATGCCATTGTCAACTTGCTTCACTTGAATTCCTAGAAAGAAATTGAGTTTCCCCATGGCACTTATTTCAAACTTGTCCTTCATCAGCTTCTCAAAGTCTTTGCAAAGCTTTGGATTAGTTGACCCAAAGATAATATCATCTACATATACTTGAACTAGCATTATGTCATTTCCTGTTTTTTTTATAAAGAGAGTTCCATCTATAGTACCTCTTTTGTAGCCATGCTGAAAAAGATACTGAGATAGTCTCATACCACTTCATTGGTGCTTGGTGTAGCCCATAAAGAGCTTTATCAAGCCTGCAGACATAATCAGGATGATCAGAATCTGCAAACCCAGGTGGTTGTCTGACATACACCTCTTCATCAATCACCTCATAAAGAAAAGCACACTTGACATCAAGTTGGTAGATCTTGAAGTTCTTGGATGCAACAAAAGCTAGGAATATCCTAACAGCTTCAAGTCTTGATACAGGAGCAAAAACATTTGTATAGTCAATTCCTTCTTCTTGAGTATACCCTTGAACAACTAGTCTTGCCTTGTTCTTGATGACAAGTCCTCTATAATCCTTCTTATTCCTGAACACCCATTTGGTTCCTATGGTAGCCTTCCCTTGAGGAAGAGGACATAGGTTCCAAACCTTTTGCCTTTTGAATTGAAGCAACTCTTCTTGCATAGCTTCAACCCAACTTCCATCCTTTAGAGCCTCATCAATCTTCTTTGGCTCTATCTATGATAAGAAACAAGAGTGAAGACAAACATTTGCATCATGGGTTTGTCCTCTTGTTCTTACCCCTAAATAAACATATCCAATGATGTTTGTGGTGGGGAGAGAATTGTGGATCCTTAGCTGAGGGATCACAGCAAGTTGCTTAGACAGATCTAAATTAGAGAAATTCTGATCTGGCAATGAGGATTCACCCTCCAGATCAGCACACTTATCAAGATTGACTTGATCCAATAAGTGTGTGACATCATTGATGTTGTCTTCAATGGAGTGGTTATCAGCATCAAGAAATTCCTGATCACTTTCACCACCACCATTTTCTCCAACATTTGAAGCTCCTTCTTCTGAGTTTTGTGCCTCTAAGCTGGAATTTGAGGGCACCCTAGAAGCATCAGCAAAATTTGTCATTGATGTGCTGGTAGAAACTTCATTTGCAGGATTAGTTACCACTGGAGCTGAAGATGTGTAGCTTGAAGGTCTTCTTAGCTTAAATCTTGGGTCAGGATCACCTGTAGGTAGTATATCTGTGGGTCCTAAAACATGCTCACAAGATTTGTTAAAACAGTTGGTAACTATATCAAGATCAAATAGCCAATCTGGACCAGAACCTTTCACACTGGGAGTATGCTCATTGAAAGTCACATTGACTAACTCTTCAACTACTCTAGTCCTGAGATTCTATACTCTATAAGCCTTAGCTTGAGAAGAGTATCCAATAAAGTGTTCATCATCTGATTTCTCAGCAAACTTGGCAATTTGATCTTTGGTATTCAAGATGGTGCAAGGACATCCAAATGTCCTGAGAAAACCAATAAAAGGTTTTCTCTTGTGCCAAAGTTTATAAGGAGTCTTACCATGTGTCTTAACTACTAAAACTCTGTTTTGCAATTAGCGAGCAGTGTTCATTGCCTCTACCCAGAAGGTGATGGGCAGTTTAGAATAGACAACATAGTTCTTGCAGCTTCAATTAGTGTTTTGTTTCTCTTTTCAGCAACACCATTTTGCTGAGGAGTCCTGGGAGCACTATATTGTCTTGTAATACCTTTTTCATCACAAAATGTATCAAGGATTTGATTCTTGAATTCAGTTCCTTGATCACACCTTATGGTTTTGACCTTGTGATCACATTGATTCTCAATTTTTAAGATGAAAGTCTTCAGAATCTCAGGGGTCTCATCCTTAGTTCTAAGAAAGATGACCTAAGTGAACCTTATAAAGTCATCTGTGATCACCAAACACTAAGAGGTCCCTCCTAGACTCATTACACTGGTGGGGCCAAAGAGATCCATATGTAATAAGTGTAGGGGATTAATGATGGAATTTCTTTCCTTTGGCTTGTGAGATACCTTGTGTTGTGACAGGATCAACGATCACAAGTTTGAAGTATTAGAGTGTAATGCAGCGGAATGAAGAGAAGAATTAGTCAAATTATAGCAAGAGTTTGTTACTTGTAAACAAATGCGAGAGAATATTTTTCTGTGATTAGGAATGTTTCAATAATGCCCAATATTATTGCTAAATCATTCACAGTTACAATAAGGTTGGCACTCCTTATATAGAGTGCAATCACTGCTGTAATCACGGGATGGTGATTACTAGCAGATTTAGTACAAAAATAACTAATACTTAATAAACTACTGAAATGTTCACAACTACTGAGAACATGTCAGAGTGCTAAGTATAAAACATAAAACAACTGAAAAGGAAACTACTGATACTACAACGACTGAAGAACAAGCTCTTCAGTCGTTTTACAAAACTACTGAAAAGAAAGAACATAAAACTACTGAAAGTAAACCGTCACAACTACTGAAGAAGTCCTCTTCAGCTGTTGTGACAACGTCTGATACTTTGTCTTCAGCACTTGTCTTCAGACTTTGTCTTCAGTTGTTGTCTTCAGACTTTGTAATCAGTTGTTGTCTTCAGCTGTTGTGGACTTCAGTAGTTGTTGTGACGTCTGTGGAACTTAAAGGTTTTTCTGATCCGGCTCATTGGTTCTTTTGGTCCAACAAACTCCCCCTGAACCAATGCAGCCAAAACCTTTAACTTTATTGAGGTCCCACTTATTGTTGGCAAAATGGTTGGTCTTTTTCCTTCTTGATCAGTTGAGAAGATGACCCATATAAGCACCGGCCTGGAAGTAAGTCTCTGATGATTTGGTTGGCAAAGTATGGATGGGAGCTCTGTATTGGGGAATTGGACACTGAGCTGTTCCCCCATCCATGAAACTCACTTCCCATGTATAAGCCTGTAGGATTCTCTGGTGTATGCTCTGAGAAACATGATTTGTTCTTCCATAGTAAGATTCTCTGGTTCACCATCGAACAATCCTTCACGCCCATACAGCTCTGAGATGTATTTGGCCTGTTTGCCATTTTTGAGCTCAACTGTTGTGATCTGTCTGTAGGCAAACTCATCTGGGTGATTACCTTCAAGTAACAGACTGAGCTCATTTTGTTTGAAGTTCTCAAGCTTCTTGTAGACTAACCCCTTCTTGATTACTCTGTTTTCTAACATCTTTTGGGGAGGCTGTTTAGTCTCATAAGCCTTCTTGAAGTCTTCTACAATCTCCCAGGGTGATACTACAAGGACCACTGTGATCTCTTCATCTACGATCCTTTTTATCTGGCCCTTGTATCTTGCAGGAATGTCCTTCTTCACAATTCTGTGAGCCACCCTAGGATCAGGCCATATCCTCACCTTTTCCTTTTGATATTGAAATGTGTTGGCAAGGGTGTACAGTCTCAGAGCTTCTTTCTTCATACTTATTATTGATGAAGAAGCAGCATAAGTTTTATCTATACTCTTTAGCATCTCCTCATCATGAAGCCTTTGCAGTTGCTCTTCTTCGATCTTTACTCTCACAGTTTCCATCTGTGAGGTGGGAGTGATGGGCATAGATTTGGCTTTAGGCAAAGTTAGGACTGCAGAAAGAGGCAACCTATCTTCTTCCTCATCATCCTCTTCTTCTTCTTCTTCTAGCCTCAACATCCTTCTCTTCTTCTTCTTGGATGCATCATCGGCTGTTGGTTTTGAGGGTAAAGGAGTTGGTTTAATGGGTTGTGGTAGTGGTGATTTTGAAGTGGTAGGTTTTGCAGGTTGTTCTAGCATTCTTGTAATGAGTGAGGCTTTGGAGTATTTTGCTAGTTCGTTTCTGTTTCCAGCACCTGCTTCATTTAGTGCTTCAATCACTAATCCCTTTGTGTATGCTTCAGACGTACAGATCTTGGTGGTTATTGCCAAGATACTGTCCCTGGTCCATGACTTAATCTCTATCAATGATCTTCCAAGATACTTTGCAATGAATCTGATCATGATCTCCAGTCTTTCTCTTTCTAGCACATCATAACTTGCCCATCTTGAGTTAATTTCTTCAACTTCAAGTCTTCTAATCTCTGAGTCAAGCTGTGCAGTATCGAACCCTTGTCTGTATAGTTGATCAATAATGGAGTCCATAGATTTACTATGTGTAGCATCCGCCATTTTGACCATCTCATCAAGTTGGAGTTCTTTTTCTTTTCTTTCAATCTTCCTCTTCTTATATGTGATGTGAAAGTCTTTGTGACTTTCACTCACTTGATCAGTGTCAGCTCCCTTCACATACTCTTCCTCCTTCTCAGTCTCTTTCACAACCTCTTCTTCCTCCTGTTCTCTCTCTATCAATATGCTCTTCCCTTTCACTAACTGACTCTCCCCCTTTTTGGTTGCATTGGTTGCAAGGGTTTGAGTAGTAGAAAGCCTTGTGCTCACAATCTCCTCCACCAGTGGCTGTATGATTGAGGGAAGTTTGTCATCCAAGGTTTTGATCACAATGTCGGTGATCATTGGGGTGATGAGAGGTAGGGATTTGTGGAATATAGCAGCTGTTTGCTCAGAGGGGTTCTGTCCCTGAGAAGCAGTGCCAGAAGTAGAGGCTGGTGGATTGAATGTTTTTAGTGGCTGAGTGTTTAGGAGACCTTCAGGTGAAGGTGCCATCTGTGGGTGTATGGTGGTATCAGATGGACTTGCTTCTTGAGAGAATTGGTCAAGTAGTCTTTGTAGTCTACTGACTTCTTCCTCAAGAATTGTGTTCTGGGCTAGAACATCATAAAAGAAGCCCAGGTCATCATCAGCAGATGCTGAATCACCTGACCTCCTGCTAGTAGCAAGATGTACATGCTCTGGGTGTAGACCAGATGTAGCATGTGCCCCTTTTTCTTGGAACTGGGGACTTCCAGCCTCAGGACGATGTCCTTCATCAGCTGTTGCCTCTGATGAGGTCTTAGCCATGTTACCAGCCTCAGTCTGATCATGTGCTGATGCAGAAGAGGTGGCAGCCTCACCAGATATTCTTGTCTCCGTATCTACACTAGGAGACTGAACATTTAAACCCCTGTGCTGTGGGTTGTCAGAAGCATGTTGATCCTCTACCTCAATATCTGTGGTTTTCCCTTTAGGTAGTTGTTGGGGAGGAGGAGAGGCATGCAGCTGAGTCAGCACATTTGCAATTATAAGTGTTGGACTTTGGGGGGCATTTTCATGAGGAGATAGGGTATTATGCACCTGGGGAGAATGGTGTGTTTCAATGGCAATCTCCTCAAATGAGGAAGATTCCAGATTTGTGGGTACCCCTTCTTTGGTTGCTTCAGGTTCCTTTTGAGAGGAATCCTGAGCGGCTGTGGCTGGGTGAGTCTCTGATACTACTGGGGGGTTTACACCAGTAAGTATATCCTGTCTTGGTGGTACAGGAGCATCTTCAGGGGACTCATCTTCCTGAATAGCTGTTTTGGTTCGTTTTGTGTTTTGGTTTGGTGGGGACTTTGGATTTTGTGGTGGTGGCTGTGGGTTCCAGCTGCGTGGGTTTGCGCAGCTTGGCAGCCATTTTGAGTGATTGGTCAGAGTTGTGCCGGGAGTATACTTCAGGCAATACAGCCATAGCAGGGACTCCCAGGCCAACAAGTCCCTCAGCTTGAAGCTGGTTTTCAATTATGGCCATTATAAACCGAGGATATAATATCCAACGGTTAGAAAGTTGTTTTTGGGCCATATCCTTGAGCTCTAAGAATAATATTTCAGAAAAATTTAAAGGTTGTTGCTCAAGGATAGAGTACAATACCTGTTGCCACCTTGTGGACATTTGATCCCATGATGAAGTCTTTGGAGCCAGGCAGACATTGACCATATGAAAGATAAGCCGTTCAGCATCCTGGAAATGTTTCTTCAATATGGTAGAGGCACTCAGGTTGCCTTCGTATCCATGGTGGGCAAATGATAGATCAGTGGTGCCCTTTGGATAGCTAGTCGGGAAAGTGGCATCATCCAGATTGAGGGTTTGGCGAAGAATCTCTGGATTGATGACCACCTTTTGGCTATGGACAAACGAATGAAGTGACTCTGTGTCATTCTCCTCAGAGACAAGAGTGACGTTTGTCCAGAATTGGCTAAGGGATTCGGCATATATGGTGGGGTTTATCAGAAAAGCTGTTTGGTAAGGTGACTGGACCATTAAATCAATGGCGTTGTGAAACTTGGTCCAGAATGGTGATTTAGTAAGGTGAGCGACACAGTTGTGTCGTGGTTTTAGTTGCATGGTCGCCATAGATGAAGAGAGGGTACAGAGTTTTTGAACGTTAGGTTTGAGAGGAAAGGTGAGAAAAACTCTGGTGAGATAAGGGATTTATAGGGTAGGGTTATGAACCGACTGAAGGTTTTGGTGTTAGTCATCATTTGGTGAAACTGGTGATGACGTGGCATTAACTTTCAGAGGTTTGAAATGACTGACCGTATTGGTGTGATCATCAGTTGTTATAAAACAACTGAAGACTTGGGTTTAACCGTCAGACATTGAAACAGCTGAAGTCTTTGATTTAGTCTTCAGTAGTTATAAAACTACTGAGGACAATTCCGACTTCAGGTGATGAAACAACTGAGGACATGGTGTTTGTCATCAGTTGGTGTAAACAGCTGAAGACTTAGTGCAATGTCTTCAGTAGTTGTGCTATGTCTTCAGTTGTTTAGAAACAGCAGTTGTAAAAACAACTGAAGAGAAATTACTCATCAGCTGTTGTCGTCAATTCTTAGCTTTTCAGCTGTTTCAGTCTGACCTCCACATTTAAATCCGAGTTTGATGTTTCATTGGTCATCAGTACTTATCTGCATTTCTGACATGCAGTTGTAGTTACATCAGCTGTTGTGATTTCATCAGCTGTTATAACTACATCAGCTGTTTTAACAAATGAAGTACTTATATATGACATGGTTACCAATGATCATCAGTATTTATTACTGAGATTATCGGTAGTTGTCACTTATTCTAGCTGCAGCATACCAAGCCTTAACACCAGGTTGTGGAAGGTTGAACTATCCAAAGGCTTAGTAAAAATGTCTGCAAGCTCATCAGCACTAGGAACAAATTTTGGATCAATCAGACCTTTTTCAAAACAATCTCTAATAAAATGATGTCTGATTTCAATATGTTTAGTCCTAGAGTGCTGGACAGGATTCTTGACAATACAAAGAGCTGAAGAACTGTCCATTAACAATGGAGTCTTAGTCTCAGTTATGCCATAATCCAATAATTGGTTTTGAAGCCATAATACCTGAGATGTACAACTTGCAGCAGCAATGTACTCGGCTTCAGCAGTTGATGTAGCAACTGAGGTTTGTTTCTTACTCTGCCAAGAAATCAAACAGTTGCCTAGGAATTGGCATCCACCAGAAGTTGATTTCCTGGTCAACTTACACCCTGCATAGTCACTGTCAGAAAAAGCAACTAATTTACCAGAATGTCTAGTAGAATACCATAAACCTAGAGATGGAGTGCCTTGCAAATATCTAAAGATCCTCTTGACTGCAATCAAATGAGACTCCTTAGGTGCAGCCTGAAATCTAGCACAAACACATGTAGCAAACATAATATCTGGTCTAGAAGCTGTTAGGTACATCAAGGACCCAATCATACATCTGTAAAGTGTTTCATCAACCACTTTACCTTTCTGATCTGTATCCAGTTGTGTGGTGTTGCACATGGGAGTAGAACAGGGTTTACAATTTTGTAAATCAAATTTTTCCAAAAGATTTTTTGTATATTTGGACTGATGAATGAAAATTCCATCAGCCTTTTGTTTGATTTGCAAACCCAGAAAGAATTGTAATTCCCCCATTGCACTCATTTCAAACTTTTGTTGCATCAGCTTTGTAAAGTCATCACACAACTGTGGATCAGAAGATGCAAAAATAATATCATCTACATAAATTTGAACAAGTAATTATGCTGCCCTGCTTTCTTAATGAATAAAGTTTTATCTATGGTGCCTCTAGTAAAATTATTTTCAAGAAGAAAGTTTGATAATGTCTCATACCAGGCCCTAGGAGCTTGTTTCAACCCATAAAGAGCCTTATCAAGCTTATACACCCAATTAGGATGTTTGTTGTCCTCAAAACCTGGTGGTTGACATACATAAACCTCTTCTTTAATTTTCCCATACAGAAAAGCACTTTTGACATCCATTTGAAAAACTTTAAGATTTTGATAAGCAGCATAAGCTAAAAACAATCGAATTGCTTCCAGTCTGGCTACAGGAGCAAAGGTTTCATCATAATCAATACCTTCTTCTTGTGCAAACCCCTGAACAACCAGTCTGGCCTTGTTCTTAACAATAAGCCCATTTTCATCAGTCTTATTCCTAAACACCCATTTAGTGCCTATTGCACACTTACCTGGAGGTAGAGGAACCAGTTCCCACACTTGTTGTTTCTTGAACTGAAGAAGCTCAAGCTGCATGGCATCAACCCATCCATTGTCCTTTAAGGCAATGTGATAATTCTTTGGCTCTTGCTGACTAATGAAGAGAGCATAGAAGCAGAAATTTGACAATTGACTTCTTGTTGATACTCCAGCAGTGATATCACCAATGATTTGAGACATAGGGTGATTCTTCAGATCTTGGTACACAATGAGATCAGTGCAAGTGTTTGTAGCAGGCTCAGCAGCAACAGATGGTGATGGTGAAGAATTTCCTTGAAACCAATCAGTTGATGGTAGTTCAAAGGAAGTTGAAGTTGTAGAAATCTCATCAGCATTTGTTGTGGATTGTGCTGCTGGAGCTGCAGGAACATCAGGTCTAGCTGAATCAGGCAGTTGATCAGTAAATCTGAAGAGGTGAGTACTACTATCATCATCATCAGCACCAGCAGTACCACCAGGTGGAGAACTGTTGACATGAGCAACAGCAGGAGTTTGATGAGGAGCATATTGTAGTATGTCCAAATCAAATATCTCCACAGGATTTTGTGGAATCTTGTCCTTTGGAGATTCATTAAACTTAACATGTAGAGTCTCTTCAACCATCTTTGTTCTACAGTTGAAGACTCTGTATGCTTTGCAAGTTGATGAATAACCAACAAAATATCCTGCATCCACCTTAGAATCAAATTTTTGGAGTTGATCCCTTGTGTTGAGAATGAAACAAGGACATCCAAAAGCTCTAAAGAATGAAATTAGAGGGGCCAAATGATGAAGAACTTCATATGGAGTTTTCATCAACCTCTTATTCACTAGAGCTCTATTTTGTACATAACAAGCAGTATTGATAGCTTCAGCCCAAAAAGTCATTGGCAATCCAGAGTCAGCCAACATGGACCTTGCAGCTTCAATAAGGGTCCTGTTCTTTCTCTCCACTACTCCATTTTGTTCAGGAGTTCTTGGAATGCTAAAATGCCTCTTGATTCCCTTTGAGAGGTAGAACTCATCAAGTGTATTGTTTCTAAATTCAGTTCCATTATCACTTCTAATACACTTGACTGAGAGGGAATACTGCTTCTCAACATACAACACAAAGTTGATAATCTTCTGAGGTGCTTCATCCTTTGAATGCAAAAAGAAAGTCCATACAAATCTGGAGTAATCATCCACAATTACTAGACAGTATTTCTTCTTAGCCATACTCATCACTCTCACAGGACCAAAGAGATCCATGTGAAGAAGCTGTAAGCAGGCTGTGGACTTAGGTTCTTCTATGGAAGGAAATGAAACTTTGTGCTGTTTTCCTTTTAGACAAGCAGTGCAGTCATCTTCACATTTAAACTCCTTCATAGGCAATCCCCTTACTAAACCATGGTTAATCAGCTGATTTATGTTTTTGAGATTAACATGACCCAGCCTTCTATGCCATAGTGTAGATTCTTGAGGGGAAGCCTTGGAAAATAGGCAAGGATGGCCTTTGAGATCTATTTTCTTAGAAAGATCTAAGGCATACACTCTTCCTGTCCTGTTGGCCTTAAGGAGAGTGTGTTTATCCAACACCTTGTCAATCAAACTCAGAACTTTGGATGACAGAATCCGGCAGTTCTGACTTGTGAAAAGAGCAACATGGCCTTTGTCACACATTTGACTGACACTCAAGAGGTTGTACTTGAGATTTTCCACATGGTTAACATCATCAAACTTTATTTCCCCATTGGAAACAAAGCCTTTGCCGATGATGTAACCCTTTGCATCATTGCCAAAAGATACAAATCCCTTCCTTCCTTGAGAGTAGTCATTAAGAAGTGATCTGTTTCCTGTCATATGCATGGATCCTCCACTGTCTACATACCAGATGCCTCTGTGGCATGTTGAAGAACCCTGCAGAACAAAGCAAATTAGTTAGATTTTGAGACCCAAACCTTTTTGGTTTTGGGCCTATTCACATCAACAGATGGTGGACTAACAAGTTTGCTAGAAATAACAGCTTGAGAGGAAGAAGATGGTGGAAAAGAGGAATCCTTTGGCTTGGACCTCCTTTTCTGTGGATTCAACATAGGAACATCTAATTGGTTGACTCTTCCCAATAGATGTTGAACCATCATAACCAGCTGTGTCTGATTTTGTGATAAAGCTTTCAGCTCTTCAGACACATTAGCACTGGAGTTTGATAAGTTCTTATGTTGCACCTTCTTCTTTTGAGCAACCTCAGCTGTTACCTGTTTAACCCCTTCCTTTTTGGATTTCTTTTTGGACTTAAGGATTACAGGATTTGATGTTGCTGGTACAAATGTGGCTTTAAACTCATTTTTCATTTTAACCATTTTCTCTTTAATTTCATCTTTATGTTTGAGTTTGGATCCTCTTTTGTACCAACAATCATCAGTGAGATGATTAAACAAACCACATACTTCACATGGTTTCTTTTTCATCTTATGTTGATCATCAACTAAAGAGGATGAAACTACTGAAGACTTGCTCTTCAGTACTTTGGAAGCACTATTTGCTTTCTTGACTTCCTCTTTAGTAGTCTTCAAACTCTTTCTACTGACAGTTTTCTTTTCAGTGCTGTCAGTAGTTGGAGCTTGAACTTCAGGAGTTAAATCTTGCTCTCCAGTCCTTTCAGGACTTTCAGACATAACTCCTGAGTTGACCAACTCTTTGATCATGTGAGTGTCAGCAATTGAACCATCAACATTAGCTGATAGGTTCTGAGAGGGCTTAGTGCTGACTTCAACTTTTGATGATGCTTTATCAAAAAGTGAATCACATGATGAGGTGGATTGGTTATTGCTTTCTCCATCAGATTTCACCTCTACTCTTGGAGCAAAATCTGTAGGAGGAGCAGTGTGATTATAACCAATGCCAAACTTCACATTGGAAGCTGATTGCTTACTAAGAAGCATCTCAAAACCTTTGCATGATTGCACCCATCGATCACACTCTACTTGGGTGACTGCAAGGGTTTCTTTAAGACTTTTCTGGTCTTCCAGAATAACCTCTAGCTTAGCCTTTTCATCATTTAATTGGCATTTAAGCTTATAAATCTCATCATTTTTACTATTAAGAGCAGACTCATACTCAGCTTGTCTTTTGGAAATTGTTTTCTCAAACTCAAGTTTTTCATTTATTAATGCTACATTTGCCTCTCTAATAGAGACAAAGGCAGCAATGCAAGATTCAGAACATAACTTGGCTTTAGCCTCTGAAGATACCTGAGTTACCTGTGAAGATGATGCAGTTGAGCAGGAACCCTCAGTTGATTCCAGAGCCATAAGTGCCAGATTTCCAAAAGGACTATCACCACCATGTTGATCAGCACTTGTGAACAGTTGTTCATGACCAGACATGTCATCTGGCAAGCTGCTCCAATCAACAACTTCTGGGGTGAAGAAGCTATGTTGTTGAGGTTGAGGGGGTTGATGAGATGGTTGAGGTTCTGGGAGTGCATGAGGTTGTGGTACCATAGGAGCTTGAACTTGACTGGTTTGTGGCATGTAATAACACGGGTAAGGGTAAGGCATTTGACCCTGAGGAACAAAATATGCAGGAGATTGTAGTTGAGACTGATGACTAGAATTGACAGGATGTTGCCCTTTGTTTTGTTGACTATTGCTAGGAAAAGTCACAAAAGGTGCAGAGGAATTAGATCCAGATGATCTACATTCTCTAGCAAAGTGTCCAAGCCTTTGGCATCTGTGACACCTCAACTTGCTCTTGTCAAAACCAACTTTGGTTTTGCCAGAGAGTCCTGGGAACTTTCTTCCAGTTCTTTTGTAGAACTTCTGAGATCTGATATTTATCAAGGCCATTTGGCTCAAAATATCCATCTCTTCTAAGTCATCATCAGCAATCCCCTTGAGATCATCCATGATGAAGCATAGATTGTCATTATTACACCCAGAAAATTGACTATCAACACTCACAAATGCTGAATCAGAAATGTTTGAAGAGAAATCAATATGCTCATCATACTGGCATTCAGATGGAGCATATTCTGACTCATGACTAACCAGAGCAGTGTTGCCTGGTACAAAGTCCTCAGTGAGCTTACCAGATGAAGACAGTTTTCTCTTTTGTTCTATCTCTCTCTCAAATGTGAGCAATTTCCCATGAAGTTGGGTGAGAGATAGTTTGTCCAAATTTGCACTGGAGCGTAGGACAATGGTATATGTATCCCATCTCTCAGGCAGTGATCTGAGAAATCTGTTATTCATCTGAGTATTAGTATACTCATGTTTGACCATTTTCAATTCAGAGATCAAACAAGAGAACCGCTCAAACTGTTGAGTCAGTGTCTCACCCTTCCTATGAGAGAATGTCTCATATTGTTGGGCAAGGATCTCTCTATTATTTGCCAAGACCTCATCTGTTCCTCCAAATTGTTCTTTCAAGGCATTCCAGAGGTCATGGGCAGATTCATAATGCATTAACCCAGAATAAATTTCATTGGGTAGTGCCATGGCTAGAATTCCATGAGCTTTTGCATCTATCTCAAACAATTTCTTATCCTCATCTGAGTATTGATCTTCCTCTTCGGAACCATTTGATTGGTTTCCGGGTTATTCACCATAGGCTTGTGTGGACCATGTACCACTGATGTCCAACAACCTGAGCTGTTAACAGACAGGTGATGGAGCATACGACGTTGCCATATGTTATACTCATTCCTAACCAGCATTGGAGGCTTGGTTGAGGAACCAGTATTGTGAGGATCATTGGAAGGAGTAGTCATTTTGGAACCAAAAACAATTTTATTCAAGCAAAAATTTAGACACACCACAACAAACTCAATGAAAACCAAGAATAAGTCTCAGGATGAATGATTAAAAGCACAGAAAATTCAATCTCTATAACAGTTTCTTGCAAAAGAATGCTAATTCACTCAAACTTGGATCTTGAAGAGCAGTTTCAATGATCAATTATTAGATCGATCAATGATTAACCTGCTCTGATACCATTTGACAGGATCAACGATCACAAGTTTGAAGTATTAGAGTGTAATGCAGCGGAATGAAGAGAAGAATTAGTCAAATTATAGCAAGAGTTTGTTACTTGTAAACAAATGCGAGAGAATATTTTTCTGTGATTAGGAATGTTTCAATAATGCCCAATATTATTGCTAAATCATTCACAGTTACAATAAGGTTGGCACTCCTTATATAGAGTGCAATCACTGCTGTAATCACGGGATGGTGATTACTAGCAGATTTAGTACAAAAATAACTAATACTTAATAAACTACTGAAATGTTCACAACTACTGAGAACATGTCAGAGTGCTAAGTATAAAACATAAAACTACTGAAAGGAAACTACTGATACTACAACGACTGAAGAACAAGCTCTTCAGTCGTTTTACAGAACTACTGAAAAGAAAGAACATAAAACTACTGAAAGTAAACCGTCACAACTACTGAAGAAGTCCTCTTCAGCTGTTGTGACAACGTCTGATACTTTGTCTTCAGCACTTGTCTTCAGACTTTGTCTTCAGTTGTTGTCTTCAGACTTTGTAATCAGTTGTTGTCTTCAGCTGTTGTGGACTTCAGTAGTTGTTGTGACGTCTGTGGAACTTAAAGGTTTTTCTGATCCGGCTCATTGGTTCTTTTGGTCCAACATGTTGCTTCCCTTTCAGGCATGCAACACAGTGGTCATCACTTGTAAACTCTTGCTTTGGTATTCCAGTTACCAAATCATTCTTAATTAATATATTCATGTTTTTAAAGTTTACATGGCACATTCTGTTATGCCAGAGGAAAGATTCATCATTGTTTGCTTCCTGAGGGAGATGTTTCTTGCAAGTCCATCTTGTACATGTTCCCTTTCCTGGGAGCTCTGAGCAGGATGTGCTCATGAGGAATGACCACCCCGGGCCTGAGAACAATGCACTCATGCTCAGTGAAGAGCATGTTATGACTCTGATCACAAAATTAGGATACACTCAGAAGATTGTACCCAAGCTCCTTGACAAAGTTTACCTTCTGAATGCTGAGCTTACTATTTGTGACCTTGCCCCTTCCAGTAATGTAACCTCTTGCATCTCCTCCAAAAGCAACTGGTCCTCCATCAATTCTTTCAAACTTTTAGAGTAGTGACCTATTGCCTGTCATGTGCGTGGAACAGCAACTGTCAATTATCCATACATTTATGTTTGTCTTGAGCTGTTCCTGCACAAAAAAGATGGTTAGTTACATTTGGAAACCCAAGCCTCATTGGTCTTGGGCTTATTAAAAGAAGTTGAAGACAATGCAACAGTAATTGATCCTATAGTCATGCTAGAAGGATCATTTGCTGATGTTGATGAAGAACTTTCAGCCACTTGGTCTTTCTTTGACTTCCAGACCACCTTTGGAAGCTTAGACTTGACCTTCAATACTTCAAAAGTTTTGATGACTTCGGAAGTTTTGATGACTAGACCTTCAGAAGATCTTGCTTTCACGACAGCAGGCTTCAGTGCTTCGGAAGTATTCCTTTCTTCCGAGACCAAATTTTCTCCCGAAGGCAAGTTTCCACTTGTCTTCTTCTTCATTTTGGAGCTTCCGAAGGAAACAGATTTTCCTTCCGAAGCTTGCTTCTTCTTTTCCAAACTCTTAGAAGTTTCTTTCTTGGTCATGTGAAGAGTAATCTTTGGATTGTAAATACAATCCTTAGCAAGATGAGAAGTACTCTCACACATAACATAGTCCATTTTCTTCCTTCTAGGAGTTTTCCATTGTGAACAAGGATGAACTTGATCACTTTCCTTCTCCATCTTCATCTTAGCAGATGCTGTGGCAGTTCTTATGTGGATAGAACTACCTTTGGAGCTGGATGGTTCAGGTTGTACAGCAGTGGTGCACAACTGATCAGGCTTCTTCCTGATGATGGGATGATTTGAACATGAACCAGAACTCTTGTTGATGGAGTTTAAGTTGGTGTCTTCAGCCTTCACCACATCAAATCCTGTAGAGATGAAGACTTGTTTCTGTGCAAAATTGAAGGTGGCCTTGATCTCTTAAGCCTTTTTGGACTTTCTTTTGGCCTTCCTGATCAAGTTTTTCTCCTTGACTTGGTCATCCCAACAGCTTTGCTCTCCTCAGAGGGATGGTGACCCTTCTTAGAATGCTCTTCTTCACTCTTCTCAGAGCCATTCTCCACCATCTCCTCTTCATCCTCTTCAGTCACAGGATCTATGAGGGGAAGCTCATCTTCAAAAGTTCCACACCTAGGAGATCTTACAGACAAGATTATGTGTGGAGGAGCTATCTCACAAGATCCCAGTCCCTGCTTATTTTGATAACAAACTTTTGCGTGCAAGGATGATGATATTATGTTTTGAAGGTCTCTTTTTACAAGAACACATTTTTCTGCCTTAGCTTTGCTGATCACAAGCTCAGCCTGGCATTCAGTCAGCTTAGTAATGAGGTCTTTGATCTGAGTCCTGTAGTTTGTATGCTCATTATTAAGAGTTGAAATGGTTTTCTTTAAGTCCTCTATCTTTAATTTATAATCATTTTCAGCTCTTTTAAAGTCAGCATTTTAGATATTTAAGGACTCAAGATCAGATCTTATTTTTAAGTTATAGGACCTGTATCTATTGATTTTAGCAATGCATTCAGGAGTACAAAGATGTTCCAATACCTTGGCTTCATCGTGGTCTACCATGAGTGCTTGGTTTGGAGATGCATCTTCTACCTGAAAGCTCCAGTCAAAGCCTCCTTCTTCAACAGCAACTGCAGCTTCCTGCTTTGGCTTCTCATTCTCGGGGTCTTTCTCAGTGTAGTTTGGTCTGGTTTGTGCTTGGCCACCATTTGTCCTTGGTGCCTTACACTCCCTTGCAAAGTGTCCCATCTACTTACAGTTGTAACACTTTGCTTTTATCCAACCCAAACTTTCCACTGGCTGCATTGCTTGGAAACTTTCTCCCTGTCTTCTTGTAGAACTTCTTGGCTTTGTGCGTGAGAAGAGCCATCTGCTGGACTATCTCCATGTACTCCAGATCATCTGGATGGATACAGTCCAAATCTTCAAGGGTGAAGAGAAAGTTTCCTGAGGTTTCATCAACAGAGACAAAGGAATGAGAAGAACTTTTCTCTTGGAAAGGACTTCCTTGAGTGTAGCTTTCTCTTGGAGTCTCTGGGAAGGTGATGAAAGGGCCCTTTTGTGAGTTGTCAGGGTAGCATATATGATGATGTTGTGGCTCAATGCTTTCCCTTTCAACCATATGGAGGGCTGAACTCAGTTGATTGCTGGAGTTACTAGATGAGTTTTGCATATTCATCTCCATCTAGTAGCCACTAAGAATACCATACAACTCTGTAAGAGTAAGAGTCTTAAGGTTCTCAGTCCTCTTGATAACAACACAGTAATGTGTCCATTGTCTAGGAAGAGAGGACATAAACTTCCTTACAATGTCCCTGTTCTCAAGAGTTACTCCAACATCCATTAGAGTATCCACATTCTCAACATACCTAAAGTATTGTTGAGTCATGGTTTCACCTACCTTAAAGGTGAAGTTTTCAAAGTGCTGCTTCAGGAGATCCTTCTTGTTCTCTTTTGCTTCAGTAGACCCCTCATACATCAGTCTTCTTTAGAGTAATCAGCCACAACCTTAGGAATCATACCACCACCAGTAGCAGAAGTGGTGCTTGGTATGTAAGGTCCTTCAACAATAGTGTCCCACATCCTGGAGTCTTGACACTTGATGAAGCCTTCCATTCTTTGACACCAAGTATCAAAGTCATCAGGAGTGATCAGTGGAGACTTTGTCATAGTTCCAGTTTCCATATCAGCTTTGGTGATAGCTGCCATTTGAGTTGTTAAGTATTTTGTGTGTGTGAGGGATCTTAAGATGGTGAGATCTTATTTCAAGAGCCTGAAAAGCTCTGATACCAAATGCAGGACCGGTGAAGGGTATGCACTTACAACACAACAACACAATAAGGAGAGTTGCTTAGAACACTTAACAGATCAAATAGGGAACTGGTTAACTTTAGTGAAAGATGCAAAGAACACAAGTAAATATGAGACAGAACCAGATAAACAACACAAGTAATTGGTTTTCAAGAATGTTGTATATTGCTTCTCAAGTTCTATTACAAATGTTACAAAGCATAAAGGAAAGTTACAAGTACTTGAGATACATATACTACATCTTACAGCCGGCCATACTTTGAAAGCCAGTTGGATACAATTGACTAGACAACTACAAAATCAAATGTAGAGTCAAAAGGCAGATTTGCCTTTTGACTAGTGACTATGACATGCCATAGCTCACATCCTAATATATTACAAAAAGGATAAAAGTACATAAAGTAGAAAGCACAGACTCAAGACCTCAATGTACAGTTACCAAAAGCATGGACCTTTTCACCAACTCATGTAAGTTGGTGACTTTACAGAGTTGCAGCAAAAAGATGGTCCAGCTTTATGGTAAAGTACATCAGATAAAGGCATATTCTCAAAAGTCTTTGGAAGAAATTTGTCTTCACTCTTTGGCTTTGGAAGACTTTGTCTTTGAAGCTTCGGAAGACTTCACTTTTGGCTTCAGAAGATGTTGGTCTTGGTTTCAGAAGATTTTACACTTAGAATATTTCTAGTGCATGGTGTAAAACTTCCGAAACATTTCTACTTCTGTTGTTCGGTGCATGCATGCAGAGAGACTTTGGATGTTTTGGTTGCATCAGACTTATAGGAATCCTTACATTTGTTCATCCGCGTTTCTCAATGTTGATGACCAAACACCAATGCGATAGAGGAAAAAGAAATGCTGATGAAGATTAACACATCCGCATTAGTTAATGCGGATGAACAGAAGAAATGCTAATGAAGACTTTTGTACTTAGACTAGTTTCCTTATGTATCGTACATGGGTAGTTTAGTCTGTTTATATTGGCCTGTTGTCAGCCTATAAATAGAATAGAAAAGACCACTTTTGGGAACGACTTGACAACTAGAATATTTTCGATAGTCTTATGTTTCAAAGGTGTCTTGTTACTGTTTCATGCTAAAACCCTAGCATTCATTATAACTTTACACCACCATTAATACAAAAGTATTTATGAGTATTTCAAGCATTCAATGATCTGTGTTTATATAATTCCGCAATATAACCACTGACTCAATCATCATATTCGGTCCTAGTTGATTCACATCAACTGAGAATATCATTCTCGCACCCAGTCAATTGGTATCAGAGCTTTGGCTCTCGGTTCATTTTTAGATCTGCTTAAATCGGAACTGAAACTCAATTGATCTGGTGATTGAGTTACTATTAGAGAGTTTATCTACCTCTAACTAGTATTCATGCTGAAATCCTCCTGAAACATTGGCTGATTCACTATTCATCTGTACCGAACCAAGAACATATCATTGAACAGCTTATTCTACCCGAAAATCAGAACAAGAATATCATAATCCTCAAGTATTAAAGCTAACAGAATAGTTACAGACGGTTCTCAAAACCAAAATAACTGTTACTGTTCATCAGAACTGTTAAAATCTTCAAAATAGACTGTTTGGGTCACTTGGACTTAAAATTAATCTAATTTTTATTCTAAAAATCTAAAACAAGTTTATTACAATGGATTCACATAACTTTTCTGAACTTGGTCATGCTCCCAAACCTGAAATGCTTAAACACAAATCTGAGTTTAAGCAATGGAAAATCAGGTTTATGAATTACATTACAGGTGTAGATCCGGATTATTGGATTTTCATATGCAAAGGACCTCACATCCCTGTGTCACTCTCGGCTGACCAAGCTGCTTTATACAAAACATCAAGAATACCCATTGAAGATCTAACTCTTGATGATGATGACTATAAGAAGATAAAGATTGACCTTAAAGCATACTCCATTCTCACACAAAGCTTTGAAAATGGATGTACTCAAATGACTTGAGAAATATGGAATAGCAAAGGCTGTGTGGGATGCACTGCTCATCATGTGTGAAGGTAGCAATGAAGTGGCTGAAATCAACAAAGACAAGTTGATCAATCAATATGAAACCTTCCATCACTCCAAAGGGGAGTCAATCTTAAAAACAACTGCATAGGTTTGTGCAGTTGGTCAATGATCTTGAGATTATGGGGTTTACATATAAAGTAAAGGAGCTGAATAAGAAGATGTTGCACAGTCTCCCTGAGAGTTGGAAGCAAAATGTAACTGCAGGATCAGTTTTTGTCACTTAACACTTGGTTTTTCTCTCAAACTCACTTATAACCCACTCGGAACAGATGATGAAGCATAATCCCTTCTAAGAGTTGATAATAATATACTAAGTAACAATGAACACAGAGAAATAATTTTCAAGGTACTTGTATATATTACTTCTCAACTCAAAGTATTACAAGACTCTTACAAGCATATTACATGAGTTACAATGAGAAACTATATATACTAGATCCTACAGCCGGATATACTTTGATACCAGCTGGAAACCTATGACCAAAGCATATACTACAATGCTAAAGTTAAGGTATCTTAGATAAAGTATTATCTAAGATATGGTAGTCATGACATGTCCATGACTTACCTTTTGTCACCAACTAAAGTTGGCAACTGTACTAACTGATAAAGGTAAATAGTGGAATAAAGTATGGTCAACTACATGGGCTTTAGAGAAAACGCCATGCAGTATGTCAGAGGTCTGCAACAGAGTGTCAGAAAGACCATACTTATGTCCACTGGTTCATAGTAGTGTCTTCCGAAGGTTAGTTGGCTTCGGAAGAACAAGTTCTTCCGAAGCCACTTATACTTCGAAAGACGCTACTTCTTCCGAGGCTTGAGGACTTCTTTATATCTTTATACTTTGGAAGTTGAACTCTTGATTTCTTTTAAGTCTTGAACTTCAGAAGAGAACACTTTATCTTCAAAAGTTGGAGTTTTCCTTTAGAAGATGACCTTGCACTTGTGTTCGGAAGAACTCCATTTCCTTCGGAAGTTCCTTACTTAGCTTCGGAAGTCCTTTATTTAGTTGCACTAAAATAGTCTAAGTGATTTGGTTTTGGTTGTACCCGCCTTTCTAGATCTATTAAACTCCCCCTATGCTAATGCTACCAAAACCTCACTTATTTATGCTTCTCAAAACCTTTAGCATCGGGGACCGAAGATGCTTATCTCGTTCCTTGTTCTTCCCTGAAGTGGTGCTGAGAAGTTTGCACAAGTCATTCGTGGATAGGATATCCAGTCTGTCACTCTGAATGACATGCACCCTTTGTTGTGCCCCCTGAAGAGAGTTAGTTGATGGGAGTTATGGTCATACTCCCATCTAACTACGGATTCAAGTTCAGGACCTTCAACCATTTGAAGAAAGGCTGCCTTTAGTTGCTGGTCCTTTCCTTTCCTCCTCTCTCAGTTTCAACTCTTCTTCAATCTTGGACCTAGAAGTTAGCTCTGCTAGATGAAGACTTCTCAGATGATTTCTGATGTGAGCAGCTATCTTAGAGTTGGAGGGGTTGGAGAGTGGCTTCTCTGCTAACTCAGCAATGTCAAATCTGCTTAAGTGTAGTAACGATGAGGCATTTAGCTTGTTTAGCTCTCCACTCTCTCTCTCAACAACAAGGTTATGAGAAGAGTCTTCAAACCTCCACTGAATAATTTTCTTTCTAGGAACAAGGGGTTGACTTGGCACTTTGTCCCCTTTCTTTGTATCCAGCAGAGTCACCAGCCTTCTCCTCAGCTTCTTCTCTTCTTCATTTAGTGAATCCGAGTTGAGGCCAAAGAGTTTTGCAGCTTGGTCCAATGTTCCTCTAGGCAGATCAAGGAATTGATCTCTAGTGAGGGAACATGAGGAGCCATCAACATAGGTTAGCTTTACAGACTCCTCCTCACAAGAGATGTTGCTCAATGTTGTACAGTTGATGAGCTTCGTCTTTATCTCCTTAATCTCCTCGAAGGAGAGATGTTTGGAAGGCTGAGGGGATGGTTTGGAAGGTTGTTGGGTAGGTAGTGGTGTTTGGGTTCTAGGAAGTGTTTTGGGTTTTAGGATGGGTAGTTTAGGTGGTTGTGGTGAGGAACTAGGTATGGATGATGGTGTAGGTTTAGGGGTGTTAGGCTCAGAGGTTGGTTCAGTTTTAATGGGGAATGGAAAAAGGATTGGTTCAGGTTGTGGTTGGATTTGAGGTTGAGGTTGAGGTGTTGGTTTGAAGATCATCCCTTGTCCCCTTCTATACATCTCCTTCCTTTTCCCTGAGCGAATGTCAGCCTTTATGTCATTGACATGTCGCTGTAGGGTTTTCTCAGACATTGGACCCACCTGCCTTCCGGAGAAGCCATGAGCCCGGAGATAGTCCTTCATCCAGGCTTTATCACCTATCTTCCTGGCAGCATCGAGTCCTGCTTCTTCCTCCTCCTCCTTCTTCTTCATCCTTAGTTTCTCCTTTGCAACTTTCTTTCTCTCCTTCTCCATTTGATATTGCTCTTTGTTGAAGAGCCATAAGATTGTATCATTGTCATGTGGAGATAGTTCTTGTTGAGAAAAACCCCTGGAGGTTAGGAAAGTTATCCTTTCCCTCCTTAGCTGTTGATCAACCTCTCTTTTCTTTTTCTCTCTTTCTTCCTCCAAGGCCAACCTTGCTGCTTTTTCCTTTTGTTGAATTCTACAGCAAAGTTGCCTTTTCTAACTCAACTAACTCCTCTAATGGTAGCAGGAGTGCATCTTCATTAACAGCTCCCAGCTTGACAAGCCTGTCAATAATGTCCACCCTCCTCTTGTTGTTGATAGCCTCCTGGTTGGCTGCAGCTGCTTTGCTATTTGCAGCTAGCAGCTTCCCAGTTGGGAGTCTACCTTTTCTCTTAATATTTCTAACCTTGCTTCATCCTGAAGCTCTTCCTCAGTCATCTTCCTCTTTCCTTTGTCATCTTCGGAAGTGCTAGACTTTTGAGGTTCTTGAGTGGAGGTTTCAGGTTGAGTGGTGGTGATGGGAGCTGGAGTTAGTGATGATGTTTGAGCAAGGGGTTGGGTGAGAAAATCCTCCCTATTGACCTTAGATGCAAGTTCTAGGAATGCATCTGTGACTTCTAGATCATCGGATAGAGAAAATAGTCATTCCGCAGCTTTAATCTCAGTTTTGGAAGTTTGAAATGGTTCTTCCGAGGCTTTGACTTGTGCTTTGAAAGTCTGTGAGAATACACTCTCTGTCCCAACTATTTCAGTTGCTGGGCCATTAGTCCTTGTTTCCCCTTCGAAATCAATCTCATGTTCCACTTGGACCTTAGGTTGTCCAACTTCTTAGACAGTAGTAGAGGGTGAATTCAACCTCTAGAGCTCTTGAGCTCCAAAGTATATCACAGACATATCAGGACTTGGCTGTTCAATGAAAGATTCCATCAGGAACTTGTTGAAGAACCTGTTGAGATCTTGGAGCATCCTTTGGTCCACTTGAATTACAACTGGAGGAGGCTCAGGAAAACTAAAAGCTTTTTGAATAGGGTATCTTGAAGTTAAGGTAGCAAGAGCTTGACTCTGTGATTCCTCATGTCTTTGTCCCTGAACACTCTCCCCCTTTTCGGTAGCATCATCCTGAGAGCTTGATGATCTAGAGGAAGAGGTCAATGAGACCTGAACTGGTACATGCCTAACAGACCTCTTAATCTGTTTCTCAACTAGTTTGGCCTTGAGATTTTCAATCTGAAGTTGTTGAGTGGCAGACCTATCATCTAAAGTCCTAACCTTAGATTCAAGGTTTGAGACTTTAGAAAATAAGTCTTGAATAATGAGTTGCAGTCTTACCTCATCTTCCTTTGAAGAATCATGGGGAGATGAGGTAACATACCGAGTATGTTCATCCTCACCACCAGATGTGGTTTCTTGGCACCCTGGTTTCCCTTGCCTAATCAATAAATGGCATGATTGTCGTATATTCAGTCTCAGTAATGTTACCACTGTTCTGAAGGTCGAATGAGGCTCCTTTAGTAGTCGCAGCTGAATCTACATGAGTCCCCTCCACCACATCAGTGGGACTCACCTCAGTTACGACTTGCTGATGGGGGCTAGAGATAAGAGGTCTCTAGAGGCTCTGTTGATCCTTGAGAGGGTGTTGTGGATCAACTTCATTGCCCTGAAGAGACATAATTTCCTCATATAGAGGTTAAGCCTAATGACCCGGGACCTTGGTTAATTTCTATTGGCATTGAGCCTATGGTGGGGCTGTCCCTTTTTGGCTGCTCAGGGGAGTATAAAGACTCACCCTGAAGGTTTACAGCTTGGGTTTCAGGCTCATGGGATTGAGATTGTGGAGACTCAATACCCATATTGAGGTCAATTGTGAAGGATGGTGAGACCTCAGATTGGGTGGGAGCCCATTTTTCAACTCTAGTCTTTTTGTATTGAACAGGAGGAGCTTGTTCAATCAGAGTAGATTGAACAAGGGTTCGTTTGGGGCGTCTCTGGTATGTGATAGTGATGGGGTGAGAAGGTAGATTTGGCAAAGTGAGGGTAGTTGCTGGTGTGGGTTCATCACCTGTGGGGTTAACAGGGATGTCACCAGGAGACATTGGCTCAATCATACCTGGAAGCAGCTCAGTATGTCTTCCAGTATAATTGGTGGACACTCTCTTCAAGACTTTGTAGATGGTTGGCCTCATTTGAGGAACTGGGAGAACAGCTGCACAGACAAGCTGACTCTGGTCCAGCTCACAGTTGATAATATGCTGAATGAACCTGGGATACATATAGAATGTTTCCCTTTGGAGTTTCCCCATAAGGTTGAGCAGCACAAATCTTGAGTAATTGAAGCGGAGGCTCTTTACCAACCCATGAACTAGGCATCCTAGTTCATATGGGATTTGATCCCATCCCCCAGACTTATTAAACAAACAATGGAGAACAACGTGAAGTAGCAACTTCTAGTTGTATGAAAATTGAACTTGTAAACAGTAGATCTGCTCACAACTCCACCATATCCCATTTGGGTATAGGTGTTGTCTAGGTCTGACTTGGGGAATTCAGCAGGAGCGCCTTCATCGTGAAGCTCCAGTGCTTCCTGATGAGTTTTCAGTAATGATCAACTCCTGGCCACAAATGCTCGACCTTATTACCCTAACCCCATTTAGGGTTTCAATCTGACCATTGCCCGAGAATTCAGCCATGTGGTTTGAGTAAAGGGTGGGGTAGAGCAGTGTAATAGGTAGACTGGGTGAGAAAGAAAATGATATCTAAGAAGTCAGCATCCTTTGAGGAATCAAGGAGTGCGACTTGGTTGTGTTGAGGGTTAAGAACCATTGTGAGAAAGGTTGCAGTGAGATGAGTTTGGATTTAGGTAAATTGGAGACGAAGGAAGCTTTTAGGGCAGTAAATTTGGTAATAAGATGAAAGTGATAAGTCGTGGTTATTTAAATGAGTGAAATGGCAGTTTTGGGGGTTTGGATAAGGTGAAAGGATGTTTTGGTGGATGATGTGACAAGGTCGGTAAGGTTAAGTCCATTTAGATAATCCGACATTATTAACAAAATCTTTGCGTTTTTACAGAGTGGGGCCCAAAAGATTTCCGTTACACAGTAAAATCTTTCTTCAGAGTATAAGGTATTTCCGAAGGTAATTCTCTTCCGAAGACAATTTCACTTCCGAAGGTAAATTTCTTACTTCCGAGAGTAAAAACTGCTTTTCCGAATGAAGAGTTTAATAAGCTTCGGAAATAGATCTGATATGCAATCAATCGCTTCTTCCGAGACTTAAAACTCTTCCGAGAAGAAGATTTTCGTGGGAGGGATTTTGCTTTGGAAGATATGTAAGACATCTTCCGAGGGTTAATTCCTTTTCGGAAGAATTTATACTTGGTGAAATTTCAGAGAAAGACTTTTTGTAACATGGCTTAGATTGTTTTAACACAAGACATTACATATTAAAAAGGTTTTTCAAATGAGATAGACTAGTCAATGTTTATATCCCAATAGCTGTAATGAGATACTTAAATCTTTGTTCATCAAAGGCTTTGGTGAACAAATCAACATATTGTTCATTTGAGTCAACTTTGATTAGTTTAATCAGATTTTTCTCATGAATATCTCTAATGAAATGATACCTGATATCAATGTGCTTTGTCTTGGAGTGCTTCACCGGATTTTCAGTAATGGAGATAGCAATATTGTTGTCAATGTGGATAGGAGTACTCATGAAGTTGAATCCATAGTCTATCATCAGGTTTCGAATCCATAGAAGATGAGCACAGCAACTAGCAGCAGCAATGTATTCAGCTTCAGCAGTAGATGTTGAAACACAGGATTGCTTCTTGCATTGTCATGAGATGATCCTTCCACCAAGAAATTGACATCCACCTGATGTTGATTTCTTGTTGATATTGCAGCCACCATAGTCACTATCAAAATAGCCATAGAGATTGAAGTTGCTATTCCTTGGATACTAGAGACCTAGTTTAGGTGCTCCTTTAAGGTATCTGAGGATTCTCTTGGCAGCAACTAGGTGAGACACCTTTGAAGCAGTCTAATATCTTGCACATATGCAAGTTGCAAACATGATATCAGGTCTACTTGCTGTGAGATACATCAGAGAACCAATAATTGCCCTATACTGATGTTGATTAGTATCCCCCCCTTAGAGTCAGGACAAAGGTTATGGTTTCTGGGTATAGGTGTTTTGGCTGGCTTACAATCTTTCATATCAAATCTTTCTAAAATGTCATTGACATATTTAGATTGATTGATGAAGAACCCTTTCTTAATTTGCTTCACCTGAATTCCAAGGAAAAAGTCCAATTTTCCCATGGAAATCATCTAAAACTTCTTCTTCATGATGCTCTCAAAGTCTTTACACATTTGGTCATTTGAAGAACCAAATATGTTGTCATCAACATAGACTTGAACGAGCAAGATGTCCTTTCCAGACTTCCTTATGAAAAGAGTCTTATCAATGGTACCTCTAGTGTAACCATTCTTCAGAAGAAACTGAGACAATGTCTCATACCACAGCCTAGGTGCTTGGTGCAACCCATATAGAGCTTTATCCAATTTGCACACATAGTTGGGGTGCTGTGGGTCTTCAAATCCTGGAGGTTGGCACACATAAAATTCCCTTCTATATCCCCATATAGAAAGACACCCTTGACATCAAGCTGGTAGACAAAGAAAATTCTTAGATGCAGCATTAGCAAGGAAGATCCTAACTACCTCAAGTCTTGCAACAGGTGCAAAGACATCAGTATAATCGATTCCCTCCTCTTGAGTGTATCCTTGAACTACCAGTCTTGCCTTATTCTTGATGATCAAGCCTCTATCATCTCTCTTGTTTTTGAAAACCTATTTGGTGCCTATTGGAACTTGACCAGATGGTAGCGAACATAGGTTCCAAATCTTTTGTCTCTTGAATTGAAGCAACTCCTCTTGCATTGATTCAAACCAGATCTTTCAAGGCATCTTCTTCCTTCTTGGGTTCCATCTGGGATAAAATGCATGAATACAAACAGACATTCCCACTGTGAGTTTTCCCTCTTGTTCTCACACCTTTAGAGACTTCCCCTATGATGTTCTCAGCTGGATAACTGTTATGAATCCCAAGTCTAGTGATCACCTCCAATTGCAAAGATAGATCTAGATTGGACATATTTTGATCAGGAGCTTGAACACTGGGACCAACTGCTGTTTCAAACTCATTCAATGAGGACTGATTGAATGAATCAGAAACATCGTTATCATTTGTTGGTTGTGAAGCAACATTAACAGTTGCATGTTCCTTCAAGATGCTACTTCCATCAGCTTGGTGTTGTGCAGTGTCACCAGATGAGTTTTGAGGCTCAACAGGTGGATTACTGGTTGAAGCTCCACTATCCCTTAAGATAGTCATGCTATCAGATCTGCCAATAATGGGAGCTTGGTTTGCTGCAGCTCATGGAGAACTTGGAATAAGTCTGGGTAACTCAAACAGTTTGTCTTCATCAGAATCACTTTGAGTACCTGTTCCAGCTGAAACATTCTCACAAGAGGTTTTAGAATAGTTTGGAAACAATTCTAAATCAAAGATATGATCAGGTTCATTCCCCCTAACACAAGGAGTGTGCTCATTAACGACAATGTTGAAAGATTCCTCTAATTGTTGATTTTTGATGTTATAAACTCTTTAAGCTTTAGAGTTAGAGGAATATCCAACAAAGATAGCATCATCCAACTTTTCAGCAAATTTTGCCAAATTGTCCTTTGTGTTAAGTATGTTACACCTGCTGCCAAAGGAACTTAGAAAGCCAATGTATGGTGGCCTCTTGTTCCATAGCTCATAAGGGGTATTTCCATGTTGCTTAACTACAAGAACTCTGTTCTGCACATAACATGCAGTGCTAACTACCTCTGCCCAGAATGTTAGAGGCAGCTTTGAAGCAGCTAACATGGTCCGAGCAGCCTCAATAAGTGTCCTGTTCCTCCTCTCAACAACACCATTTTGTTGAGGAGTTATAGGAGCACTATATTGTCTGGCAATCCCTTTCGAGTTACAGAATGAGTCAAGAATTTGATTCTTAAATTCAGTCCCTTGATCACTTCTAATTATTTTGATCTTGTGATCAATTTGATTTTCTATTTTAAGAATAAAAGATTTTAAAGTTTCAGCAGTTTATCTTTAGTTCTTAAGAAGAATACCCATGTAAATCTTGTAAAATCATCAACAATCACAAGACAATATGATTTCCTTCCAATGCTCATTATACTTGTGGGGCCAATAGATCCATGTGCAATAAGTGTAATGGAGTAGTGATAGAGTTAACAACTTTAGATTTATGAGATGCCCCGTGTTGCTTCCCTTTCAGGCATACAACATAGTTATCTTTGCAGAAAAATTCCTTTTTAGGCAAACCATGTACCAAGTTATTTTTAGCCAATTTATTTATTGTCTTAAAATTTACATGACACATTCGTTTATGCCATAGTGATGACTCATCACCATCAGCTTTGGAAAGAAAGCATGTAGAAAAATTCATTTTTAGGCAAACCATGTACCAAGTTATTTTTAGCCAATTTATTCATTGTTTTAAAATTTACATGACACATTTGTTTATGCCATAGTGATGACTCATCACCATCAACTTTGGAAAGAAAGCATGATACTTCACCCAGTGGGGAGGCATTGTTCATATCTAGCTTGTATATATCCCTTTTCTTGGGAGATCTAAGAAGCACTAATCCTGAGGAATTGTCATCCCGGGTTTGAGGATAATGCACTCATGTTCTGTGAAGAGCATTTGATGCTTTTGATCACAAAACTGAGAAACACTTAACAGATTGTGTTTAAGCTGTTTGACAAAGTGTACTTTGTCAACTTTTAAATTACCATTGGATATACTCCCTCTACCAGAAATATATTCTCCGGCCTCACCTCTAAACTGGATAGGACCTCCATCAAAATGTTGAAATTGTTAAAGGAGAGATTTATTCCCTGTCATTTGCCTGGAGCATCCACTATCCACAATCCACACATTGTTATTCTTGTCATATGGTTGTCCCTGCACATAAGATGAGATGATTAGGTTTGATTGGAAACCCAAGCCTTGTTGGTCTTGGGTTCTTCCAATGATAGTGACATAATTGAACCAAAGTTTATGCATGGGGGTTCAATGGATGTCTTTGAAGAAGAGGTTTGGGTTGCAACATCTTCCTTGATCTTCCATTCCATCCCTTGATTGATCATAGAGGATGAGTTTGTTGAAGCTTATGCAGCTTGGCATTCTTCCAAAGATTATTTCTTTTCGGAAAAAGCCTTTACCACCTTTTCTTCCGAAGCAATATTCTTCTGGGATGGTTTCAAGGAAACTCTTTTGTTCTTTTGAGTCTTGACAACTTTAAATTCCAAAGCCATTTTCCCTTCGGAATAAGGACTTTCTTCCGAAAGCAACCTTGCTTCGGAAACAAGCTTTCCCTTTTTCATCACTTGAACCATTTGATAAGGTCCAAATGAAAAACCTTCCCTGACTTCTTCTCTTTTAACATTGTTTGCATAATGTGTGCTAGCAGGATTGTAGTAACATGGCCATGTGGTTTTGCATACCACACATTATGCATGCAATGCTAATCTTCTGGGAACTTGAGGATTGCTGTTTCTTGTTCTTCTTTTCTTTTATCAACAATCTTTCCCTTTAACTTTCGATCCTTTAGTAGGACATGAGTACTGGTACTACACCCGTTTCCTGAATCAGAGTTTCCTACCACCTAGAATCCAGTTGAGATGAACAAACCCTTTTGCTTTGGGTCTATCTTCAGCTTGGACTCAGCCACTTTCTTGGTAGTTTTTCTGGCTGCCTTAGCTCTGCTTCTTCTGGCTTTGGTGGTCAGGGGTTGATCATCACTGGTAGGAGTGGGTAAAATTACCTGGTTCTTCCCTGTGATGGTCTGCATCACTCTTTGACTCATGGGAAGGTTGGTCAGTAGATGGAACCTCTTTCTCTTCAGTACCATACCTTGGTTGTCTAACAGACTCATAAGAATGTGGTGGAGCAATTTCATTAGTTCCCAACCCACCTTTGTTTTGGTAACAAAGTTTTGAGTGAGAGGATGATGTTGGGTTTGTTACAAGTTTATCAAAGTTTGTTTAACCATTTAAACAAAAACGCAACAGATATTAAGACATATAAAACTTTTTTTAGATGCTGAAAATAAACCATTTTATAATCAAGAAGGCAAACCCAAGAACAAGGATCATATATGTGTAAACAAATGCTATCAAAATGAGACCAACCATAGGGTGTTCTTAGAATAGAACCTTTCTAAGAACAAGGAGATATGACATGGATAATAGATGAAGAAGATGATGCTCTTGAAAGTAAGCCTCCAAAGAAGAAGACGTCAAGCTAGTATACCCACAAGCTTCTTGCAAACACACCTAACTTGTTAGGAAGTTAACACCAAATCTTCTTCTTGACCCTTCTTCTTGGCCGAAAATGCAAAGAGAAAGAGAGGAGAAGAGAATGCACTTTGTGGGTGAGAGAGAATGTAGGTTGAGTGTAGTGTTCAATGTGTTTAATGTCTTGTAATAAAACAAGACAATAAATCCCCATGTGAACCACGAAGGGGCGGCCGAAATTTTCAAAATGGGTTTCCACCCATTTGAAATTTTTTTATCACACATTATTTACTATACGTTTATGAAATTAAAATTCTTTTAATTTTACAACTCAACCACACTTTTATTTGTTGTTATTTAACCTACTTAAATAACAATACAAATAATTTCTCATGAACAAAATATTCATATAATTTGTTCTATTTCAAATGCAATAATTTAGAAAACCCATTTTCTAAATTGGTGTCAATATTTATTTGCTTGATCATATCAACAAATAAATATTTCTTGGTATTTGTTTAGCTTGTTATTGGGTATGACCCGACTTGGATCATAACGTACTAACCACATCAATCTTGTATATGTCTTGGGCATATAAGATCCAACAATCTCCCACTTGCACAAGATTCATAGAAGATTGATACAAGCAGTAAATGCCGCCTAACAACGGTTTACTACCCTTAATACGTATGACTAAGAGCCATTCAATAACATCATCCCCTTCAAGTACCTTACTCGAAAATGTTTTAGGTGAATCAATCATCTATCCTTTTGTCACAGATGTCATGTTAAATCCTAGAAATACAGAGTGATCATTCTCCATTGATTTAACTTTAGCAGGCCTTAGACATCTTACTCTCAACGAATAAGAGGGACAAATCCCATCTTGACTACATACGTCTCTCACAATCACCTTGTATTATACCTGAATTCAACCTTATGTATAGCCATGTTTCAGAACAACGAAGAACAAGTCAAGGTATAATACTTGGTGAATATCAAGACCCAATATGTATCTCAGGTCAGAGGATACCAAATGATGTTCGCCTTTACTCAAGATTACTTATAATCAATCAAGAAGATTCCATGTAGTAATATTTGAGATGCGGGTCAGTCCAATATTTGTATCCCACAAATATCTATGAACCTTGGCAGCAACCCTTTGCTCCATACTCATCTATATGAATATCCACCAATCTAAGTTCATAATAGTCTTACCCTCATACTTGTTCCCACAAGTATGAACGACTACAGACGTTTTGAGTAAATGATTTACTCATGGATTAAACATGCAAAATAGGAAAATTAGTTGAAACATTATAACCAAATAATTTATTCAAGTAATAAAAGGTTCCAATATCCAAATATAAAATTAAATGATCAAATCCAGTCACTAGAATATCAAAGTCCCATGGCACAAGTATGACCTTCATGCTTTGCCTGCTTCGTGAGTGGATCCGCAATGTTTTGATCCGTGTGAACTTTGCGAATACATATCTTTCCCTTTTCAACTTCATCCCTTATGTAGTTGAATCTCCGCTCAATGTGCCTAGTCTTTTGATGTGCACGGGGTTCCTTGATTTGAGCAATCGCATCCTTGTTATCACAAAGAATTTTTAGGGGGTCCTGAATGGAAGGGACCACCCCTAGATCGGCAATGAATTTCTTCAACCATGCAGCTTCTTGAGCTGTTAATGAAGCGGTGATGTGTTCTGACTCTGTAGTTGATAATGCCACCACATCTTGCTTAGAGCTCTTCCAAGAGACTGCTCCTCCATTCAAGACGATAATGTATCCTGATTGTGATCGTGAATCATCCCGATCAGTTTGGAAACTCGCATCCGTGTAACCTTTTATCACGAGTTCCTCCTCACCAGATCCATAGATTAGGAACATATCTTTAGTCCTCCTTAAGTACTTTAGTATGTTCTTAACAGCCATCCAATGACTATTTCTAGGATTTTGCTGGTATCGGCTTGTCATGCTCAAAGCACATGACACGTCCGGCCTAGTGCATATCATTGTATACATGATGGATCCTATAGTAGACGCATACGAGATTCCCTTCATTTTATCTTGCTCAACCTTTGAGCTTGGACATTGAGTCGTACTCAATATCGTTCTTTTATGAATAGGTACTATACCTTTCTTAGAGTTTTCCATCTTGAACCTTTTCAAGATCTTATCAATGTATGCACTTTGATTTAAACCTATCAACAGCCTTGATCTATCCCTACAGATCTTTATTCCGAAATATAGGCGGCTTCATCAAGATCTTTAATGGAAAAACAGCTTCCAAGCCAGGTTTTTACACCTTCCAAGGTTGGAACGTCATTTCCAAATAGTAGGATGTCATCGACATACAATACTAGGAAGGTGATGATGCTCCCACTAGCTTTCTTATACACACATGCTTCATCAGCGTTTTTGATGAACCCAAATTTGATTACCTCTTCATCAAAATGGTGATTCCAACTTCTTGATGCTTGCTTCAATCCATAGATTGATTTCTTTAACTTGCATACTTTGTTAGGATGTTTTGGATCGACAAAACCTTCAGGCTGAATCATATAGACATCTTCCTCAAGATATCCATTTAGAAAAGCGGTTTTGACATCCATTTGCCAAATCTCATAATCATAATGAGCAGCTATGGCAAATAATATCCTGATAGACTTTAGCATTGCAACCGACAAGAAGGTCTCATCATAATCAACCCCTTGAGTTTGAGTGAAACCTTTTGCTACAAGTCTAGCTCTATAAGTATCCCAGTTTCCATGCATATCAGTTTTCTTCTTGAAAACCCACTTACTTCCAACTACCTTGGAGTTAAGAGGCGGTACAACCAAGTCCCACACTTGGTTGTCATACATGGACTGCATCTCAACGTTCATGGGTTCAAGCCATTTGTCACAATCCAAATTGGACATTGCATCACGGTATGTGGTTGGTTCATCGGAATCTACCACATAGCATCCATCTATGAAAAATCCATATCTTTCGGGTGGATTACTAGTTCTACTAGATCTGTGAACGTTTTGTGTGTATTGATCAACCATTTGATCATCCTTAACATCCTTGTAGGTACATGTGTCCCTAGTTTCTCAACTGAATGTAATATGTCTTTAGTGTCTTACACTTATGTAATAGTTGGGTACTTAATGAAATGTAAATGTTTGGTTGTGTTTATAATGTTTAATATTTTATTAATGAGTTTTTTAACGCATATTGACTTGATTATATAGGTTTGTGGTTGTTTGAATGAATCTTGATAATATAATGATTAATAAATACATTCAAACTTAGTAATATGAAGTTCTCATGCGAATGGCCCATGCGAATGGACCATACACATGAACAACTTCATGCGAATGACTCAGTCGCATGACTGAACCAGGAGACTGAATCAGTCGTATGATTGTAACATGAGATTGGCTCAGTCGCACGACTGAACACTCAGTCGTGCGAATGGATCAACCGCATGGCTCAATCGCACGACTGAACCATACTAATGGTTCAGTCGCCCGAATGAGAAACCCTAACCTATAAATACCACTTAATTCATGGAACAACGTAACAATTCAGATCACTTCGACTCCAGACGTACCCTAGCCGTTCAGCGACCTCTAAGAACCTATTCCAAGTTCACAGATCGCACTAGATCGATTCCATATCGTTCTTAACGTTTAGATTCAATCCATAATTGATTCTACGTGCGTTCTCACTGATTGGATCGCCAATCAAATAGGATTCCACACTATTTGATTCGGTATACACGTTAATCAGTTAGTATTTCGTTCAATACACGATCCTAACAAGTGGTATCAGAGCTTTGGCTCTTGATTACGTGTGATTCAATCGTTTTTGATACAAAAATTGTGTTTTTTCACTAAAACGCAATCTTTTCGTGTCAAACGTGTTGGACCTCATATGCCCAAGACACATACAATATTGATGTGGTTAGTACGTCATGATCCAAGTCGGGTCATACCCAATAACAAGCTATACAAACACCAATTAATATTTATTTGTTAATAGGATCAAACAAAAAATACCGACACCAATTTAGAAAATGGGTTTTTCTAAATTAAACGTTGCTTTTTGTAAAAGAACAACATTATGTGGATAATTTGTTCATGAGAAATTATTTGTTTTATTATTTAAGTTGGTTAAATAATGATAAATAAAAGTGTGTTATTGTTATAAAATTAAAAAAGGTTTTAATTTTATAAAATTAAGGGTTAAGAGTGTAACTTATTTTGAAATTAAAATGAGGGGGAAAACCCATTTTCAAGGGTGATTTTCGGCAGCCCAAAGGGCCTTGGGGGACCAGCCATTTAGTCTTGGTCTTTGCAATACTTTCCCCTCTCCAACACTCATCCATCATTCACACTTTTCTCTCTCACAACAAAGAGCAAGAACTCTCTCAAGACATTGCAGAATTTCGTATTTGAAGCTCCAAAACTAGGCTGAAAAATTCGTTTTTCTTTGATAGTACTTTTGTAGAGTTTTTGGTGTTGAGCTTCCTAACAAGCTAGGTGTTTGGAAAAGCTTGTGGGTATCACAACTTGAGGCTCTCTCTCTTGAGGGCTGGACATTCAACAACATCTCCATATTCATCTCTTACATCTACAACTTTAGTACAAAAGGTTGTATCTTTAACAACCTATGGTTGTTATGTTGTTTGATAGCATACTATTTCATATATATTTCGATCCTCATTCTTGGGTTTTGTTGATGGTTTAATATGGAAAAAATTTTCAGATTACTAACCATATCTTTAATCCATATATCCGCTGCGTTTTCAAGTTTAAATGGTTAAACTTAGTGTTTTAAATGTGACAAAACCCAACAATGGCATCTAGAGCCGGTTATATGAAATATGTGCTTCAAAAGGTCTTGAAAAAATAGTTTTCGTGACCTTTTTCAACCCATTAGGGGCTGTTTTTGTTGTGGGTGTTTGAATCCCTTATGTTTCAAGGTTTAATCTTGCATGCTTTAGTGTAAACCTTGAAAGATTTACATCAAATGGTTGATTATGTTGTTTGGACAACCTTAAAGTTTTAGTTTATGTTGGCTGAAACTCTAGGGCTGTAATAAGGGATTGTTTGTTGTTCTTGGATGTTGAATGTGTTCATATTATGGTGCATAACATAGCCTTGGCCTCATGTGTTTGGTTTTGGTTGATTGTTGTATGTCATGTTGGTTTGTTTCTTGAAAGGGTTGTAATTTGTGTTTTGTATTTTGGGTTGTAATTTATTTATTCATTTGGTTATGTAATAAATAGATTAGGTGCATTTCTTTTATTAGAAAAATTGTATTAGGATATGATTTTTGTAAAAGAAGATGCACAAGATGAAGACTCAAAGAAGGACACAAAAGACATGGACACTTGAAGCATTTGGATGTGAATTCAAGTGGGAGTTCATGGACACATTTTGATGTGTCATCTTCACCCTTAGGAAAGACCTTATGACAACACTTGTGATGTCAAACAAGTGTGGTCAACTTAGTGGCTATGGTTATGCACCCATGTTTGTATGTTTATGCTTGTTTGGATGTTTGTTGTTTGATTGTTTGGTTGATATTTGGATATGCATAACAAACTCATTAACAAACTTAACAAGCTGAAAATTTGATGGTTCTTTATCATTAAGTGGTTAATAAAATATTATTAAAAGGATTAATGGTTTTAATAAAAGAGGTTTTATTAAAAGTGAACCATAGGGTACCTTGTATTTGAAAGCATGCAAATATAAGGTACATAGAGTTTTCTAAACTAAGATTATGAGAACTATAAATTTCTTTTATAAACAAGTTTAACACCATCCTTTTGCACAACACTTGAGTCATTTGGAAACTCTTAATGGGATAAAGGTCACCTAACCATTTTGAGGGAACTCGTGATTTGAGGTGGGGATACCATATTTGTGGGATAAAGGTCACCTAACCACTTATGTTGGAAAACTCACATGTGTGTGCAAGTAGGATAACTTGATTTGCAAACCATGTTAAATGGATCACCTACAATATGGTTTATAAAGGTGTTGATGGGATTAACATGCCGACTATACATATGATGTTTTAAAGTCGATCCCATACCCTAAAAGTTGCAAAGGGTTGCAATTGTCAAGACGTTGACTTCCTTGTTAATTTAAATAATAGGATAAAGGTCACCTAACCACTATTTAAATGTAACGTTGGATTCTAGATTTAAAATTGTGTAAGATACTTAAAAGGGGTTTTAATTATTAAAATATAAACAATATCGAAATTACTAAAATTGAACTTTGTTATATTTTGAGATGGCCTCCAACAATAATGATAACAATGAAATCCCGACCGCTCACTCACTATCACTAAGAACCATTCTCCAAAAGGAGCGTCTAAACCATAACAACTTTATTGATTGGTTTTGAAACTTGAGAATTGTTCTCAAGCAAGAGAAATGATCATACATATTAGACGATCCAATTCCCGATCAACCTAGTGAGGATGATGAGGAGGCCTTTAATAATTGGTTGAAATACACTGAGGACTCGATCCAAGTGTCTTGCCTTATGTTAGCAAGTATGACTCCAGATCTCCAAAAGGAGTATGAACATCATGGAGCATACGACATGATAACCCAGTTGAAGGAAACGTTCCAACAACAAGCACGGGTTGAGCGCTTCGAAACGGTTCGAGCACTCCATGCGTGTCGTATGGACGACACCCAAACTGTTTCATCTTATGTACTTAGGATGTAAAGCCACATTGACCGCCTCAAAAGGCTGAATTGTCCCGTCTCGAAAGAGTTGGCTACGGATTTGATCCTCAACTCTTTGTCAAAAAGGTTTGACAACTTTGTCATGAACTATAACATGAACAGGTGGGACAAGAACATAAGTGAGCTTCACTCTATGCTCAAAACTACCGAGGCGGCCATGGGTAAAAAGGTTTTACCTGTTCTCACCATTTATGAAGGTGGGAACAAGAAGAGGCCTCACCCCGCACCCAACAAAACGGTGTCTTAGACATCTCCTGCTCGTAAAGTTTAGTTTTTCTGGCATACGGCAATTAGGGTTAGTGAAAATTCGTGTTTTTGCGGCCAAAACACCTCAAACCTACAAATTTTCGAAATCCAGTAGCTTCAGTCGCACGATTGACTCAATCGCACGACTGGACACATTCGCATCCCTCATACGCACGATTGGACTCATTCGTACCTCCATTCGTACACCTGAGCAGTCTATTCGCATTGTTCAACCACATCAGTTCATTGGCACGACTGGACCATCCGCATTAGTTCAACCGCACGATTGAACCATTCGCATTGTTCAATCGCATGAATAGCCCAATCGCACAGCTCCATTCGCACAAGTGAAACAGTTTGTTCCAAAAACTAAAGTTAATCGCAACGGAGGACCAATACTCAGCATTCACAGCAGGGAAAGACTCACGTATTCAGAATTTACTGCTACTGGAGAGTGAAGTAGGGAATCACAACAATCCCCCAAAGCTAATCACGTTAGATGAATTCCCACACTGGAAGCAACGTTTCGAGATCTACTTAAATGGAGTAGATCCCAATATGTGGGAAGCAATTGAGACGGGGTATAGTATGCCAGTAGGTGCTGATGGAGTCAAACTTACACTAGGTGGCATGACTGATTGACAAAAAGTCAAGTACAATGCTGAAAAGAGAGTTTATGCTTTGCTTACTCAGTAAATTCCTAAGGATATTTTCCATCAATTTTCTGAGAACAAGCAATCAAAGAAGCTATGGGATGAGCTGGAGAAATGGTATGATGGGAATGCGTCATTAAAAGCTATAAAGGCTAAAGAGTTGAAGAAGGAGTTTGACAACTTCTCATCGATGGGTAATGAGAGTTTGGATGACGTCATCGATAGGTTCTACCACTTGATGAGTGAGCTGCACACTCATGGAGTTACAACGACCATGGAGGACAAAGTGTCAAACTTTGCAGATGGGTTGCCAGAGAAATAGGCTTCTTTTGTCTCTAATCTCAGACAGAATGGTATGCTAGCAAAGTTGAACATAAATGATTTCATTCTGAAGCTGAGAGAGGAAGCATTAAGGATGAAGTACAGAGCTCAAAAGTCTTCTTATACTCAGAATCCGGCACTGTACAACGCGACTCCACAAGCCAAAACGTTTGGAGCACCACTTCAGACAGCTTTTGTGTCAAGCTCAGCTGGTCCTTCTCAAGCCTCTACGTCAGGGTCAGAAACGTCAAGGTCGTCTAGTACCCAATATATTGCATCTGAAGCAAATGCTACAAGACTAAAGACCGAGAATATCGGTAATGTGACAGTAGAAGTAGCAAGATAGCACATGGATCTCTTAGCAGCTGTAGTCCACTCCTATGATGGACTAGTTGCTGGGAAAATTAGAAACTGTCATTTGGCAGACGAGGACTACGAGCAGGTAGATGAGACAGAGCTGGAAAGGATGGATATAATGTGGGCCTTAGCAAGTGCTGTCCGGAGAGCTAAGAAGTTTGTCAAAAAGACCGGACAAAACTTGGTTGCAACTAAGGACACTACCTTTGGTTTTGACAAGAGCAAGGTGACCTGTTTCAACTGTGGAGAAAAGGGGCACTTCAAACGAGAGTGTGTGAAGCCCAAGAAAACTGGAAATGGGAATCCATTCTGGTCCTTCACTCGTCAAGATAAGCCAACTAGCAGTCCTACTTCATCAAGAAAGGATCCTAAAGCCTTGACTGCTCATGATGACGAGGGACAGGACTGGAGCTTTCGGTTTGTCTCTCCGGGAGAATCCAACATTGCTAGTGTGGAGGATTTAGATGATGATTCAGCGAGTGAAGGAGATATTACAGTGGAACTCGCAATGTCAAACATTGAAGAGACTGCAACTGAGGTCAACTACATGCCTAAAGAAAGGACAACTACAACAAAGTCAGAATCACTAGAACCAGAAACACCAGACTCTGCTTTGATGGCTGATTCATCAGAACCTTCTCAGGTAAGTACTACTGACCAACTTTTCAATAATCATGCTTGTTCTGATTGTAATAAATTTAGGGAGAGCATTGACTTGAAATTTGCTAGGTTATTAGATCATAATAATAGCATAGTAAAGGATTTGCAACTGTGCACTGAAGCTAATAGTGTTCTAAAACAAAATGAGCATAGTTACAAAGAAAAGATAGACCTATTGAACAAACAACTTAGGGAAACAGAAGTAGTAGCCTTTAACCAAGCTAATGACATTAGGTACTATCTTAACTCCCTAGAAGACACTAAGAAACAAAAAGCAGTTTTAGAAGTAGAAGTCAATTCATTAAAGCAAAAATGCATAGTTGGACAAGTTCATCTCATATTGTCCAACACTTAGTAAGAGAGCGTAATAATGGGGAGGGTTTGGGATATAAAGTGGTTCCACCACCACCTGAGACCTTAATGAACACTAAAAGTAAACCAACAAAATAACAATCCAATCAAGGATCATGTGGTGTCCACTCCTCTTGTAAGTGATCCAGATTCCTCATGTACATCAAATGAATCTGGAACTAAACAAAAGGAGGCCACTTCAAAGGCAAAAGGTAAAATGCCTGGTGTTAATCTGGAAAAAGAATTTGAAAAGGTTAATATAAAGTCTGGGTCAAACAAAGTCAAATCTGAACCTAAAAGACTATTACTGTTAACCAATCACGTGTTTCATGTCAAAGTCCAGATAAACAAAATGGAAAGGATGTTAAAAATGTTAAAACAATTAAATTTGTTAAACAAGATAAAACATCTAAAGAAGTAGAGTCAAAACCCAAACAGAACAATGTCACTCGGGTGTCACACACGTCTCCACAAAAACAGTTAAATCATAGAGTTGATAGCAGGTCATGCTACAACTGTGGAGAGTGTGGACACATTGCTTCTTATTGTCCTTAGTATCAGACACCTAGGAAGAAAGTTGAACTTCAGGAATCAAAACCTAGGTCTTCTAAGAGGAGCTCATTGACTCCACCTAGAAGAGCTAGTGAACCTAAAGTTCAACCCATTAGCTAGTCGTCTGTTTATCACAAACAGGCCTTACACAAAGCTGGTTTATGGAAAGAAAAGTCAACCTCAATGTTTGATAATGAGGACAAGAAGACACCTGAGCTTCCCTCACCATCTAAAGGTCAATGGGTTGATTTCATGATGTGTGATGCCTCTGGGAAACCCAAGCCAGTAAAGCCTTGGGTTCCTAACCTTAACTAATGTTTTCAATTAAATGTGCAGGGTGTTCGCTACAGTGCTGAGACCAACACGTGGATTGTCGATAGCGGAGCATCCAGGCACATGACGGGGAACAGGGCTCTCTTATCAAACGTCAAACAAATCAAAGGAGGGCATGTTTCATTCGCTGGTAACAAAGGAGGGTATATCACAGCTCAAGGAGAAGTGGGAAATCAGAAAGTGAAGTTTGATAAAGTAAACTACGTTCAACAACTTCAAAACAACTTACTTTCTGTATCCAAATATGTGACAAAGGCTTTAAGGTTATATTCGACAACAAGAAGTGCTATGTCCTGAAAAAGGACTATGTGATTCCGGAGGACCAAGTCTTGATGACAGCTTCAAGATATAAAGATCTTTATGTCTTGGACCTTTCAACGGCCTCCACAACGGATCATGAAGTTCAGTGCTTCTTATCAAAAGCTATTGAGAAAGATTCCATCTCCTGGCATAGGAGGATGGGACACATAAATCCTCGGAAGATGAATCACCTGATCCAGAATGTTCTAGTGAGAGGAGTAAACGTCAAAAACTTCCAACTTCCGGATTTCTTTGTGGCGTGCAAGAAAGGCAAACAGACGAAGAAGTGTCATAAGGAAAAGAAAGTTCATTCCATCAAGCTTCCACTTGAACTTCTTCACATGGATCTGTTTGGTCCAGTCAGTACAAGAAGCATTGCAAGCGACTTGTACTGCTATGTGGTTACTGATGACTACTCAAGATTTTCTTGGGTAATGTTTCTGAAATCCAAATCAGAAACATTTGAGTCTTTCAAGGAATTAGTAACTACACTAGAGTCTCTCTACAAGCTGAAGGTAAGACAGGTACGCTCAGACAACGGAACCGAGTTCAAGAATCAATGGATGGAGGCTTACTGCAAGGAAAAGGGAATTGCGCACCAGTTCACTTCTGCCTACACGCCTCAGATGAATGGCGTTGCCGAGAGAATAAATCACAGCTTAATATAGACAGCACAGACAATGCTAGCAGACTCGAAACTGCCTATTCAATTCTGGAATGAGGCAGTGGCAAATGCGTGTTACACGTTAAATCAAGTTTTGGTAGTTAAACGCAATGGCAAGACATGTTACGAGTTACTACAATGACGTAAACCTAATCTAGAGTATCTCGAACCGTTTGGCGCACCGTGCACCCTACTGAAGAAGACTCAGGAGGGAAAATTCAGCGAGAAGGCTGAAGAAGGTATCTTCCTAGGATACAACATACCAAACAAGAGAGTCTACAACAACTCAACGGTCTAGTTGAAGTGTGGTGTAACGTGGACTTTCAAAGATACACCACCCCACCTGCTGGAAAAGGACCCGCCTTCTTTTTCGACTATGATGGATTCTTCAAGTTCTTCAACATACCTCTCTCCCCCTCTGACGAAGAGTTAGCAACCAAGATGATGTATGATGTCTTGAACTCACCGTCACTAGATTCAACATCAACTGGATCACAAGGTGACTCGTCTCACCACTCAGGGGGAGCACTCGAAGTAAGTGACTCCTCCTCAGAAGATGAAGCTGTGGAGAATAACCAGAACAATCAAGAGGAACAGGTTCCAATTCCTGCAAGTCCACAAGCATCTAACAGTGATGCCTCTGCGTCTTCAGAACCTTAAACTCCTACCGCCTTAGATACAGAACCAAACGTTCAAAATCTTGACTCTGAGATAGTTGTTCCCACCACTCCAGGATCACACTTAAATGTCTATCATCCTTTGGATAATGTCATTGGGGATGTGAGGTCAGGAGTTCAGACAAGAAATCAGCTGTATGGTAGATGGTTCAACCACGCCCGGTTCCACGAAATGATTGAGAACTACGACGGGGTCGCTGATTATGCCTCGGTAATGGAAAAAGGATATCTTCATGATGGTGCATATCATTGCTTTGTGTCTCAGTTTGAGCCAAAGTATGTTAGTGAAGCCCTGAATGATGAGGCATGGGTGAGTGCCATGCAAGAAGAACTTCTTCAGTTCAAGAAGTTAGGTGTATGGACTCTGGTGGATAGATCTAAAGGTGCTAAGGTCATTGGCACCAAATGGGTCTTGAAATGCAAGAAAGATGACCAAGGCGTCATTATCAGAAACAAGGCTCGACTTGTAGTTTAAGGATTTCGACAAGTTGAGGGAATAGATTACAATGAAGTGTTTGCACCCGTGGCAAGAATGGAAGCCATCCGCATCTTCCTTGCCTATGCCTCGTATATGAAGATTAAAGTTTATCAATTGGATGTGAAGAGTGCATTCCTTCATGGTGAAATCCGAGAGACAGTGTACGCCAGTCAACCCGAGGGATTTGAAGATCCATATCATCGGGACAGGGTTTAGAAACTCGACAAGGCTTTATATGGGCTTCATCAAGCTCCAAGGGCCTGGTATGAGAAACTCTCGACTCACCTTGTGAAACACGGCTTTTGCAGAGGTGTTATTGATTGCACACTGTTTATCAAAGAGAAAGATGATGATTTACTGCTTGTTCAAATCTATGTTAATGACATCATCTTCGGGTCAAAGAACGACGATTTATGTAAAGAGTTTGAAGCAGTAATGAAGGCTGAGTTTGAGATGAGTGCCATGGGAGAGATGAAATTCTTTCTCGGGTTACATGTGGATCAGACACCAAAAGGGATTTTCCTACATCAGACCAAGTATGTAGGAGACATTCTCAGTCGGTTTGACATGGAAAATGCTTCCGCAGCCCGAACTCCACTTGCTACAAATCATGATGTAGCACCCGACGAGAATGGTGATCTGGTTGATGCCACCATGTACCAAGGAATGATTGGATCTTTCATGTACCTCACTGCCTCAAGACCTGATATCATGTATCCTACATGTCTATGTGTAAGATATCAGGCAAAGCCAAAGGTTAACCATCTGATAGGGGTCAAAAGGATATTTCGTTATCTGAAGGGTACTCCAACACTTGGGTTGTGGTATCCTCATGACGATGACTTCGAGCTTACAGCGTATAGTGACTCGGATAACGGTGGCTGCAAGATGAACTACAAGTCTACATCAGCAGGGTGTCAATTCTTTAGGAGGAGATTAGTGACCTGGCAGTGTAAGAAGCAGACATCGGTTGCTTTGTCAACCTGTGAAGCCGAATATGTTGCTGCTGCAAGTTGCTGTTCACAAATCATTTGGATTCAACAGCAAATGTGGGACTACGGTTTGAATTTCTCTTCTACTCCTATTTTTGTTGATAACTCTGCTGCAATTGCAGTAACTAAAAATCCGGTACAACATCCTAAGACCAAACACATCGGCATAAAATATCATTTTATACGTGACTGCTTTGAAAAGAATTTAATCGATGTGGTAAAAATAAACACTTGATTTTCAACGCGCTGACCTCTATACAAAGGCTTTTGACAAACCACGTTTTCTATATTTGTTAGAGGTCAACGGCGTTAAAAAGAAAAGTGATGTAATTCCAGATGATGACCATGTTTAGTCCGATGCATTTAGTCAATTTTTTATTTTTATTTCCTTTATTTATTCTATTTTCTGTTTAAATTAATCTGATGTTATTTCTTTGCCTATTAAAATCCTAAAACTACAAATCGTTTATGGTTTTAGAATTTTAGGGAGAGAATATGTTTAGTTAACAACATTAATAAAAAAAACGAGGGAGAAGGAGAGGCAAGCTGATAGAAAGTAGATCGTATCTGTGATACCGATTCAATGACTTTGGAAAATGATAGTACACAGGAACAAATCAAGTGGGACTTTAAAAGTTTAAATTGGATAAGATGCCAAATTCAAAGTTTAAGTCTGTGTAGTCTGAGCAATATAAAAAAAATGATATTAAACTGGTTACTACTAAGGTAACACAAAGAAAGTAGACCTAGAGGTTGCTAGATCACAGATGATATGTCGGTAGATTCAACACAATAGATGATTAGACCTGGTTGGTGATCTAAAGATCAAACTAAGTTGTTCAACTGACTGTGGGTTCCCATCTTATCACTGGTTAACACAATCAATAATATTCTAATAAGGGGTGACGAGCAAATATACGCCACAAATGTGAGCGGATGACCATAAATAGAGCAAAGCACGAAAAAAATGAAAAGCAAACGCTATCAAGCTAATAACTTATGTTGTTGGTGCGTTATGTGCAAAAGAAAAATAAAGATGCTCTAACAAGAAGATAGGTTGTGTGCCTCTCTGCTGTGCGATGGCACTGACTTGAGGATAAGCATAACCTAGATATTCTAAAATTCATTGTTGTTTGCCGTCTCTCTGCTGTGCGATGACACTGACCTGAGGCTTGGCTTCTCTTTGAAAGCTCTAAGAATAGTTTCTTCTTGTCAAAATACCCGTAGACCGCTCAAAATTCTCCTGAGGAATGTTGATTACCATATAAGTGTGGGATCTACAAATGTTGGTTGAAATAATTAAACCTTAAACTATCACCAATCTGTGTCAAAAGTCTGTGTAGGGATTTTAGAGGACAAGTATACTTGACAATCATCGTGGCTACAATTCTTGAAAGTCCAAATCAATGTGGGGATCTGGTAGTACTAGAATGATTTCCTAAATTTGCTAGCGACTCTAGATGAAAAACAAGAATACAGCATCAAAAGGTTTTTGATAACATGTCCCAAATGATTTGACTTGCCTGTATGATTCCAATTTGAATTGGTCCAGTTATGGTCAAAATAAATTGAAGCTGCCTATTCCGGAACCGAATCCATTAGATTTCTATCTTAGGATTTACACCTCACACAAAAAGTCAAAAACAAGTTTAGTTTTGTACTTCAGTTTAAGTCTTTTATTTTATTTAAATTTAGTCAATTTAGTTTGTTTAATATCAGACTACATCATGGAATTCAGTAAGGAAGTAAATCACCCAAAAGGGTCACGTTTGAGGTGACCACACATGTTTTCAAAGGTAAATGGGTCACGTCTGAGGTGACAAAGTGTTTAAAAGGATCACGTCTGAGGTGGTCAAAAGTTTTTCAAGTTAAAATGATCATGTCTGAGATGATCAAAGTTCATAATGTTAAATTAATAGTTTAAAAGGGTTTAAGTGAAAATGGTCACAAAGTCAAGATCATGAATATGTTCCAATCGCACGACTGGACCATGAGTATGGACCAACCGTGCGAATCATACTCATGCATAAATACAGCCGAATGGACATGAGTATGAACCATTCAACCGAATGGCTTATCAGATTGACCCATTCGACCGAATGAGAGTGTGCGAATGAGTCAGTCGCCCGACTGAACCCGAGTCGGCCGACTGAAGGTGATCGACTGAGCCAATCGCACGACTGAGGTCCATTCGCCTGAATGAAATGAGCGAATGGGTCCAGTCGGCCGATTGAACTCAGATTCAGTATAAATAGGGCACAGTCGATCGCATTCGACTCATCACCCCCAATCGCCCTCATATCGCATAGCCTACCGTTACTCTGGACCAAAATTTCTTCAAACCAAGATTTCATACTTCTATTGATATTCTGACATTTGTGTGCGATTATACAGGTACAATGAGTTGAAATCTCACCGAAATCTGGAGGAATGGTGCCCTAATCTGTGAAATACGACCCTCACAAGAACCGAACCTATTAATGGACTAATAACCTACTTAAACCAAGTAAAATGTTAAAACTAAAGTTATTAGGTTATTTAGGTGATTGCGAGTCTAATGAGCCAAACCACGACGTCTACCATTACGATTTGCTCAAAATTTGAATTTGGATGGAACAATAGTCTGTCATGCGAATGGGCACCCGGATGAACTTCAATCACAACTGAGCTGGGTAATGGCTCAATCGCACGACTGCATCATGCGAATGAGTTCAGTCGCACGACTGGTTCAACCGTTTGGGATAGCATACGACTAAGCCTAGTCGCATGCTAAGTCGTGCGTATGAGCTCAATCGCATGACTAAACTTCAGTCGCATATTTCATTCGCACGACAGACTAGAAAGATTCAAATTTAGGAAATTCAAATGGCTATTCACTTACATACACTAACGTTTATCTACACTGTGTATCAGATGGCGAGTCGCTGGACCATGAGCACGAAGCACAACATATGTGCTCACCTGGATCTGACTTCCAGGAATGCTGTAGAGTTCTCGGGCATCATCTTATTCCTACGGAGATCTAGGATATTCCGAGCTATCTCGACACCATGTACTCCTTACCGCTCAGTCCAACAGGCTTTCTGGGAAAGCGCTGTAGTGGACAGGTCCTCTGAGCCCCATTGCATCAGGAGCTTGATATTCGGCGAGGCTATTGAGATCACAGAGGATGATCTTCGCACTATTCTAGAGTTTGGGGATGACGCTGATTGTCCCACCCCGGACGCTGATTGCCACCGATTACACCCACTTATGTTCGAGGATGTGTCATGAGGGCTAAGTACTCTGGGGACATCAACGCAGGTGTGCTCAACAAGAGCAACCTGTGCCCCCAGTTCAAGTACCTCGCCCATGTGCTGCTAAAGTGCATAGCTTCTCGGAAGGGAGGGTTCGACGAGCTTTCCGATCAGATCCAGAACGCTTACGCAGCGTTGGTGCTGAACCACTCGTTCAGCTTCTCTAGGATGATCTTCAACTATCTGGTGGAGAACATTAAGGGAAAGGGGAAGGAGGGATTTTGTATGTACCCTAGATTCATGCAGATGATCACTGATCAGAAGCTCCCTTAGCTACCTAAGGAGAAGGAGGATGCTATGACACTTGAGGTGATGGATGATACCACCTTAGGCAGGATGAAGGTTTATCGAGGCAAGCAGGTGAAGCCCCCGGTAAAGCGGCTGTTTGGGCATTTGGCCAAGGTGGACTACGTGGCGCCGGGGAGGCGTAAATGGCGTCACGTAGACAGTGATTCGGACGTTGAGCAGCTAGAGTTCCCGGAGGATGACTCCGACGACGATGACAGCGGTGATGGTGGAGATGCAGGGCTCACTCTACAGAGGGCCCCCACTGGTGATAGAGCATCTCCAGCATCCACCCATGAGGAGCAGAGGCTGCAGGGTTCCATCAGGACTTTTGTCCTGATGAGGAGGAGGATACTGCTGGGGAGCCCCTAACCCGCACTGTGGGGAGCCGGGTGGTTGCCACCGACCGAGGTATACGGGAGGTTGGTGGACGCCCTGGTGAATCTGGGGAGGCTGACACTGATCCTACTTATGCTCCTGATCAGTCCAGCAGTGTTCCAGGGGGAGCATCCACCTCGAAGGGATCGAGGAAGAAAAGGATGGCTCAGCCCCACGAGTTGAAGAAGAAGAGAAGGTTGACTTTCATCACCACCACCACTACTACCTCCACCTCCACCACTCCACCTAGTACCACCACTCTACCTACTACCACCACTCCACCTACTACCACCATCACATCTACCACCATATCTACCACACCTCATCCACCACCACCTTAATCAAGACCAACCCCAATCTTCACCACTGCCACCACCACCACCACTAGCCACCATGCCGGCCCGTCATCATACCCCTCCTATACATCTGGATCACCTCTACCTCCCAGTGGGGTAGATGAACAGCTCTTGGCACTTAACCGTATGGTGCTGAGGCTGTTGGCTGCCGATGACGAGAAGACTGCTCAGATTCGTCAGCTAGTAGACCTTACTGCTTCCCAATCTCTGCAGATATCTCAACAGGCACAACAGATAGAGCAGCAGGCCTAGCTGATGGATGCACAGCGCGTAGAGATGTCTCAACTCCGGGAGCAGCATGCCCCATCAGCTAAAAGGATAGAGGAGTTCGAGACCACCAACAAGACCATCATGTTGCGGCTCAAGGGATCAAAGGACGAGCCTTTAAAGATCAAGGAAGGAGATGGAGATGATAGTGATGATGACAGTGATGATGATGATGATGATGGTGATGACATTGAGGATGATACTGATGTTGGTGATGATGCTCGTGATGATGATGTTGATGATGATGAAGACGACACATCTGCTGCGGGTGCCACACCTGCAAGTGAGAGGAGGACAAAGAAAGCACAAGATCAAGGTGCCTCCACAACCGCTCAGTCAGCAGAAGAACATATGATCCAGGACAAGAGTAATACTTAGCTGTTTTTGTTATTTAAATCATATGTATTTGAATCTTGTATCACATTAATGTAATGAATGTTTATATTTAATGTTGATGTTTCTGTTTTGATTATTATTAAATAATGATTGGTGTTGAATGTCTAAAACAAGCAGATCCAAACTTTCAGAGGGATGAATATGATGTTGCTCCCCTCCAACAGATCAAGACTCAGGTCACGTGCATAATGAGGCATGGATTATCAGGGTATAGTCAGGAGATCGGTGATTTACACTCCTGAAGAAGGAGAGATCATTCACAATCTCACTGACGAGCAAATAGCAGAAATGTTCAAACTCAATGTCGACGAGATCGTGAAAGACGCTCCAACAGTCCATGTGGAAAGTGACGACGAGCTCAACGATGTGGATGAAATCGAGATTGAAGATGTCACTGACCAGCATTATCCAGAGTACACTGACAATGAGGGTAATGTCATTCCCAATCTGGGAGACAATATAGTTAGTGAAACCTTGGAGACTGGATAAACTGGAACAAGAGTCGGACAAGAAGGAAGATAAGGCCCAAGCCTCGGATGCTGAAGTTAATATCAGAAAGGCTGAGTGGGCTGCATGCTCTGAAGAGATAAGAGCCCAACGCAGTGCGTCAAAGTTGACTGTCTACACCAAGTTGTACAAAGGGAAGAAACATCACAAGGTGTCGGGCAGAATCATAGCATGGGCATATTTTGAAGATCTCAACGTTTATGCAGTTAAACGTGAGAAAGGGATCGAGTACTTCAGGTTCCCACACGACCTGAAGACTCTTCCTGGATTTGAGCTGAACTAGTTAGCGAAGCTGAAATTGCTATACGCTGATCCACGCAAGATGTCTGAATGGTTTGAAGCAGCTCTGAAAAGAGAGTACCATACCAGATGGGTCAACTTCAAACCTCAACAACCAACGAGGTATATCCGAAGGTCTGAGGTTGATGCCATAACTGGAAAACCAAGAATAGTGCTGAAGTGGAGTCCTCCGCGCACCATGTCTAAGATCCCACTATGGGAAATGCCACAGGACTTCACTCCACACTTCAAATGGTGGTACTATGATTGGAGGACAGGAGAGGTAGTCATAGTCTTGAACAAAGAGGGCAAAATGGATACTATCAGGGTATTTGACCCGATGTGGCTTACAAACTTGTCTGCAAATGATGTATACACATTATACAAGTGGCCACTATTCTATGACTCTCAAGATATTGTACAAGCTCTACAGTTTCAGAATGTTATACGACTCTGCTTTGCGTTTGAGATACACACAGGAGTCACAAAAGAAGAGAAGTACAAGAAGTATGAAGAGGTTATGAAGAAGGTAAGACATTAGATGAAACTAGGTCCAAGGGGGAGTTTGTAGGTACATGTGTCCCTAGTTTCTGAACTGAATGTAATATGTCTTTAGTGTCTTACACTTATGTAATAGTTGGGTAATTAATGAAATGTAAATGTTTGGTTGTGTTTATAATGTTTAATATTTCATTAATGAGTTGTTTAACGCATATTGACTTGATTATATAGGTTTGTGGTTGTTTGAATGAATCTTGATAATGTAATGATTAATAAATACATTCAAACTTAGTAATATGAAGTTCTCATGCGAATGGCCCATGCGAATGGACCATACGCATGAACAACTTCATGCGAATGACTCAGTCGCACGACTGATTCAGGAGACTGGATCAGTCGTATGATTGTAACATGAGATTGGCTCAGTCGCACGACTGAACACTCAGTCGTGCGAATGGATCAACCGCATGGCTCAATCGCACGACTGAACCATACTAATGGTTTAGTCGCCCGAATGAGAAACACTAACCTATAAATACCACTTAATTCGTGGAAAAACGTAACAATTCAGATCACTTTGACTCCAGACATACCCTAGCCGTCCAGAGACCTCTAAGAACCTGTTCCAAGTTCACAGATCGCACTAGATCGATTCCATATCGTTCTTAACGTTTAGATTCAATCCATAATTGATTCTACGTGCATTCTCACTCATTGGATCACCAATCAAATAGGATTCCACACTATTTGATTCGGTATACACGTTAATCAGTTAGTATTTCGTTCAATACACGATCCTAACAATCCTCATGTTGAGTGCTAGTGTCAACCAAACGTGTATCGGGTTGTGGCTCTTGATCCTCCTCAAGATCCACTATTCTCTTGCTCCTTCCATAAGGAACTTAGCTTCCAGAACTCAGCCTTCTTGGCAACAAACTCCTTTTGTTCCATTGGATCATAGAAACAATATCCCATAGAATCTCTAGGATATCGAATAAAGATACACTTAGTGGAATGACTTTCTAACTTGTTTAAGGTGGGAGTCTTAACATAAGCCTCACATCCCCACACCTTTAAATATGATAGAGATGCAACCCTTCCATTCCATATTTCAAAAGGTGTCTTTTCCACTTTCTTGGTTGGGGCCATATTCAAAATACGGGCCGCAGAGAGCAAAGCGAAACCCGAAAATGATAGAGGCAATGAGCTTTTAGCCATCAAGATCAAACCATATCCATTAGAGTTTGATTTCTCCTCTCGGACACACCATTGTGTTGTGGTGTTCCAGGTGGAGATAGTTGTGAGACAATCCCACAACTTCTAAGATGATCTAAAAGCATCACTTAGGTATTCACCTCCTCTATCGGTGCGGAGAATTTTTGTTGACTTGTTGAGTTGATTTTCTACTTCATTCTTGAAGGTTTTGAACATTTCAAAAGCTTCATCTTTGTGTCTTAACAAGTACACATACCCATATTGACTATAGTCGTCGGATTAGGTAATGAAGTATCTTTCATTGTACCTAGTCATTGGCTTAAAAGGACCACATACATCCGTATGTATGATACCTAATAAATCTTTTGCCCTTTCGATTTTGCCACTAAAAGGTGCCTTAGTAATTTTGCCTTGTAAACAAGATTCACATACATCAAATGAATCATACACTTGCTTTTAAAAGACCATTCTTTTGAAATTTTTGTATGCGCTTCTTGTTTATATGACCAAGATGGTAATGCCAAAGATAGGTGTCACTCAAATCCAATTTGAGCTTCTTGGTGGTGGATTGGTACAATGAGCTATCATATAATGTGTTTTCACGAACCAACTCATAAATACCATTAATAGGTATAGCTTTAAAATAAAATATGTCATTTAAAGAAACATGAATTTCATTTTCAATAAATGTCAAAACATAACCATATTGTCTTAATTGGGCAACTGAAATAATGTTCCTAGTCAAACTAGGAGCATACAAAACATTGTTCAAAATTGCTTCCAAACCATTTGGAAGCTTTAAGATGTAGTCCCCTCGGTCTTCAACTTGAACATTTGCCACATTCCCCATGTAGAGGCTAACATCCCCTTTCTTGAAGTCCTTACTTCTTTTGAACCCCTGCAACAAATTGCAAATATGAGTTCCACATCCGGTATCCAATACCCATGTGTTAGAGGATATAAAATTGAGATCAATATAAATCATGAAAATTGTACCTGAGGTTTGCCCGACATCCCTCTTAGCTTACAACTCTTTGAAATGGACATGACAATTTCTTGCCCAATGTCCTCCCACACTTAAAGCATGGGTCATTCAAAGCAACTTTTGCTTCTTCTCTGCTAGTTTTGGTGGTGGCAATTTTACCACTCCCTTTCCCTTTCTCCAAACGTGTAGGATTCTATGTGCCCAAGACACTTAGAATATTGATGTGGTTAGTACGTTATGATCCAAGTCGGGTTATACCCAATAAGAAGCTTTGCAATCACCGACAATTATTCAATTGATGATATGATCATGCAATTAAATAATAACACCAAATTTAGAAAATGGGTTTTCTAAATAAGTTGCATATGAGATTGAACAATTTATATGGATATTTTGTTTATAGATATTGTTTGTAATGTTATTTAAGTTATTTAAATAACATCAAATAATTAGTGAATGTGTATGTGTTATTCTAATAAAAGGTTTATTGAATGAACAACTTTTAAAAATGACTTGATTAATGTGTTATATTTCATTTAACTTTTGGGGGGAAATCAAAAGAAACCAAGAGGTTTCGGCCGCCCTTATGTATGGCCTCCTCTTGGTTTTTGTTGCTACTTCTTGAAAACATACACACATTAGATACACATTCACTCCATCTCATTTCTCTCTCACAAATGCAATAGAACAACACAAGAAAAAGGGTTTTCTTGTTCTTGTTGAAGTGAACTCGGCTGAAAGGATTTTCAGGAGAGTTACCCTTCGTTTTGGTGTTCAATCCTAGCATCTAAGGTGTTTTGTGATAGTGCTTGGGGTATACTAGCTTGAGGGGTCCTTCCTTGGAGCCTTGGCCGAATTTCTAGCATCTAATCACTCTACCTTGGTCGACATTTCAGCTGGAGAAAGGTAGTTAATCACAGCTTTATGTAGCTGTGATTTTATGTACACTTTCATTATGTTCATAGCTTGTTTATTCACATATAATGATCCTTTGATATATGGGTTTGTTTTTACGTTAATATGGTCACATAATGAACATATTTTCAGCCTATAAACAAGTTTATAAAGTTGTAATTCCGCTGCATTTTTCTGAAAGTTTAATGGGTTAAACTATGTCTTGTGTTCAAACAAACCCATCAATGGCATCAAGAGCCGGTTATGTGGATAGCTTGCTTGTTCTTTGTCCGTTGTAATTGCTTTATGGGACATTACAACCCTTTTAAGGGCTGCTATATTCTGTTTTGTTGAATCCCCAACTTTCAAGGTTATATTACACATGCTTGTGGTTAAACCTTGAAAGATATGTATGTTGATATGTTGTGTTGTTTGGACAATATCTAAACCCGAAATTTTCAGTTTATGTTGGCTGAAAATTCGTGGGTTTTGAGGGGATTCATAGTTATGTTTTTGGTTGATATGATGTATGTTCATATTGGTGCATAACCTAGCTTAGACCTTGTGTTGTTTGGTTTGGATTGTATGTATTTATTTGATTATATTCATTCAATGGGGTTGTATATTAATTTGTGCTTTGTTTAAAATGTATTTTGTCTATTTATTCATTGGGATGTAATAATAGATTAGGAGTAATTTCCTTTTACTAGAAAATATGTATTAGGATATATATTTTGTAAAAGAAGGTGCTCGGGAAGGAAGCACAAGAAGAAGACACAAAAGAAGGACTTGAAGCATATGGATGCAAGTTCAAGTGGGAGTCTATGTTGATCTCATTTTGTGTTGTATTCAACCCTTAAGAAAGACCAAATGACCACACTTGTGATGGCAAACAAGTGTGGTCACAATAGTAGCTATGGTTATGCACATTGTGGTTGTTTATATTATGCTTGTTTGATTGTGATTTTATGAATGATTGTATGATATTTGGATATGATGGAAAATCTTAAAATAAATGATCTTAACAAGCTAATACAAAATGGTTCTTAATCACTAAGTGTTAATAAATGGTTATTAAAAGGATTAATGATTTCGTAATAAAATGGGTTTTATTAAAGGGACCATAGGGTATCTTGTATTTGAAAGCATGCAAATACAAGTACATAGAGTTTTCTAAACTAGAATTATGAAATCTCTAAACTTTTGACAAACAAGTTTAACACCGTCCTTTTGCACAACACTTAAGTCATTTGGAAACTCTTAATGGGATAAAGGTCACCTAACCATTTAGAGGGAACTTGTGATTTAAGGTGGGATAAAGGTCACCTAACCACTTATGTGGGTAAACTCACACGTGTGTGCAAGTAGGATAACTTCATTTGCAAACCATGTTAAATGGATCACCTAAATATGGTTTCCAAATGGTGTTTATGGGATTAACATGCCGACTTTACATATGATGTTTAAAGTCGATCCCATACCTCTAGAAGTTGCAAATGGTTGCAACCGTCAATCGTTGACCACCTTATTAATTTAAATCGTGGGATAAAGGTCACCTAACCACAATTTAAATGTAATGTTGGGTTCTAGATTTTAATATAAAAATGACCTTAAAAGGCATTAATTATTAAAAATAGCAATATCGAAAATACTAAATAGATCTTTGTTAAATTTTATAGATGGCCACCAATAATGACAATCATGATAACTCATCCGCGTCCACCCAATCATTACGAGCGATCCTCCAAAAGGAACGTCTAAATCATAATCATTTCATTGATTGGTATCGAAACTTGAGAATCGTTCTCAAGCAAGAGAGACGATCATATGTTTTAGACGACCCTATCCCCGATCAACCTACTGAGGATGATGAGGAGGCCTTCAACGATTGGCTGAAGTACACTGAGGACTCCGTCCAAGTGTCTTGTCTCATGCTAGCGAGCATGACTCCGGATCTCCAAAAGGAGTATGAACATCACGGAGCTTATGACATGATAACCCAGCTGAAGGAAACGTTCCAACAGCAAGCAAGGGTTGAGCGCTTCGAAACAGTTCGAGCACTCCATGCATGTCGTATGGACGACAACCAATCTGTTTCATCTTATGTATTTAAGATGAAAAGTCATATTGACCGCCTTGAGAGGCTTAATTGTCCCGTCTCGAAGGAATTGGCCACGGATTTGATCCTTAATGGCCTTACCAAGAAGTTCGAGACATTTGTGTTGAATTACAACATGAATGCATGGGACAAGAGCATTGGTGAGCTTCACTCAATGCTTAAAACGGCCGAGGCGGCCATGGGTAAAAGGGTTTTACCCGTTCTCACCATCAATGAAGGTGGGAACAAGAAAAGGCCTCATCCCGCACCCAAGGCAAAGGTTGCCAAGGGTAAAGGACTCGTATGGGGAAAAGGGAAAGGAGTGGCAAGGGTGCCACCCAAACCACAAGAGAAGAAACAAAAGGTTGCTACCAATGACCCATGCTTCAAGTGTGGGGAGATTGGACATTGGGCAAGAAATTGTCCTGTCCATCTCCAAGAGTTGAAAGCAAAGAGGGATGCCGGGCAGACCTCAGGTACAATATACATGATTCATATTGATCTTAATGTTACATCTTCTAACACATGGGTATTAGATACCGGATGTGGAACTCATATTTGCAATTTGTTGCAGGGGTTCAAAAGAAGTAGGGACTTCAATCAAGGGGATGTTAGTCTCTTCATGGGCAATGGAACCAAAGTCCAAGTTAAAGCTCGTGGGGACTACATCCTAAAACTTCCAAGTGGCTTGGATGTTATTTTGAAGAATGTTTTGTATGCTCCTAGTCTGACTAGGAACATTATTTCTGTATCTTAAGACTTTATGATTATGTATTATCTTTTGTTGAAAATGATATTCATGTTTCTTTAAATGATATGTTCTATTTTAAAGCTATTCCCATTAATGGTATTTATGAATTGGTTCATGAAAATACTTTAAATAGTTCATTGTACCAAACTAGCACCAAGAAAATCAAGTTGGATTTGAGTGATACCTATCTTTGGCATTGTCGTCTTGGTCATATAAACAAGAAAAGAATTCAAACACTACAAAAGAATGGTCTTTTAAAAACAAGTGAATGTGATTCATTTGATGTGTGTGAATCTTGGTTACAAGGTAAAATGACTAAGGCACCCTTTAGTGGAACTAACGAAAGGGCAAAAGATTTATTGGGAATCATACATTCGGATGTATGTGTCCTTTTAAGCCAATGACTAGGAATGGTGAAAGATACTTCATTACCTTTACCGACGATTATAGTCGCTACGGGTATGTGTACCTGTTAAGACACAAAGATGAAGGTTTTGAAATGTTCAAGATCTTTCAAAATGAAGTACAAAATCAACTCAACAAGTCGATTAAAGTTCTCCGCACCGATAGAGGAGGTGAATACCAAAATGATGCTTTTCAAGATCATCTTAGGAGTTGTGGGATTGTCTCACAACTCACTCCACCTGGAACACCACAACATAATGGTGTGTCTGAGAGGAGGAATCGAACCTTATTGGATATGGTCCGATCTATGATGGCTAGAAGCACATTACCTCTATCATTTTGGGGTTTCGCTTTGCTCTCCGCAGCCCGTATTTTAAATATGGCCCCAACCAAAAAGGTGGAAAGGACACCTTTTGAGATATGGCATGGAAGAGTTCCATCCCTATCATACTTAAGGGTCTGGGGTTGTGAGGCTTACGTTAAGACTCCCACCCCAAACAAATTGGAAGTCCGATCCACCAAGTGTATCTTTGTTGGATACCTTAGAGATTCTATGGGATATTATTTCTATGATCCACTGGAACAAAAGGTGTTTGTTGCCAGAAAGGGTGAGTTCTTAGAAGCAAATTTCCTTATGGAAGGAACTAGCAGTAGAACAGTGGATCTTGAGGAGGATCAAGAACCACGACCCGATGCACGTTTGGTTGAAACAGGCACTCAACATGAGGATGTTGAGAATGATCAAACGGTTGATCAATACACACATAACGTTCGCAGAAGTGGTAGAACTAGTAATCCACCTGAAAGATACGGATTTTTCATGGATGGATGCTATGTGGTAGATTCAGATGAACCAACCACATACCATGATGCAGTGTCCAATTTGGATTGTGACAAATGGCTTGAGGCCATGAACGTTGAGATGCAATCCATGTATGACAATCAAGTTTGGGAACTTGTTGAACCACCTCTTAACTCCAAGATAGTTGGAAGTAAGTGGGTTTTCAAGAAGAAAACCGAGATGCATGGAAACTTGGATACTTATAAAGCTAGACTTGTAGCAAAGGGTTTCACTCAAACTCAAGGGGTTGATTATGATGAAACCTTCTCACCTGTTGCGATGCTAAAGTCTATAAGGATATTGTTTGCCATAGCTGCTCATTATGATTATGAGATTTGGCAAATGGATGTCAAAACGGCTTTCCTAAATGGATATCTTGTGGAAGATGTCTATATGGTTCAGCCTGAAGGTTTTGTCGATCCAAAATATCCTAATAAAGTATGCAAGTTAAAGAAATCAATCTATGGATTGAAACAAGCATCTAGAAGCTGGAATCATCGTTTTGATGAGGAGGTAAAGAAATTTGGCTTCATAAAAAACGCTGATGAGGCTTGTGTGTATAAGAAGGTTAGTGGGAGCACAATAACTTTCCTGGTATTGTATGTTGATGACATACTACTATTTGGAAATGACATTCCAACCTTGGAAGGTGTAAAAACCTGGCTTGGAAGTTGTTTTTCCATTAAGGATCTTGGAGAAGCCGCCTATATTCTAGGAATAAAGATCTATAGGGATAGATCAAGGCGGTTGATTGGTATGAATCAAAGTGCATACATTGATAAGATCTTGAAAAGGTTCAAGATGGAGAATTCTAAGAAAGGTACCGTACCTATTCAAAGAGGAACGATATTGAGTATGACTCAATGTCCTAGCTCAAAGGATGAGCAAGATAAAATGAAGGCAGTCCCATACGCATCTGCTATTGGATCCATCATGTATGCAATGATATGCACTCGACCGGACATGTCATGCGCCTTAAGCATGACAAGTCGTTACCAGCAAAATCCTGGAAACAGTCATTGGATGGCTGTTAAGAACATACTTAAGTACCTAAGGAGGACAAGAGATATGTTCCTAATCTATGGATCTGGTGATGAGGAACTCGTTGTAAAAGGTTACACGGATGCGAGTTTCCAAACCGATCGTGATGATTCTCGGTCACAATTGGGATATATTTTCATTCTGAATGGAGGAGCGGTCTCATGGAAGAGCTCCAAACAGGATGTGGTGGCTCTATCAACTACAGAATCAGAATATCTCGCCGCCTCATTGGCAGCTCAAGAAGCTGCATGGTTGAAGAAATTCATTGCCGATCTAGGGGTTGTCCCTTCCATTCAGGAACCCCTAGAGATCTTTTGTGATAACGAGGGTGCGATTGCTCAAATCAAGGAACCTCGTGCTCATCAAAAGACTAGGCACATTGAGCGGAGATTCAACTACATACGAGATGAAGTTGAAAAGGGAAAGATATGTATTCGCAAAGTTCACACGGATCAAAACATTGCGGATCCTCTCACGAAGCTCCTTGAAAAGGCAAAGCATGAAGCTCATACTTGTGCCATGGGACTTCGATATTCTAGTGATTGGATTTGATCTGTAAATTTTGTATTTGGATATGTGGAACTCTTTATTATTTAAATAAAATTATTTGGTTATAATGTTTCAATTAATGTTCCAATTTAGCATGTTTAATCCATGAGTAAATTGTTTACTCTAAATGTCCGTAGTCGTTCATACTTGTGGGAACAAGTGTGAGGGTAAGATTATTATGAACTTGGATTGGTTGATATTCATAAGGATGAATATAAAGCAATGGGTTGCTACCAATGTTCATAGATATTTGTGGGATACAAATATTGGACTAACCCGCATCTCAAATTTTACTATATGGAATCTTATTGATTGATCATAAGTAAATTTGAGTAAAGGCGAATATCATTTGGTATCCTCCGACCTGAGATGCATATTGGGTTTTGATATTCACCAAGTATTATACCTTGAGCTTATTCTTCACTGTCCTGAAATAGTGGACAATACATAAGGGTATATTCAGGTATGACACGAGGTGTTTGTGAGAAACGTATGTAGTCAAGATGGAATTTGTTCCTCTTATTCGTTGAGAGCAAGATGTCTAAGACCTGATTAAGTTAAATCAACAAGGAATGATCATTCTGTGTCCTTGGATCACCCATCTGTTAGAGGATATAAAATTGAGATCAACATAAATCATGAAAATTGTACATGAGGTTTGCCCGACATCCCTCTTAGCTTACAACTCTTTGAAATGGACATGACAATTTCTTGCCCAATGTCCTCCCACACTTAAAGCATGGGTCATTCAAAGCAACTTTTGCTTCTTCTCTGCTAGTTTTGGTGGTGGCAATTTTACCACTCCCTTTCCCTTTCTCCAAACGTGTAGGATTCTATGTGCCTAAGACACTTAGAATATAGATGTGGTTAGTACGTTATGATCCAAGTCGGGTTATACCCAATAACAAGCTTTGCAATCACCGACAATTATTCAATTGATGATATGATCATGCAATTAAATAATAACACCAAATTTAGAAAATGAGTTTTCTAAATAAGTTGCATATGAGATTGAACAATTTATATGGATATTTTGTTTATAGATATTGTTTGTAATGTTATTTAAGTTATTTAAATAACATCAAATAATTAGTGAATGTGTATGTGTTATTCTAATAAAAGGTTTACTGAATGAACAACTTTTAAAAATGACTTGATTAATGTGTTATATTTCATTTAACTTTTGGGGGGAAATCAAAAGAAACCAAGAGGTTTCGGCCGCCCTTATGTATGGCCTCCTCTTGGTTTTTGTTGCTACTTCTTGAAAACATACACACATTAGATACACATTCACTCCATCTCATTTCTCTCTCACACATGCAATAGAACAACACAAGAAAAGGGTTTTTTGTTCTTGTTTGAAGTGAACTCGGCTGAAAGGATTTTCAGGAGAGTTACCCTTCGTTTTGGTGTTCAATCCTAGCATCTAAGGTGTTTTGTGATAGTGCTTGGGGTATAATAGCTTGAGGGGTCCTTCCTTGGAGCCTTGGCCGAATTTCTAGCATCTAATCACTCTACCTTGGTCGACATTTCAGCTGGAGAAAGGTAGTTAATCACAGCTTTATGTAGCTGTGATTTTATGTACACTTTCATTATGTTCATAGCTTGTTTATTCACATATAATGATCCTTTGATATATGGGTTTGTTTTTACGTTAATATGGTCACATAATGAACATATTTTCAGCCTATAAACAAGTTTATAAAGTTGTAATTCCGCTGCGTTTTTCTGAAAGTTTAACGGGTTAAACTATGTCTTGTGTTCAAACAAACCCATCAAACGTACCCTTCGTCACACCCCAACCACAACGGTTTCCCGCGGGGCGTGATCATCATGGAGACCATAGTCATTGATTGACCACTACATGGTTTAGTAAACATACGTTGCAAATAAGTTTAAAAATACATAATTGTTTTCAGAGTTGAATTGCGGAAGCAGTAGAACTAATGTAGTTGTTTTCAAAACAAGACAAATACAACAATAAATGTCCCAAACAACATGAATGGCTGTTGGTCCATGTGATCGAAAAACAGTACAATTGAAGTGATGAATTGCTCAATATCAAACATTCATGCTAAACAACAATAATTGAGAAGATATAAGAGAATTCTAACACATATTTGATAATCAAATGAACAATAGCAATCAATAACATCAAGCACAATAGTATTTCTGTGTGAAAACTGCTTAGAATTGGTAACTTGCAACAATGATCCACGATTAGGGTTTTGCAAGCTTACCTTACAAAGAGAATTGACAAAAGTATATATAGCAGTCATAGTTTCGCTGACAGTTTCGCTACCAGCGAAAGTGTCATGCCGAAACTATAGTTTCGCCCGGCAGAACACAAGTTCACCGGGTAAACCAAAACAGCAAACTGTGAGCGAATGTATAGATTCGCTCACAGTTTCGCTGGACTGCCAAAACTACTCAATACTAAGAACATACAAAAGGAAACTAACAAAAGTCCTATTACAATGTAAAGTAAACAACTATACTAAAGTGAGTCCAACCTAAACATGATCTTCAATACTCCCCCTAGGTTGGACCTCACTATCTTCACTTGTCTTGATTTGACTTGTCAGCTCCAGTTTCCTCTGCTGCTGTTGATCTATCTTCATCTCCTCCTGCAGCAACATCCTCAGAAGCTTTAGCCACTGATCCTCCAAGGTTCTTTCCTGCATCACTAGCTTCTTCAGAGTGACCACTAGCCTTCGCAAACTGCCTGGTCAAATCTTGAACATCCATGGCAAAATCATCCTGAGCTCTCACCCTTTCAGCTAGCCTCTTAACCTCCAACCTTACTCCTCTTATCTTGTTTGCAACATTCATAAACAGACTGGCCTCTTTTCTTGTTTCCTCTCCAGCCCCAGCCTTAATGTGATTTTCACAAAGTACCAAAAGATCTTCATCACTGAAGCTAAATAACTCCATCGGGTCAAACACTCTGAACACTTTTCCATGTTTAGCTCTAATCACCGCCTCTCCGGTATTGTTGTCATAAAACCACTTTTCAAAGTCCTGTAGTTGTTGGGGAAGAGGATCAGCCAATCTTACCCTATTTACAGTCTTTGGAGGTTTGACTCTCAGTACAATCCTTCCTTTACCTGTCTCCCAATCTTTATCTTTCTTTGACCTTTTTCTTTCAGCTTTCATATATCCAAAAGACTCGAAATTATCATTAAGTCCATTTTTTATTTCCTTCTCAAGAAATAATGCTCTTTCACTTAAGTGAGCATTGATCAAAGGCAAAGTTGCCAAACGTCTCAAATCCCATTTGGGCAAGGTCTTAAAAGCCTTCCTCTTAAGCATATAGCTGATATTTCCTCCTCTTCTTTTGATCATGAACATCTTTAAACTGGGATTATAGCACCAACTTATGATCTTCTTATCTGCTTCCTTCCTGCTTAATCCCTCCAGATTTTGAAATAAAGGAGTAATTTCTTCCACCTCCTTCTCCTTGACCAACCAATCATTCTTATCCATTTCAAACACATCAGCATCATCTTCTCCCTTCTTAGCAACATAAATCAGTGGTCGCTCATCAACTTCATAAAATTCTGGTTCTGATCATAGTCTATTAATTGTTCATCTTCCTCCTCTTCATCAACCAACTCTTTCCCTCTATCAGATACTCCCTCAGTGGTAGCTGTAACAACAACTTCTTCACCAACAATATCTTTATCAAAATCAAACTGCAAGTTTACAAACCCAGCCTCAATAATAATATCTTATCATCATTCCTTCCAACATCCTCTCTTGGTATCTCCTGTTCTCCTTCTTCAGTATTTGCTGCTCCAGAAGTACCCTCTCCTACCTTAGATGAAGTACCCACATTCAAAAATGAGTACTTAGATGTATCAGTCAAATCATCTAACTCAGATTGAGTCAGTTGACTAGGTAGGCCGGCTGCAGCTTTCATTTGAGTAATCTCCTCAAACAACTTCTTAATCAATTTATTTTGGTCAACTAACATTCTTTGCATTCCCTCAATCACCTCATCCTTCGGTCTTTCTCTGATCTCCTGATTCGTAAGTTTAGTCTTAATCATACTCAACTCATTCGCCAACGAAGTATTTAGATTACGTATCACATCCTCATCAAGATTTGCACTAGCCTCTCTTCTGGCTGTAAATCCCTCATGTCGATGTTTGGTTCTCCGCTCAGGCTCAACAAAATCAGTTTTCTTCTTAGATCTCCTTTCTTTCTCTACCCTGATCTCCTCCGCTTATGCATCAATATCCTCTTCAAAATCATAATCCTTTTCTTTAGCGTATCTCTTCCTTTTCTTAGTAGCATCAGCTTGCTGTACCCTTGTTTCTTCAGCCCTTTTACTCTCAGACTCATCAACCCGTCTAATATAATTCCAGCGTTCTGGAGGATACATATTCTCCCAGAGATGGGTGATTTTACCACTAAAATCATGACGGATAGCACAGCAATCAGCAAAAATACGAGGGTTCATCTGCACCAGTCTCTTGATTTCACCATGCTTTGGAACATCAGGAATAAGATCATCAAAAATCATCTGAAGAAAGCGAGGGTATAACAGCCATTTGTCTTTCTTTACAGCCATCACATTCTCTGCCATACATGCAAAAATTAGTCTAGCTATGTTGGCCTTTTCCCCTTTACAGCACAGCACCATAGCTTTAGCCCAATCAAGATTAAGTCCATCAGATCCACCTTTACGGTGATCTAGACACATAATAAAAACATGAGCGATATATCTCCACTCCTTAGATAAGAAAGACTTCTTGATCTCTTTCCTTGAACCAAAAGCTGGTCCCTCATACCCCATTCTTCTGAAAGCTTGAAACACTTCAGACTCTGTCATAGCTACTTCATCTCCAGAATCATCATCTAGTCTAAGAATCCTAGAAACACTCTCATCAGTGATAGTCACATCATGATCAATAACTTTGGCAGTGATTCTCTGTACATCTCCGCTAGTATCGTATTCTGCTGATCTCCAAAAATCTTTAATATGAAGATCATAAATAGTCGGCGAGTGAGAAATAGCATAGGCAATAGGTGATCTCTGAAGCCATCTGATACAATCACGAAATCCAGCTGCCTTGGGGAGAGTATCATCTAAAATAGCAGTGATGTTATTCCTCTCATCAAATTTGAGATTTACCATGATAACCTGAGAAGGAAAACAATTAAATTTGAATGAGAAATAATGAAAATAAGAAAATAAGTCTAAAATAAAAGAAACTAGCAGTTTCGGCAAGCGAAACAATAGTTTCGCTCACTAAGACATGATAGTTTCGCTGAACAAAGGCAGTTTCGACAAAGAAAACAAACAATTTCGACAAGCGAAACAATAATTTCGCTCATTGAAACATGTTATTTTCGCAGAACAAAAAGCAATTTCGACAAGATGAGTATAGATTAAAGAAGTTTCGCAATTAGTTTCTCCAAGCACAAACATAGTTTCGCTGTTACAAATTAGTTTCGCTGTTCTAAAATTAGTTTCGTTGTTTCAGAAGAAAACAAAATCAAGCGAAACTGTGCAAGTTAAAGACCAGACATTGCGAAATTAAAGATAATATGGCGAAACTGTTAAGTTCGCCCGGATAGCATAACTTTACAGTTTCGCTGAAAAGAAGAGAACTTTCGTTCAGTTTCGCAGAAAAATCAGTAGTTTCGCTGGATGAACAGCGAACCCACCGAAGAGTCACAATCCAAATTACTTAAATGGAGATGATTTAAACCAGATTAAAAGATGTTACAAAGTTCGAAACTCACATACGAAGCAAATAACACTAATAAACGGTCCAAAACACAATCACAAAGCAGAATCGCCAAGAAAAGTCACGGAGAAACCCTAAGAACTACACAAAACGATTTTGCGAAATTATGAGAAAAATTTCGCAAAAACGACTTAAATAGCAAATAGTTTCGCTGCTAGCGAAACTATAAATTCGCCAGGCGAATTTACAGTTTCGCTAGTGAAACTGTAATTTCGCTAGGAGATAACTAGTTAACAACTAATTAGCAAACCTAGCGAGATTGCAGTTTCGCTTTGCGAAACAATTAGCGAAAGAATAATTTCGCCACCAATATTTTATTATTTTTATTATTTTTTTATTATTTTTTATTATTTTTTTATATTTTTTTATTTTTATTTATTTTATTATTATTATTTTTTTATTAATTAACAAGAAGCTCATCACATAATGAGATCTAAATTAATCAGAGATCACATTCTCTAGATATTTATGAACATAAAGATGATCAAAAATCATCTACCAGTAATGAGATCATACTGAATACAAGATCTGATCACAATCTGCACAGAAACAACTGAAATTAGAACAATTCAAAAACGATTGCTGATATAATTGTCCACTTAAACTCATGCCTTATCTTTTTTCAACAAACAGCTTATGATTCGTTTAAGGTTCGATTAGATGCTTTAGAATGTTAGGACCCCACAATCATTTGGTAAAAACCCTCACCCAACCTCAGGATTTCTTGAATTTTGAATCAATCTTCATAGAACAAGGCTTGTGCGTTAGTGTGCAAATGATTATAAACAGAATATTTCATTCTGAAAGAAACTCATCGATAAGATGATTTGACATAATTATATCAAAATGGTGAGAGCTCCAGATCTATACTCACGTATAACAGAGGAGATAACCATTTAAACATGTGCTGATGAGAGTTCCAGGTCAATACTATCGTACAGCAGAGGAGATCATCACTCCAGGTCAGTACTCACGTACAGCAGAGGAGATAAGCACAAACACACGACACCTTAACACCAAACATACCAGCTGCGGTTCTAGGTGATGACATAACAAAGCAAAATGGACGAAAGATTCATTCTCAATCCAATTTTTGTCAGGACTCAGTTTTTGTGCAAGCCAAAACAATTGAGTAAATCCAGACATTCTTAAGCATGATGTTTAATTTAATCATAAAGCTGCTGTCTACTTTATTCATCAGGCTGAGTCTATCAAGCATATCATTAAAGAATCTGATCAATTTTTTTTTAAAAAATAATGTGAAACAGAATCCAGTATCAGTTACTATCATTTCTCATTAAAGCACCGGTCATGTATATAAAAATACTTAGAGAATATACAATCATTTCTCATCATGTTAAATTCCGATCTCAGAACTATGAAATTACTCCCCCAAATTTTTATTTTCATATTTCTATTATTATAAGTTAAAGAAATTTTTTTTATTAGTTTAATTTTTTTAATTATTTTTTTTAAACAAAGAAATAGAAAATGAAAATTTAAAAAGATATTAACCCAAGCATAGAAATCAATTCATAAAAACGAGGTTTATCAAATGTTTTTGTGAAAAGATCAGTTTTTGATTTTTTGTATCGATGGGTATAATATCAATGAAACCCTTTTCTTGAGCATCACGAATCGCATGAATTCGTGTTTCGATATGCTTGGTTCGGGAATGATGAATGGGATTTTTAGCAATTCCAATGGCAGCTTCATTGTCACAAAATAAAGGTGTATGGAGAAAATTAATCCTATAATCAATCATTTGGTGTTGGATCCATAGAACTTGAGAACAGCAGCTTGAAGCAGCAATATATTCAGCTTCCCCTGTAGAAAGATAAACAGTAGTTTGTTTCTTGCTCTGCCAGGATACCAAACAATTCCCAAATATTGACATCCGCCAGACACAGATTTTCTGTTTAACCTGCAACCATTGGAATCACTATCAGAGTAAGCATGTAAATCAAAATTCCCACCATATAAATACCACAATCCTAAACGAGACGATTCTTTGAGATAACAAAATATTCTTTTGACAGCTTTCTCATGAGATTCCTTTGGGGCCGACTGATATCTAGCACAGTAACCAACAGCGAAAGTGATATCAGGACGACTTGTAGTAAGATACATGAGAGAGCCAATCATAGATCTAAAAAGATGAGGATCAACTGGTTTTCCGTTTTCATCCGGAGTGAGACAAGTCTGAGCAGAGTAAAGGGAGTCATCTCTGTAGAAGCATCATCCATCTTAAATTTCTTCAAAATATCTTTAATATACTTCTCCTGATGAATAAGAATTCCTTCTTGCTGTTGTTCAACTTGTAATCCAAGAAAGAAACACATTTCACCCATCATACTCATTTCAAATCTTTGGCTCATAACTTCTTCGAACTCTCTACACAATTGAGAATTTGTAGATCCAAAAATAATATCATCAACGTACACTTGGACAAATATCATTTCACCATTCACCTCTCTTTTGAATAAAGTCATATCGATAGTACCGACGAGAGTAACCATTGCTTAGAAGATATTGCGTAAGGGTCTCATACCAGATTCTGGGTGCTTGATGAAGACCATACAAAGATTTATCAAGCTTATACACTTTATCAGGAAAATCAGGATCTTCAAAGCCTGGTGGTTGACACACATATATCTCCTCATCAATGTCTCCGTAGAGAAAAGCACACTTCACATCCATCTGGTAAACTTTAAATTGTTTATGAGCAGCATGAGCAAGAAATATTCTGATTGCTTCAAGACGAGCAACTGGAGCAAAGACTTCTGTATAATCAATCCCTTCTTCTTGAGCGAAGCCTTGCACTACAAGTCTAGATTTGTTACGCACCACCACTCCCCGATCATCTGGTTTGTTCTTAAACACCCATTTTGTACCAATTGGATATTTGTTAGGAGGTAAATCAACTAAGGTCCAAACCTTAAGCTTTCTGAACTGTTGAAGTTCCAATTGATAGACTCTACCCAACAAGGATCTTGTAGAGCAGCATGAACATTTTTCGGGACAATTTGAGAGATGAAGCATGAGAAAAGACAAACATTAATTAGACCAGATTGACTTCGCGTGCGAACACCATCAGAAACAGATCCAATCACATTGTCAAGTGGATGATCTTTCAGAGTTTTGTAATCACTTGAAGAAGGAAAGATGGTTGAAGAAGTATCACCCATAGCTGGTGAAAGAATAGATGAAGGTGAATCAATGATAGGTGTTGGATCAGGTAAATGAGAAGATGTAGGAGGTAAAGAATCAGATGATGGAGCCTGATCAGGCATTGGAGATGAAGAGCTGACATCAGTTGAAACAGCATCATTTACTAACGTGGTGGATTGAACAGACGATGGAGATGATGAAATAATATTTGTTTGAGTATTTGGAATTGATGTATCATCATCGAAAACTGGCAGATTAAACGAATTGAACACCGTATCGGAGTCAAAGAACCATGCAGGTTCAGATTTAACTTCAGAATGATTGGATTCCTGCCAATCAACATAGAATGACTCTTGAACAATACGTGTTCTCTTGTTATAAACCCGGTACGCCTTTTGTGAAGAAGAGTATCCAACAAAATAACACTCGTCAGAAACAGCACCAAATTTTGTCTTTTGAGATTGAGTATTCAAAAGAGTACAAGAACAGCCAAATGGTCGAAAGAAATCAATTAGTGGCTTTCTCTTATGAAAAAGTTCATAAGGAGTCTTCACTTTATCTTTCACAATTAATACCCTGTTTAGAACATAAGATGCACAATTGACCGCTTCAGCCCAGAAAATAATTGGTAATGAAGATTCTATCAGCATTGTACGAGCAGCTTCCATGAGAGTGCGATTCTTTCGTTCTGCAATACCATTTTGCTGGGGTGTTCTTGCAGCACTAAATTGTCTCATAATCCCTTTTTGAGCACAAAATGAATCGAGAATCTGATTTTTGAATTCAGTGCCGTTGTCACTTCTTAGTCCCATAACTCTTCTCTTACTGATTGATTCGATAGAAAGAATTAATTTCTGCAATTCCTCTGCAACTTCGCCTTTGTGTGCAAGAAACCTCACCCATGAATATCTTGAGAAATCATCTGTAACAATAAGACAAAAAGGTTTTTAGCAATTGACTTAACACTAATTGGCCCAAATAAATCAGTATGTAACAACTCAAGAGGACAAGATATGCTATTTAAAAGTTTGGGCTTATGAGGCTTCTTATGTTGTTTCCCTTTGGCACATGCCATGCATTTTTCATTAACAGAATAATCTTTTAAAGGAAGTCCTCTAACAAGATTGTTCTTTACTAATTTATTAATTATCTTAAAATTGACATGGCCTAAACGACGATGCCATAAGAGAGACTCAGAGGTTGATGCTTTTGAGAGAAGACAAGTTGCAGTAGCCTTTGACTCGTTTGAATTCATATCAAGAAGATATGTATCATGTTTCCTTGGAGCACGCATGAGAATTAAATCATCTGGAATAGCAATCTCTGATTTTAAAAATAAACATTCATCAGATTTAAATAGAACAGGAATGTCTTTATCGCAAATTTGAGAAACACTCAGAAGATTAAAAGCCAATTCAGGAACATGGTTGACTTTTTCCAGAGTAAGAGAACCATTGGTAACTTCTCCTTGTCCAATCATTTTTCCACCCTTCTTATTTCCAGCAAAAGTCACATGTCCTCCATCTATAATCCGATAATTGGTCAACAAATCCTTTAATCCCGTCATATGCTTGGAACACCCGCTATCAACATGCCATAAACTGTTTACAATCTTTGATGAGGATTCCTTAAATGAATTAACAAATCACTTAGCCAGGAGTAATAGGGACCCAAGATTGAACAACTTTGCTTTTCAAAGAAGCAGATTTTTTACAGAAGAAATTATTAACCAATTTTGTCAATTTATTCCCAAAACAATTCCTATTAGAGGATCCTTGAATCAAAGGACAATTTTTGACAAGATGATCCTCTTGACCACACCTGAAACAATGAGGTTTGAATCTAGGTCTATGATGTGATGAGGTAAAAATAGGATCAATAATAATCTCCTCATCACATTCAGACAAACTAGAATCAACATCACTGAATGTCTCATACAACTCATGAGGTTGTTGTTTATTTGAATCAGAATTTTTCTTTACAAAATTAGAACAAGATTCATCTGACAAATTAGTAAAATTTGTACCATTGGTACTAGTGTCAGATGAAGAAGAACTACATTTTTCTGATGATGTCATATTTAATGGTGTGAAAGATGGAATAGGTTGAGAAAAGAACTTTTCGAAACAATTAATTTTAAGTTGCTCAATTGTTTTGGAGAAAGATCAGATGCATTACATTCATTACGAGAACAAAAATCATCACTACCATGATTTGAAGTACAAGATGGAATAAAACTATCAAGAGAACATGAGACATTCAAGTCTGTTACATTTGAACTAGAAACAAAAACTGAATTTAAACTAGACTTATGATCTAAAACAGACTGCTGATTTTCAGGTGTACTAGAACTAGTGCATCCAAGCCCACTAGTTGGTCCATAGTCGTAGTCTTCACGAATGTATTTAGAGTTATTCCCGACTAAACCTGCAGACATACTGTCAGTATCTGTTTTGATTAAATCATTAGAAGGATGAGGAACAGGCATAGGAGAATAACAATATGTACTAGGTGGAGGATAAACCTGTACATTTTCATAACCCAAACCTGTTTTAATTCTTGCTCCCCGTTGAGATTTACAAAGATCATCATGTTTCATTCTAGAAATAGTCCATTTATCTAACTTTGACTGAAGTTTGCTTGCTTCAAATTCAGCAAGAGCAACCCTTTCAGTCAAAGTATTAATCTCGACATTTCTTTCCAAAACGATTCTTTTTAAATGATCAATTCTTTTAAAGCCTCATATAATTTTACAAAATATTTTGATTCATTCATTTTAAGTTCATCATTAATTTGCTTTAAATCCTTTTCATTATCAATTAACAAACGGTTAGCCTTATAAATCCCAAATAGCCTAATTTTACAAGCAGATGAGCACATATCCTGTATTACCTCATATGGAAGTCCCATTACCATCCTTTCAGCAGCTAAAGCTTTATCACACATGCATACTAGAGTACTTATTTCCTTTCCTCAACAGTAGCAGCAACATCATCCTTCTCTTTTCCTATCTCATCTCTTGAATTTCTTTTCTCACTTGAACCTGCAGTTCCTCTTTCCCATTTCCATCTGCCTTTTCTTCTTTTTCATTTACTAAAGACTCGTTTTCTCTTTTGAATTCCTTGAACAACACAAATCCATCTTCACCAACTTCCACTTCATTACCTCCACAATCTCAGCAACTAACGCGTGATTTATCTCAGTTCTTGTTTCTTCACCTCTGCACTCCAATCAAAGTTCGAAATCAAAGCCGACTCCTTTTTAGATTCAATTCTTCCTTTTCTTTCTTGCTGTCAATCTTGTACTCCAGTGTTACTAGGATCTGTGACAATGGTAATGGACTGTTGGATCATAAGAGGCTGTTGCAACCAAAACAATAACACTTAGAAGATTTTGAGTACTACATGCAAAGGTCTTTCGAAGCCAAGTGTGGGACTTCCGAAGGAAGAAAGAGTTCTTCCGAAGTCTAAGTGTAAAATACACTTCCGAAGGAGAAACTCCAACTTCCGAAGGAAAAGAAACTACTTCCGAAGGTTCAAGACTTGAAGACAAAGTTCTGAAGTCAACTTCCGAAGAATAAAGAAGTCTTTAAAGCCTCGGAAGCATAGAAGCATCTTCCGAAGTATAAGTGGCTTCGGAAGAACTTGTTCTTCCGAAGCCAGTTAACCTTCGGAAGAACACTTCTATTATCCAGTAGACATAAGTATGGTCTGTCTGACAGTCCGCTGCAAATCTCTGAGATACTGCATGGCGTTTTCTCAAAAGCCATGTAGTTGACCATACTTTAATCTACTGTTTACCTTTTCATGTTAAGTACAGTTGCCATCTTTAGTTGGTGACAAAAGGTAAGTCATGGACATGTCATGACTACCATATCTTAGATAATACTTTATCTAAGATACCTTAACTATAGCATTGTAGTATATGCTTTAGTCTTAGGTTTCCAGCTGGTATCAAGTATAACCGGCTGTAGGATCTAGTATATATAGTTTCTCTTTGTAACTCTTGTTGTATGCTTGTAAGTGTCTTGTAATCTTGAGTTGAGAAATAATATATACAAGTGCCTTGAAAATATTTCTGCTTGTTGTTACTTATTATATTACTATCAACTCTTGCCAAAGACGTTGCTTCATCTTGTTTGAGTGACAATCATAAGTGAGTTTGAGAGAAAACAAGTGTTAAGTGACAAAACCCGATCCTGCAATTGGTATCAGAGCTTTTTAGGCTCTTGATTGTAAGATCTTACCATCCCAATCAACCAAGTTTTTCACTCCTCCTTATACCTCACTCAAAAATGGCCCTCAACAAATCTGAAGTCGAAATGGGAACGATGACCAAAGCTCCTATCATCGATCCTGAAAACTTCAGGTCCTGGAGCAGAAGAATGGAAGGCTTCATCAGATACCAGGATAGCAAGATGTGGCAGTCCATCGTGAATGGCCCGTACAAGCCAAAAGTTGCTGGTGGAAACGGAGCCATGATCGAAAAGGATGTCGAAGACTATTCTGATGAAGATAGGAAGAGGCTCGACATTGACAGCAATGCTATGACTGTTCTCATGACTGCAATCCCAAACTCCATCATGGTGGGGTTTGAGCATTGCAAGTCAGCCAAAGAACTCTTTGATGCACTTGCTCAGATGTATTCGAGCTCTAATGATTCAAAGAAGGACTCACTGAAGCAGCAGTTCGAGAACTTCACCTATATTGCTGGAGAAACTTTTAGCCAGCAATACTTCAGGTATATGGATCTTATCTCCTCCCTCCAATCTGTGGGAATCACTCAAGAACTAAGAGACCTTACCAGGAAGTTCATGAGTGCTCTACCCAATGAGTGGACTTTCTACTGTGTCTCCATTAAGAGAACAGAGAATTTAAACACTCTCACCATGACCGAACTCTATGGGATCCTAGATGGATACCGTTTGGAAATGGCAAGCAAAAAGGGTCACCAAGCAAGCAGACCCTTGAGCCTTCCTGCTAGCAACGCTTTAATGGTTGCTGAAGGCTCAGGTACCCCACAGTCTCAGCAGTACCTGTCATACTCCCAGCAGCCATCTTGCTCATCTGGGCCTTACATCACATTCCCTGAGACTCCAAGGTCTCATCAAGCTCAGCAGAGCTCCTTTCAGGAGGGCTGTGCGTTTGTCTCAGGGAGTGGACACTCCAATGATCATCAGTTCTGCTTTGATGATCTTGAGTGCTTTAGTCCAGATGACATAGAGTATGTGGACATTGTCCAGCAAATGGCTCTACTTACCTACAGAGCAAAGAAGTTCTTTAAGAGAACTGGAAGGCAATTCCCTCAAAACCCAATCACTAGCAAGTTTGGGTTTGACAAAAGCAAGGCTAAGTGTTACAACTGTAACCAGCTTGGCCACTTTGCAAGGGAATGCAAGGCTCCCAAGTCCAATCCGGGAACCTCACAGGCCTCCACACATCCTTCTACACCAAAGCCCAATGGGAAGTCAACTGAAACTGCAGCTATGGCTCAAGAAGTTGACTGGAGCTTTATGGTTCAAGATGTGACTCCTGCTCAAGCACTCATGGCAGGAACAGATGAAAATAAGGTATATGAACATCTCTGTACCCCTGCTTGCATTGCTAAGGTTAAGTTGTACCAGGACTACAATATGGAAATTAAATCCGATATTGAGTCTTTAAATGTGCTAAAATTTGATTTTAAGAGAGCTGAATCTGACTACCAAAAGAAAATTGAGGAGTTAGAGAAAACTGTATCTCTTTTAAAACATGAACACACAAACTACAAGACTCAAATCAAGGATTTAATATCCAAATTGACTGAGGCTCAAGCCCAGCTTGTCACAGCTGAGGCTCAAGCCAGGAAGTATGCTATTGCTGAGCAAAACTTCCAAGCCATACTTGCATCATCCTCTCACTCCAAACTGTGTTATCAAAACAAAAGTGGGTTGGGAACCAATGAAATTGCTCCACCACACTCTTATGAGTCTGTAAGACAACCAAGATGTGGTACTGAAGAGCAAGAGGTTCCATCTGTTGACCCACCTTGTAAAGAGTCAAAGAGTGATGCAACTGTGGAGACCATGACCATCACAGGGAAGGAACAGGTAATTGAGCCCTCCCAGACCAATGATGATCAATCTCTGACCACCAAAGCCAGAAGAAGCAGGGCTAAAGCAGCCAGAAAAACTGCCAAGAAGGTGGCTGAATCCAAGCTGAAGATAGACCCAAAGCAAAAGGGTGTATTCATATCAGCAGGATTCCAGGTGGTTGGACCTTCTGATTCAGGAAAGGAGTATAATACCAGTACTCCTGTCCTACCAAAGGATCAGAAGTTAAAGGGAAAGGTTGCTGATGAAGAGAAAAAGAACAAGAAACAGCAACCCTCCAATTCCCAGAAAATTAACATTGCATGCATAATGTGTGGTTTGCAAAACCACATGGCTAAAGATTGTTATTACAATCCTGCTAGCACACATTATGCAAATAATGTTAAAAGAGAAGGAGTCAGGGAAGGTTTCACATTTGGACCATATCAGATGGTTCAAGTGATGAAAAAGGGAAAGCTTGTTTCCGAAGCAAGGCTTGTCTCGGAAGAAAACTCTTCTTCCGAGAAGAAAAAGGCTTCGGAAGTAAAAGCTGCAAAGACTCACAAAAGAGTTCCCTTGAAACCATCCCAGAAGAAGACTGCTTCGGAAGAAAAGGTGGTGAAGGTCTCTTCCGAAAAGAAAGAAGCTTCGGAAGAATGCCAAGCTGCAAAAGCTTCATCAAGCTCATCTTCTATGATCAACCAAGGGATGGAATGGAAGATCAAGGAAGATGCTGTAGCCCAAACCTCTTCTTCAAAGACATCCATTGAACCCCCATGCATAAACTTTGGTTCAATCATGTCACTTTCATTGGAAGAACCCAAGACCAAAAAGGCTTGGGTTTCCAATCAAAACTAATTTTCTCACCTTATGTGCAGGGACATCCATATGACAAGAATAACAACATTTGGATAGTAGATAGTGGATGCTCCAGGCACATGACAGGAAACAGATCTCTCCTTCAACAATTTCAACATTATGATGGAGGTCCTGTCCAGTTTGGAGGTGAGGCCGGAGGATATATTTCTGGCAGAGGAAGTATATCCAATGGAAAACTAAAAGTTGACAAAGTTAATTTTGTCAAACAGCTTGAACACAACCTGTTAAGTGTTTCTCAGTTTTGTGATCAAAAGCATCAAATGCTTTTCACAGAACATGAGTGCATCATCCTCAAACCTGGGATGACAATTCCTCAGGAATTGGTGCTTCTTAGATCTCCCAGGAGAGGGGATATGTACAAGCTTGATATGAACAATGCTTCCCCAATGGGAGAAGTATCTGCTTTCTTTCCAAAGCTGATAGTGATGAGTCAACACTGTGGCATAAACGAATGTGTCATGTCAATTTTAAGACAATGAATAAATTGGCTAAAAATAACTTGGTACATGGTTTGCCTAAAAAGGAATTTTTCTGCAAAGATAACTGTGTTGCTTGCCTGAAAGGGAAACAACACAGGTCTTCTCATAAATCCAAAGTTGTTAACTCTATCACTACTCCATTACACTTATTGCACATGGATCTTTTGGTCCCACAAGTATAATGAGCATTGGAAGGAAATCATATTGCCTTGTGATAGTTGATGATTTTACTAGATTTACATGGGTATTCTTTTTAAGAACTAAAGATGAAACTGCTGAAACTTTAAAATCTTTTATTCTTAAAATAGAAAATCAAGTTGATCACAAGGTTAAAATAATCAGAAGTGATCAAGGGACTGAGTTTAAGAACTTTGTTCTTGACTCATTCTGTAACTCAAAAGGGATTGCCAGACAATACAGTGCTCCTAGAACTCCTCAACAAAATGGTGTTGCTGAGAGGAGAAATAGGACACTTATTGAGGCTGCTCGGACTATGTTAGCTGATTCAAAGCTGCCTCTAACATTCTGGGCAGAGGCAGTCAGCACTGCATGCTATGTGCAGAACAGAGTTCTTGTAGTAAAGCCACATGGAAAAACCCCTTATGAGCTATGGAACAAGAGGCCACCGTTCATTGGCTTTCTAAGGTCCTTTGGCAGCAGGTGTACCATACTTAACACAAAAGACAATTTAGCAAAATTTGCTGAAAAGTCAGATGATGCCATCTTTGTTGGATATTCCTCCCACTCTAAAGCTTACAGGGTTTATAACATTAAAAACCAACAATTTGAGGAATCCTCCAACATTGTAGTTAATGAGCACACTCCTTGTGTTAGGGGGAATGGCCCTGATCATATTTTTGATTTAGAATTGTTTCCAAACTATTCTAAACCATCTTGTGAGAATGTTTCAGCTGGAACAGGTGCTCAAGGCAATTCTGATGAAGATCAACTGTTTGAGCTTCCCAGACCTGCTCCAAGTTCTCCAAGAACAACAACAAATCAAGTTCCCACTATTGAAAGATCTGACAGTATAACCATTTCAAGAAATAGTGGAACTTCAACAAGGGACTCACCTGATGATACTCAAGTCTCCTCAGGTGATCCTACACAACACCAAGCTGATGGAAGCAGCATTTTGAAGGAACAGGCAACTGTTAATGATGCTTCACAGCAAAGAAATGATGATGTTTCTCTTTCATTCAATCAGTCCTCATTGAATGAGATTGAAACAGCAGCTGGACAAGTATTCAAGCTCCAGAGCAAAATATGTCCAACTTGGACTTATCTTTGCAGCTGGAGGTGATTCCAAGACTTAGAATTCACAATACTCATCCAGCTGAAAACATCATAGGGGAAGTCTCTGAGGGTGTGAGAACAAGGGGACAAACTCACAATGGGAATGTCTGCCTGTACTCATGCTTCTTATCCCAAATGGAACCCAAGAAGGTGGAAGATGCCTTAAAGGATAGTAGCTGGGTTGAATCAATGCAAGAGGAGCTGCTTCAATTCAAAAGACAGAAGGTTTGGAACCTATGTCCGCTACCATCTGGTCAAGTACCTATAGGCACCAAGTGGGTTTTCAGAAATAAAAGAGATGACAGAGGCTTGATTATCAAGAACAAGGCAAGACTAGTGGTTCAAGGATACACTCAAGAGGAAGGAATTGATTATACTGATGTCTTTGCACCTGTTGCAAGACTTGAGGCAGTTAGGATCTTCCTTGCTTATGCTGCATCCAAGAATTTCACTGTCTACCAGCTTGATGTCAAGTGTGCCTTTCTATATGGGGATATAGATAGGGAAGTCTATGTATGCCAGCCTCCAGGATTTGAAGACCCACAGCATCCAAACTATGTGTGCAAATTGGATAAAGCTCTATATGGGCTGCACCAAGCACCTAGGCTGTGGTATGAGACATTGTCTCAATTTCTTCTGAAGAACGGCTACACTAGAGGAACCATTGACAAGACTCTCTTTATCAGAAAGTCTGGGAAAGACATTTTGCTAGTTCAAGTCTATGTCGATGACATCATATTTGGTTCTTCAAATGACCAAATGTGCAAAGACTTTGAGAGCATTATGAAGAAGAAGTTCGAAATGAGTTCTATGGGAAAAATGGACTTTTTCCTTGGAATTCAGGTAAAGCAACTGAAGGAAGGGTTTTTCATCAATCAATCTAAGTATGTCAATGACATCTTAGAGAGATTTGATATGAAGGATTGTAAAGCAGCAAAGACACCCATACCCAGAAACCATGATTTATGCCCTGACTCTGAGGGGGAGGATACTGATCAACATCAGTATAGAGCAATCATTGGTTCTCTGATGTATCTTACAGCAAGTAGACCTGATATCATGTTTGCAACTTGCATTTGTGCAAGATATCAGGCTGCTCCAAAGGTGTCTCACCTAATTGCTGTCAAGAGAATCCTCAGATACCTCAAAGGAGCACCTAAGTTAGGTCTCTGGTATCCAAGAAATAGTGATTTTAATCTCTATGGATACTCTGACAGTGATTATGGTGGCTGCAACATCAACAAGAAATCAACATCAGGAGGATGTCAATTTCTTGGTGGAAGGATCATCTCATGGCAATGCAAAAAGCAATCCTGTGTCTCTACATCAACTGCTGAAGCTGAATACATTGCTGCTGCAAGTTGCTGTGCTCAGCTGCTGTGGATTCAAAACCAGATGATTGACTATGGATTCAACTTCATGAGCACTCCTATCCACATTGACAACAACAGTGCTATATCCATCACAGAAAATCCAGTGAAGCACTCAAAGACAAAGCATATTGACATCAGGTATCATTTCATTAGAGATATTCATGAGAAAAATCTTATCAAACTAGTCAAAGTCAATTCAAATGAACAATATGCTGATCTGTTCACCAAAGCATTTGATGAACAAAGATTTAAGTATCTTATTACAGCTATTGGGATGATAAACATTGACTAGTCAATCTCATTGAAAACCTTTTCAATATGTAAAGTCTTATGTCAATACAATCTAAGCCCTGTTACAAAAGATCCTTTCTTATTTAACTAAGTATAAGTTCTTCCGAAGAGAAACTTGCCTTCGGAAGATATCTAGCATAACTTCCGAAGCAAATTTCTCATAGGATAATTTTCTTCTCGGAAGTATACTAAGTCTCGGAAGAAGCGATTGAGGTAATCTCAGATCTACTTCCGAAGCACTTAATACTTTCCACTTGAAAGCAACATGTATCTTCGGAAGCAATTTATTTACCTTCGGAAATACATTTGCCTTCGGAAGAACTTTACCTTCGGAAATACCTTATACTCGGAAGAAGGATTTTACTGTGTAACGGAAATCTTTTGGGCCCCACTCTGTAAAAAGTAAAGATTTTGTTAATGATGTCGGATTATTTAAATGGCTTAACCTTACCGCCCCTGTCACATCATCCTCTGAACCCTCACATCATCTTATCCAAACCACCCTTTAAACCGCCATTTCACCCATTTAAATACTTCCGGTTAATCACTTACACTCTTTTTACCAATTCACTGCCCTAAAAGCTTTCTTCTTCACCAATTTACCTCTCTCTCAAGAACTTTTCCTCTGCTATCTTTCCAAATGGCTCTAAACCCTCAGCACAACCAAGTCGCACTCCTTGACTCCTCAAGGGATGCCGACTTCTCTGATATTATCTCTTTCTAGCCCAATCTTCATATTACACAGCACTGACTGTAAACCCTACCATTTACACCAACCAAATGTCCGAATTCTGGGCAAATAGTCGGGTTGAAACCCTAAATGGGGTTCGTGCTATCAGGTCAAGTGTATGTGGCCAAGAGTTGGTCGTTACTGAACAAATCATCAGGGAGCATCTTGAGCTCCATGATGAAGGCGCACCGACGGAATTCCCCAAGTCTGAGTTAGATAACTCTTATCTCCAAATGGGATACGGTGGAGATGTAAGCAGGTCTACAGTCTACAAATTCAACTTCTCCTACAAGTGGAAGTTCCTGCTACATGTGGTTCTCCACTGCTTATCTAACAAATCAGGGGGATGGGATCAAATTCCCTATGAACTCGGGTGCCTAGTTCATGGGTTGGTACAAGGCTTGCGCTTCAACTACTCCAGGTTTGTGCTGACTAATCTCATGGGAAATCTGCAAAGGGACACATTCTTTATGTATCCCAGATTTCTACAGCACATAATCAACTGCGAGCTAGATCAGAGTAAGCTTGTCTGTCAGCTGCTCTATCTGCTCCTCAGATGAGGCCGACTATCTTCAAAGTACTGAAGAGAGTGTCTACCAACTACACTGGAAGGGATACCGCACTACTTCCAGGTATGATTGAGCCAATGGCTCCTGGTGACATCCCTGTTATCCCCACAGGTGATGAACCCACACCAGCAACAACCCTCACCATTCCAAATCTACCTTCTCCACCAATAAAAGTCACCTATCAGAGACGAACCAAACGAACCCTTGTTCAATCTACTCTGATTGAACAAGCCCCTCCTCTTCAAACCAAAAAGGCTAGAGTGGAACAAGGGGCTCCCACTCAGCCAGAGGTCCCCCAATCCTTCACTATTGACCTCAATATGGGTCTTGAGTCTCCTCAGTCTCAGACCCATGAGCCCATAACCCCAGCTGATAGCCCTCAGGGTGAGTCTCTACACTCCCCTGAGCAGCCACCAAGGGACAGCTCAATGCCTTTTGACATTGATCAAAGTCCCGGGTCTTTAGGTCTTCATTCCTTCTCTTTTACTGACCTATTGACCGGAGCTGGTGAAGAGACTATGTCTCTCCAAGGCAATGAAGTTGATCCACAACACCCATTAAGGATCAACAGAGCCTAGAGAAACCTCTTGTTTCTAGCCCACACCAGCAAAGCCCAACTGAGGTGAGTCCCACTGATGTGGAGGGGACTCATGTAGATTCAGCTGCCACTACTGAAGGAGCCTCATTGGATCCTCAGGACAGTGGTAACAATAGTCAGACTGAATCTACGGCAACCATGCCCTATGATGCCTCTGAAAGAGACATCATTGTGCAAGGGAAACCAGGGTGCCAAGAAACCACATCTGGTGGTGAGGATGAACATACTAGGTATGTTACCTCATCTCCCCGTGATTCTTCCAAAGAAGATGAGGGAAGACTGCAACTCACAATAAGAGACCTACTTTCTAAAGTCTCAAACCTTGAATCAAAGGTTAAGACTTTAGAGGATAGGTCTGCCACTCAGCAACTTGAGATTGAAAATCTCAAGGTAAACTAGCTGAGAAACAGATTGAGAGATCTGTTAGGCATGTACCCATTCAAGTCTCCTTGACCTCTTCCTCTAGCTCATCTACCTCTCAAGATGATGCTACCAAAAAGGGGGAGAATGTTGAGGAACTAAGTCAAAGACAGGATTCCACCAGTCAAGCTCTCACTTCTTTGAGCTCAAGCAACAAACCACCATCTTCCCTGAGCCTCCTCCAGTTGTGATTCAAGTGGATCAAAGGATGCTTCAGGATCTAAATAGGATCTTCAACAAGTTCCTTTTAGAGTCCCTCATTGATCAACCCAGTCCAGATATGTCTGTGATATACTTTGGAGCTCAAGAGCTTCAAAGGTTGAATGCACCTCCTACCACTGTTGAGGAAGTTGGTCAACCTAAGGCCCAAGTGGAACCTGAGATTGATTTCGAAGGGGAAACTAGGACTGATGGCCCAGCAACTGAAACAGTTGGGACAGAAGGTGTGTTTTCACAGGCTTCCGAAGCACAATTGAAGCCTCGGAAGAACCAACTCAAACTTCCGAAGCTGAAATTGCTGCTGCGGAAGGACTGTTCTCTCTTTCCGATGATCTAATAGTCACAGATGCAATTCTGGAACTTGCATCTGAGGTTAATAGGGAGGATTTTCTCAGCCAACCACTAGCCATTACATCTGCATTGACCTCAGCTCCTACCTCCACCACCCAACCTGAGTCTTCTACCCAAGAACCACCAAAGTCTAGCACTTCCGAAGACATTAAAGGTAAAAGGAAGATGACTTCGGAAGAGCTTCTGGAAGAAGAAAGGCTGGAGAAACTTAAAAGGAAAGGAAGACTGCCAACTGGGAAACTGTTAGCTGCAAGTTCAAAAGCAGCTGCAGCCAACCAAGAGGCAATCAACAATAGAAGAAGGGTGGAGGTAATTGATAGACTAGTCAGTCTAGGGGCTGCCTCGGAAGATGTACTCCTGCTACCATTAGAGGAGCTGATAGAGCTAGAAAAGGCAACCTTGCTGCAAAAACAGCAAAAAGAAGAAGCTGCAAGGTTGGCCTTGGAAGAAGAAAGGCTGAGAAAAGAAAGAGAAGCTGATCTGCAGCTCAGGAGAGAAAGGATCACTTTCCTACTCTCCAGAGGATTCTCTCAAGATGAGTTATCTCCACACAACAGTGACACGATCTTGTGGCTCTTTAACAAAGAGCAAGATCAAATGGAGAAGGAGAGAAAGAGAGCTGCAAGGGAGAAGCTGGTAGTAAAGAAGAAGAAGGAAGAAGAGGCTGGACTGTCTGCCGCCAAGAAGATAGGTGACAAAGCTTGGATGAAGAACTATCTTAAAGCTCACGGCTTCTCTGGCAGGCAAGTGGGTCCAATGTCTGAAAAGACTCTGCAACGACATGTCAGTGACATCAAGGCTGACATTCGTGCAGGGAGAAGAAAGGAGATGTATAGAAGGGGACAGGGGATGACCTTCAAAGCCACCTCTCAGCCAAATATCCAAACCCAACATCAACCTGAACCAATACCCTTTCCCTTCCCAATCAAAACTGAACCTGAACCTTTCACCCCTGAACCTACACCTTCACATCTACCAACTCCCTCACCTCAACCACCTAAACTACCCATCATCCAACCTAAAGCCTTACCCAGAACCCAACCTCCTAAACCTACCCAACAACCAATCAAACCATCCCCTCAGCCTTCTAAACATCTCTCAATGGAGGAATTCAAGGAGATCAAAACCAAGCTCATCAACTGCACTACTCTGAGCGACATCTCTTGTGAGGAGGATACAGTCAACCTGACTTATGTTGATGGATCCTCAAGTTCCCTCACAAGAGATGAGTTTCTTGATCTGCCAAGAGGAACTTTGGACCAAGCCGCAAGACTCCTTGGCCTCAATTCAGATACATTGAATGAGGAAGAAAAGAAGCTGAGGAGAAGGCTGGTGACTCTGCTGGACACAAGAAAGGAGATAGGGTACCAAGACAATCTCTTGTACCCAGAAAGAAGATAGTCCAGTGGAGGTTCGAAGACTCTTCTCACAACTTTGTTGTTGAGAGAGAGAATGGTGAGATTAACAGGCTGAATGCCTCATCTCTGCTACACTTAAGCAGATTCGATATTGCTGAGTTAGCAGAGAAACCATTCTCCAACCCCTCAAACTCCGAAGTAGCTGCTCACATCAGAAATCATAGGCAGCCTTCACATGGCCGAGCTCACTGCAAGAAGCAAGGTCGAAGAGGAGTCAAAACTGAGAGAGGAGGAGCAAAGGAAAGGATCAGCAACCAAAGGCAAAGCCTTTCTTCAAATGGTTGAAGGTCCTGAACTTGAGTCCATAGTTAGATGGGAGTATGACTACAACTCCCGTCAACTAACTCTCTTCAGGGGGTCACAACAAAGGGTACATGTCATTCAAAGTGATAGACTGGATCTCCTATCCACGAATGACTTGTACAAGCTTCTCAGCACCACTTCCGGGAAGAACAGAGAGACAGACAAATATCTTCTATCCCTGGTGCTGAAACTTTGAGAAGTAGAGATAAGTGAAGTTTTGGTAGCATCAGCCTAGGGGGAGTTTGTTGGATCATAAGAGGCTGTTGCAACCAAAACAATATCACTTAGAAGATTTTGAGTACTACATGCAAAGGACTTCCGAAGCCAAGTGTGGGACTTCCGAAGGAAGAAAGAGTTCTTCCGAAGTCTAAGTGTAAAATACACTTCCGAAGGAGAACTCCAACTTCCGAAGGTAAAGAAGCTACTTCCGAAGGTTCAAGACTTGAAGACAAAGTTCTGAAGTCAACTTCCGAAGAATAAAGAAGTCCTTAAAGCCTCGGAAGCATAGAAGCATCTTCCGAAGTATAAGTGGCTTCGGAAGAACTTGTTCTTCCGAAGCCAGTTAACCTTCGGAAGACACTTCTATTATCCAGTAGACATAAGTATGGTCTGTCTGACAGTCCGCTGCAAATCTCTGAGATACTGCATGGCGTTTTCTCAAAAGCCATGTAGTTGACCATACTTTAATCTACTGTTTACCTTTTCATGTTAAGTACAGTTGCCATCTTTAGTTGGTGACAAAAGGTAAGTCATGGACATGTCATGACTACCATATCTTAGATAATACTTTATCTAAGATACCTTAACTATAGCATTGTAGTATATGCTTTAGTCTTAGGTTTCCAGCTGGTATCAAGTATAACCGGCTGTAGGATCTAGTATATATAGTTTCTCATTGTAACTCTTGTTGTATGCTTGTAAGTGTCTTGTAATCTTGAGTTGAGAAATAATATATACAAGTGCCTTGAAATATTTCTGCTTGTGGTTACTTATTATATTACTATCAACTCTTGCCAAAGACGTTGCTTCATCTTGTTTGAGTGACAATTATAAGTGAGTTTGAGAGAAAACAAGTGTTAAGTGACAAAACCCGATCCTGCATGGACATTCACGTTTAAAATGTCCCAATTGTTTACAATTAAAGCACCTCAATTTTGACTTATCAAATCCCAGTTTTGAAGTAGATGATTGACCACCAAAGTTCTTTCATCCTGTTCTTTCCATGAATCTCCGAGCTCTTAAAGTTAACATTGCCATTTGCCATTGAATGTCAGTTTCTTCTAAATCATCAGGATCAACCTGATACATGTCCTCCATAGTCATTCCTTTACCTTTCAGTTCTCCAGCAACAAGAGCTTCATAGCTCTGAACAAACATTCCAAAAAGAGCCATTGATTCAGATGGAATTGAAGTTTCAGCATTGACCTTAGAATTTCCCAAATCTTTTCCAACATGACTATTACCACTCGAGAAATTACTTGTATTGCTCCCTCCTTGAATTGGAATTTGAATGTGAGAGTTTGCAGCGGATGACAACAAAGCAGCATTTTGAGAAAAGCCAAATGTGGGCATCATAGTCTGGTTAAATTCTCTTCTTTTCATATCCAACTCAAAAGATTTCAACTTGTTAATGATATCCATCAGCTTGTAATCTGTAAAACCTCTTTCTTATTTAAGCATTCTCACTTGAAGACTCCACTGTGGTGGAAGAGAATCGAGAAGCCTATTAACTTGTTCACTGTTGGAGAGCCTTTCATCATACTTCTTTAGAGTGCTTGAGACGGTTAAGAAACGATTTGTAAGATCTGTCAGACTTTCATTCTTGTATCCCACAAATGAATTGAACTCCTTTTCAGCCTGAATACTCTTGTCTTTTACCAAATTTGCATTACCATCATAGAATTCACAGAGAGCATCGTAAAGGGATTTAGCATTTTTATGCTCTGCAAAACGGTTGTAGATGTCTGGAGCCAAACAGAGAGTTAGAGCACCAAAAGCCTTTTGATCACGATCAATCAATTTCAGATCTCTTTCAGTATAGGAAGATGGGTCTTTGTTCTGAGAAACAACATCACCAACAGTAACCGTAGGTATGTGAGGACCAGAAATAATCGATTCCCATTGATTATGATCAGTGTAGAAGAAGAAAGCTTTGAGACATCTCTTTCAATATTCAAAATTATCTCCATTAATGAGTCTTGAAGGTCTATTAGGAGCAACACTTTCAAGATCAGCAAGTGTGAGAGTAGTTAATTTCGACATGATAGTTTCGGCAGAAATGTTTATAATTTCGCTGACAAATTCGCAGAAAAAGATGACTTGGATAACAATTTCACTGAAGAAGTACTTTCGCTGACACTCTCGCTAAAACTGACACTTTCGCTAGCAATTTCAGCAGCACTTTCGCCTGAACAAAGACACCACTTGCTTAGTTTCGCTGCTAACTTTGCATGAAACAAGCTTGAACTTTCGTTCAAAAATAAATTCGGCAGCAATTTCGCTTGTAGATTGTTCACAAGCACTAATGAACTTTCGTTCAAGGAATTAGTTTCGCAGAAACTCTAGAAAACAACTTCTGATCCAAGATAACTCATAATTTCGCTAAAAGACGATGACAGTTTCGCTGTAAGAACATTAATTTCGCTGGTCGATCTCAAAACCCATTTTTACCTCAAAATCAATCTGAAATCATCCAAAACTCAATGAATTTGACATCTGATGATTGTAGAATCTTCCTCAATCAAAAACGAGCATAATTCAATGAATTTCCATGCCAAAAACAGCTGAAAATCCAATGAAAATTGATTGAAACTAGATATTGACCAAAACCACAAAAACTCAACAAATCAAGAGCACTAAGGCTCTGATACCATATTGTTGGTCCATGTGATCGAAAAACAGTACAATTGAAGTGATGAATTGCTCAATATCAAACATTCATGCTAAACAACAATAATTAAGAAGATATAAGAGAATTCTAACACATATTTGATAATCAAATGAACAATAGCAATCAATAACATCAAGCACAATAGTATTTCTGTGTGAAAACTGCTTAGAATTGGTAACTTGCAACAATGATCCACGATTAGGGTTTTGCAAGCTTACCTTACAAAGAGAATTGACAAAAGTATATATAGCAGTCATAGTTTCGCTGACAGTTTCGCTACCAGTGAAACTGTCATGCCGAAACTATAGTTTCGCCCGGCAGAACACAAGTTCGCCGGGTAAACCAAAACAGCAAACTGTGAGCGAATGTATAGATTCGCTCACAGTTTCGCTGGACTGCCAAAACTACTCAATACTAAGAACATACAAAAGGAAAATAACAAAAGTCCTATTACAATATAAAGTAAACAACTATACTAAAGTGAGTCCAACCTAAACATGATCTTCAATGGCCCTAAATGCGATATGGACCAAGCTAGCTTAACTTGATGCAAATGTCAAATACCTGAGAAAACATGCATTAAAATACGTTAACATGAAGTTGGTGAGTTCATGGGTTTTAAAGTAATAGTAAATAGTGTAATGGACCATAAGTCTTTCCATGATTTGATTGTCGATCATACAATACTATAATATTATATAAGCACCGCAACCGAAGCTAGACTGTAACTGTAACAAATTGCCCCTACCCGTGCCTACTGTAAGCACGGGGTGAACAGGCTAATAATGCACCCGTTTAGACCTCCAGTCAAGGTTAAGGTAATTAACCCGGGTGAGGGTAGTCAAACCCAATAGTACTATCCATGATTACCTCGCTTTGGAAAATAAACTAACGGTCCGATAACAGGGGACTTCATACGGTAAGTTAACAACTTATAAAACATGTGAAATCATTGACGAGTAAATGTGTCCAAGAAAATAGTAATTTGCATGTAATCTCCCCCAAAATAAAAATAAGTAAAAATGAGGCCATGAAACTCACCTGTGAAGTGAGTCCGGTGTGAAATCTGAAAGTATCCAAAGTGCTCGGGAAAATCCAAACTAGTTCGCCCTAGAACAAGTAAGGCAACTTATATCTAAGTATTTGCTCCTACGTGTAATGTGAGCATGTAACTATTTCATCCACACACTTGATAACAAAGTGTTTGACTCGACAACCCGTTGGTGACACAAAATGAATATTTGTGAAATATATATTACTAAAATGAATGTTAATAAATTATACTTCACTTGAAAGTGTTCAAAAACATTTGTATCTTAAAGTTGACATATTATTTGGGTAATTAAATATCTTTTCGACTCGACCCGAGACGTGACTCGAGTGTTTAGTAATTAGTTATGTAATTTACATATTAAATTATAGAAGATAGGGTTTTGAAATAATCTTATTTTCTTAAGTACAATAAAATTTACATTATATTATTTTTTGCAAATTTTGAAATGTTAACATCCACGTAAAATCACTAGTTTTCATATTTTACAATCCACGTATAAATATATATATTTGTCCATAAAATAATTATTTAATTATTTTCTTAGTAGTATTATTCTTTTATTTTGTCTAGTTCTTGACATATATTAAATTAGGGTTTCTTTAATTTATTAAGTAACTTTGGTATATTATAAAGTAAATCTCTTTGATAAATTAATTAGTCACTTTAGTCAATCTACCAACTTATCTTAACCCATATTTTAAGTGACCTAGTAACTAATATTATGAAGTCTATAAATTTATATTTTAAGTCTAATGTTAAATTAACAACAAAATCATATGTCATCTTTGTCAAAAGTCATCTACTAATCACTTTATCATTCCCTTCAAACCAACATAATATTTAGTCATAAAGTTCTTTTTTTTCCCTTTTAAAGTCTCATGTTTACATATATATATATATATATATATATATATATATATATATATATATATATATATATATATATATATATATATATATATATATATATATATATATATCTATATATATCTCTATCTATATATATATCTATATATATCTATATATATTCTATATATATATATATATATATATATATATATAGTCATACTTGTAAATTTGGTTAACTGGTCAACAAGTTATAATCCAACATTTGTAATAATATATTACCACTCACTAGCTAAGTATAACTTGAAGAATATATATAAGCATTCATAATAATACTTGTAAGAGTTTAAAATCCCATAACCATAATATAACCCTTTTCTAGATTCTCTTGAGTTTTAAGAAACATTTATAACTTTTTATAAAATCACCAACTAGTAACTTGGTCAAACATGGATCTATGAATATTTACTTTTTAAGAACAAGAATCATTATTGAGTTAATGTTAAAATGTTTTGTATGAAGTAACTTCCTTTGAAACCCTTCGTTGGTAAAAACACCATTTTTAACATGAAAGACTTTTGTGGATAAATGTTGTTACATATGATCTAGTAGATAAATAATATAATTAAATGAAAGATATATAAACAAAAGAGAGTGTTCTCACTAAAAACAAGCAAGAAAGGATGGAAGGGTTGATGATAGGATGCTTGGAAGCTTCAAAAATCACTTGGTTTTCAACAATAGCACTTGAATCACCCAAGATTTGTAGAAAATGAGTTGAAAATAATATGAGATGGTGGAGGTGGTGTCTTGGCCGAAATTGGAAGGGAAGAAACAAAAGAAGGGAAGTTGATGAAATGTGTAGGGGAATTGTGGATGAGTTCTTGCTTTTACATCGACCAATTCTTGTCTTTTGTCCTCATGGTTAAATCACATCACCTTTATTCTATGAAGGAAGAAATGATCATTGTGGTAAGGCAACATAATGTTTTTAATAATGGTAGAAAAGGTTACATAAAAATGGTATGATTTAACTTTTCCAAGTCAAACAAGAAAGCATTTGTATGGAAAAAAGAAGAGAACAAAAGTGAGGTGATGGGTGGGAGGGGGTGGACGGCTTCAAGGGAGGGAAATGGTGGGTTTTGTTTTATTTTGGGTAGTATTGGGTATTTGGGTGGTATTTGTTGCACTATAGGTATTTTTACATATTTTTGCATTTTTACTTTTTACTTATTAAAATACATTCAAATATTATAAATGCTTATTAATATCATATATTTTAATAGTGATGATGTGTTAATGATGCATCATGTAGTTAGTAGGTGCGTTAAAATGATTCGTTCCGAGTAAAATATCAATTTACGCGATTAGGTTTATTTATAAATTCGAGCTTTTCTAATGTATTTAATTTGGAATCTAAAATACTTTGAAACAATGGAATCTAAAATACTTTGAAATACTTTAAGGTATTTATTAGTATATATATTAATTATCACCAACGTTCGTGTGTGTGCCGGTTGTATCGCGTGTAAAAATGGTAATTACGGGCGATGCATGAAATGTAATGCATGAAATTTTGCAGTGCATAAAACAACTTCAATAAATGTAAGTAAATTGAAAATCAAGCGTTATAGGTGTAACTATAACTAATTCAAGGCCAGGTATTGACCTGAAATTACCGGTTGTCACATACTCCCCATGTTAGAAAGAATTTCGTCCCGAAATTCAGTTAGGGTTGTCTGTAGATGCCAGGGTTTCAAACAAGTAAGGGTAGTTGAGCTTCATATGGTCTTCGTGTTCCCAAGTAAATTCAATTCCTCGTCTGGAACTCCATCGGACCTTCGCTATGGGAATGCGGCTTCGTTTCATCTTCTTTACCTCTCGATCTAGGATCTCCACGGGTTTTTCAATAAAGTGAAGTTGTTGATCAATCTGAACCTCATCGAGCGGTAGAACTAGAGTTTCATCTGACAATCACTTCTTCAGATTTGACACGTGGAAAGTGTCATGAACACTACTAAGTTCTTGAGGAAGTTTGAGCTTGTAAACTACAGGACCAATCCTGACTAGGATTTCAAATGGTCCAATGTATCTAGGGTTTAGCTTACCAAGTTTGCCAAAACGAATGAATCCTTTCCAAGGTGAGACTTTGAGTAGAACCTTATCTCCCACTTGGAATTCCAATGGTTTACGTCTCACGTCAGCGTAGCTTTTCGGACGGTCACACGCGGCTTTGAGTCGGTCCTGAATCTGAACGATCTTTTCCGTGGTCTCGTGTATGATCTCGGGACCGGTGAGTTGACTATCACCAACTTCTGTTTCAACACGGTGGTGATCGACACTTCCTTCCGTATAGTGCTTCAAATGGTACAGCTTTGATACTGGTGTGATAGCTGTTATTGTAAGAAAACTCAGCTAAGGGTAGATGAGTATCCCAACGGTTTTTGAAGTCTATCACGCAAGCTCTAAGCATGTCTTCCAATGTCTGAATGGTCCGTTTGCTCTGACCATTTGTTTGAGGGTGGTATGCGGTACTCATATCCAACCGTGTACCCAAGGCCTTTTGTAATGATTGCTAAAATCTCGAGGTAAATCAACTGTCTCGATCGGAAATAATGGAGATCGGTACTCCATGTCTCGAAACAACCTCCTTGAGATAAACCCTCGTCAACCTTTCCATTTTATCAGTTTCTTTAATTGGTAGAAAGTGAGCAGACTTTATCAGTCGATCCACAACTACCCAAATCGTATCACAACCGGTGGATGTCTTTGGTAGTTTTTTTGATGAAGTCCATGGAAATCTGCTCCTATTTCCATTGGGAATCTCCGGTTGGTGCAGTAATCTAGATGGTTTCAGATACTCCGCCTTAACCTTTGAACACGTAAGGCACTTGCTAACATAGGTGGCTATGTCAACTTTCATGTTAGGCCACCAGAATAACTCCTTCAGGTCCTGATACATCTTATTAGATCCCCGGTGGATGGAGTATCTTGATTTGTGTGCCTCGTTCATCACAAGTTCCCTTAAGTTTCCACAATTTGGCACCCAAATTCGGTTCATGAAGTAACAAGCTCCATCGGACTTTATCTCAAATTGCTTATCCATGCTGCGAAGAGATTCATTTCTCAAATTTTGTTCTTTCAGTGTTTCGGACTGAGCATCATGAATTTGAGTAGTTAGACTCGTATGGATCATCATTCCCAACACTCGCACCCGTAAAGTTTTGGTTCGTTCTTTCCTGCTCAGAGTGTCTACTACAACATTCTCTTTTCCAGGATGATAACGAATCTCACACTCATAATCGTTTAGTAACTTGACCCACCTGCGTTGTCTCATGTTTAGTTCCTTCAGATCGAAGATGTGCCGAAGGCTTTTGTGATCAGTGAATATAGTACACTTGATACCATACAGGTAATGTCGCCAAATCTTTAGTGCGAAAACAACTGCTCCCAATTCGAGGTCGTGAGTAGTGTAATTTTTCTCATGCACTTTCAATTGTCGTGAAGCGTAAGCAATAACTTTGTCATGTTGCATCAGGACACAGCCAAGTCCTTGTCCTGATGCGTCCCAGTACACCACAAAACCATCGTTTCCCTCTGGTAGGGACAAAATTGGCGCGTAACACAATTTTTGTTTTAACAATTGAACGCTGCTTTCTGCTTATCACCCCAATCGAATTTCTTGTCTTTCTAGGTTAAGGTTGTCAATGGTTGGGCTATTTTGGAGAAATTTTCGATAAAGCGTCGGTAATAACCTGCCAAACCTAGGAATTATCGCACCTCAGTCGGGGTCTTAGGTGCTTCCCAGTTTTTAATGGCCTCTATCTTGGATGGGTCAACATGTATTCCCTTCTCGTTAACCACATGCCCGAGAAATTGCACTTCTCGGATCCAGAAGTCGCAGTTTGAGAATTTTGCATATAATTTCTCGTTCTTGAGTAGTTCTAAGATTAACCTTAAATGTTGTTCATGCTCATCCTTAGGTCGTGAATATATCAAAATGTCATCAATGAACATGATCACGAATTTATCAAAGTAGTGTTTGCACACTCTATTCATGAGATCCATGAATACAGCTGGTGCATTGGTTAACCCAAATGGCATGACCATGAACTCATAAGGGCCATAACGAGTTCAAAATGCGGTCTTGGGGATATCTTCCTCTTGGATTCGTAATTGGTGATATCCCGAATGTAAGTCAATCTTCGAGTAGTAACTAGATCCCTGAAGTTGGTTGAATAAGTCATCGATTTGAGGGAGAGGGTACTGGTTCTTAATGGTGAGTTTATTTAACTCTCAATAGTCGATGCACATTCGAAGAGATCCATCCTTCTTCTTAACAAATAAAACCAGGGTTCCCCAAGGTGAGAAACTTGGTCTTATGAATCCTTTACTAATAATTCTTGTAATTGATTAGACAACTCTTGCATCTCTGACGGTGCTAATTGGTATGGGGATCGTGCTACTGGAGCAGCTCCAGGTACCTGGTCAATTTGAAAATCGACTTGCCTTTGAGGTGGAAGTCCGGGCAAGTCCTCGGGAAAGACTTCTAAATAGTCTCGCACGATGGGTATATCCTCGATTCTTTTCTCTTCGGTTTGCTTCTCCACTACGTGCGCCAAGATTGCATGATAGCCCTTTCGCAAGTACTTTCGGGCCTTCATACATGAAATGATCCTTAACACATACCATACTTTTCTCCTTGAATTGATATGGTCTCTCCACTTGAAAGTGGAATGCAAACAATCTTCTCACGACAAACGATTTCCACTCAGTTTTTCGACAACCAATCCATACCAATAACAATGTCAAAACTCCCTAGGGTTACATGTAGAAAATCTATATCAAACTTGTGATCCGCCAAGCTGAGAGTGCATCCTTGTATGATTTTGTCGGTTTTGATCAACTTACCATCGGCTAACTCTATTGTATACTTAGAAGTTAAACAGATAGGAGTAATTTCAAGCAATGGACTAAATTCACTAGACACAAAACTCCTATCGGCACCCGTATCAAATAGGACTGATGCATAGAGATTATTTACAAGAAACGTACCCGTAACAATGTTCGGGTCCTGTCGAGCTTCTCCAGGTCCAATCACAAAAGCTCGACCACGTGCGTTGTTTCCGCCGGTTTGCTTAAGGTTCGGACAATCCTTGCGAAATGCCCGGTAACACCACATTCGAAGCATGCAGGATTGTTTCCTGTTTTAGGAGAAGGGTTGGGCTTTCGGCAGTCCTTAGTCGCATGGCCAAATGTTTGCACTTCTACACATGGAATCTCCACATGCACCTAGATGATGAAGGTTATACTTGTTGCACCTAGGTAGGTTTCCAGCATACCCACCTTTTGTCTTCTTCTCAGATGGGCCAGCAGTGAAAGCCCTAACAACCTCTTGTTTGTTTTGGTTTTGATGCGGAGCATTTCGACCATGATTGTTGTCCCACTTCCTCTTGTTGTCATATTTCTTTTCCACTACCGTCTTCTTCACAACACTCCCTGACGTACAACTTGATCAGTCAGGTCATGGGCAGTCCTGACAGCCTCTTGGATGGTGGCTGGCTTGGATGAGGTCACCATGTTATGAATTTGGGGTGCAAGGCCCCAAATGTATCTTTCCACACCCTTGAACTCTGGATTAACCATGTGAGGGCATAGACGAGCAAGGTCATGAAATCTGGTGGTGTAGCTTGTAACTTTTGCACCCTTTATGGTGTGGTTCCAGAATTCAACCTCAAGTTTTTGCAATTCATTACAGGGCAATATTCATCAGTCAAAATTTGTTTCAACTCATCCCAAGTGATTTGATAGGCAACGTCAATACCCAAAGTCTAGGCATGAGCATTCCACCAAGTGAGTGCTTGACCTTCAAAGGTACAGGTGGCGAATTTCATCTTATTCTCCTCAGCACAGTTACTGATTCGCTGAACGGATTCCATCTATTCTATCCAGCGGACCAAACAAACAGCTCATTCATTACCACGAAAGTTAAACAGTTTACAGTTCAGAAACGTCTTGTATGAGCAACCTTTGTTGTTAGCATCAGATCCTGTGTTGTAGGTTTAATCATATTAATAATAACTAAACATTAACAATGATCTTTGTATCTCAGGTCTTTATTTACGCTAGACATTATAATACCTCCTGCGCCACTAGCATTGCCTCCATTTACTTCAGATCCTCCCGCGCTGCGATTCGCCTCGTGATGTGCGATTGCATCCACCACTCGTTGCGCCACAAAGCTGTTCGATGGCCTCTACTGTCATGGGAGTACCGCTTCCCACATTGGTTCTGACGTTTCTCCTTCGCGGTGGTATGTTTCTTCAAATCATAATGATAAGCAAGATAAGACAATATGTAATAATTTCAAACACATGTGCACCAAAAGTAAGCAATCATAACAACCAAGCAACCACACAATATATAAAAGATAACATAACTTGATAATAAATTGTACGAATTACAAAATATTTCCAGAGTACATGCTCCTACAACAAGTTAATATCCAATATTACGTGAGCACAACCCGCTGACGATAGGCAATCAATGGAATAAATGAGTGAATGCACCTGTCTGCACAGCTGCCAAGGCCATGAGCATACACACGGCTGCCAATGCAGTAGAGGACTCCAGGCGCTCTTCTATCACCATCACTCTTTCTTCAGCCATTGTCGCGTGTTGCTCTGCTTGGGTAGCCCTCTGCTCCGCTGCCTCCACTCTCTACGTCATGGCTGCCATGTCCTCTTGTACCCTAGTGAGTCGGTCATGCATCGTGTGCAGTGCCTGATCATCAAGGTATCTGCTCTCCTCGATCGCTAGCAGTCGGCACTCCACGTCCTCCATGTCAACAGTTACCTGGACTCCTGTGTGTTCGGCACGTATCTCATGAAGTTGCTGGTCATGCCTCGCAGCTCATGCCACGAGAAGAGGCACGGTGAGCTTCACAGGCTCTCGAGTGAGGGGATCGGATGTGGGGTACGTGACGACTCACCTACCTAGAAGGTGGAGGGAATACCCTCGATGTCTCTCTACTCATCCAGTCAGCTATGCTAACAATCCCACCGACGAACAACGATTCTGCGCCTTTTGGGCGCAGGCTCGAGCTTAGCAGTACAGTCTCGAGCGGGTGTGGCAGGAAGGATCGGAATATGAACCCACTTCCTAGAAGTGTGTGCAAGAAGAACACTCCCAGGGCGAGCCTGATAGCGACAGTAAGAGGGCGGTGGCACACCCGGACCAAAGATACGATGGGTTTCCACATCCACCGGCTCGGGACTAGCAGCTATAGGGGTGGGGTCAGCAGGCTCGAGGGCGAGGTGGAGGGGGTGAAGGCCTGCTAGCGGAGTCGGGTAAGAGGGTTAAGGAATCAGGTCAATAGGCTGAGTAACAAGATCAGCAGGGGGAGAGGTTGGGTCACTAGACTGGGGGTGGCCTTGGAGGGCTTCGGGTCAGAAGCGACTGGGTCGGAATTGTCCGGGCCGGAATCAACCGCGTCAGAATCGACCGGGTCAGTATCGGCCGTCTGAGAAACTTGGTTAATAGACTCTGAATCTAGGTCAACTACTTTGGTGTCGACCGGGTCAGTATCGGCCGTCTGAGAAACTTGGTTAATAGACTCTGAATCGACCGGGTCAGTATCGGCCGTCTGAGAAACTTGGTTAATAGCCTCGGGAGTGGGGTCAACTGGTCGAGGATCAGTAGTCACAAGGGTAGACTCTAGGGATGGCTCAACGAAGATATGCGACATGGTCAGTGGAACGGTCATCGGTAGTTGTGGCCCAATGATACACACGACTCTCGGAACGAGCTCCTCTAAGAGGTCGGCATGAATCTCGGGTGTAGACGCCCACTAATACGCGCCTGGAGGGGGAGGAGGTAACCCAGAATATCGGGTCGTGGTAAGGCCCTAGTGGTGTCAGGAATGGGGTTTGGAGTGGGAGCGAGGATAGGAGTGAGAGAAGGTGTAGGGATCTCGACCTTAGTGGGGCTAGTAGGCTGGAGCACGGCATCAGACGTAGGGGTCGGGATGACGGATGTAGATCCTGTGGTTGAGGTCGTAGATATCGGCTCATACTCCTCATCTGAGTCAAAAACGTATATCGGCACCGGTGCAGACGACATCTCTATGACAAGGCAATACACAAGTAGAATTGATATAAGTTAAGTTAGTGTATAAATCGTTAAAGACATGTAATGACTGCAGTTATAGTCTAGGTCCACTAAAGGCAACCTAATTCCCTATAACCAATAGCTCTGATACCAATCTGTCACACCCCAACCACAATAGTTTCCCGCGAGGCGTGATCATCATGGAGACCATAGTAATTGATTGACCATTATATGATTTAGTAAACATACGTTACAAATAAGTTTAAAAATATATAATTGTGTTCAGAGTTGAATTGCGGAAGCAGTAGAACTAATGTAATTGTTTTTTCAAAACATGACAAATACAATAATAAATATCCTAAACAACATGAATGGCCTTAAATGCGATGTGGACCAAGCTAGCTTAACTTAATGCAAATGTCAACTACCTAAGAAAACATGCATGAAAATATGTCAACATAAAGTTGGTGAGTTCATAGGTTTTAAAGTCATAGTAAATAGTGTAATGGACCACAAGTCTTTCCATGATTTGATTGTCTATCATACAATACTACAATATTATATAAGCACCGCAATCGAAGCTAGACTGTAACTGTAACAAATTGCCCCTACCCGTGCCTACCGTAAGCACGAAGTGAACATGTTAATAACGCACCCGTTTAGACCTCCAGTCAAGGTTAGGGTAATTAACCCGGGTGGGGGTAGTCAAACCCAATAGTACTATCCATGATTACCTCGATTTGGGAAATAAACTAACGGTCCGATAACATGGGACTTCATACGGTAAGTAAACAACTTATATAACATGTGAAATCATTGACAAGTAAATGTGTCCAAGAAAATAGTAATTTGCATGTAACCTCTCCCAAAATGAAAATAAGTAAAAATGGGGCCGTGAAACTCACCTGTGAAGTGAGTCGGGTGTAAAATGTGAAAGTATCCAAAGTGCTCGGAAAAATCCAAACTAAGTTCGCCCTAGAACAATCAAGGCAACTTATATCTAAGTATTTGCTCCTACGTGTAATGTGAGCATGTAACTATTTCATCCACACACTTGATAACAAAGTGTTCGACTCGACAACCTGTTTGTGACACAAAATGAATATTTGTGAAATATATATATTACTAAAAAAAATGTTAATAAATTATACTTCACTTGAAAGTGTTCGAAAACATTTGCATCTTAAAGTTGACATATTATTTAGGTAATTAAATATCGTTTCGACTCGATCCGAGACGTGACTCGAGTGTTTAGTAATTAGTTATGTAATTTACATATGAAATTATAGAAGCTAGGGTTTTGACTCTTAAGTAAAATAAAATTTACATTATATATGGGTGATGAGTGGAGCTCCCAGACAGCGAGAATGCAAGGTGGCCTCAATTAAGCTTCTTCTTTCTAAAAGAATTATCCTTTTTCTCATACTGTCTACAGTACACTCGTTCCTGTCCTTGCGACAGGTCTTCCTATAGATATAACCGTTCAAGCGGAAGACTAATCAGACTTTTTATCGTCGAACGGTCGATTCTCTAAGAGAGTGTTCACAGCCGAGTCTGTCAAAGAGCTTGCCTTAGGTAAGCATTCAAAAGGAGTCTCCTTTCACGACCACAAAGAAAAGAAAAAAGACTATCATGAGGAAAAGAAAGACTATTTGACTCACTCCAAATGAACGGAAGACTTGGAGTGAGTCTTTTAGAATTCCGTTCGTTCACTTAGATACGTGTCTTTTCGTTACACTCATTCGGCCGGATCGATAAGAGTGTGAGGAGGTGTTTATGGGGGCTGCCCCCCAAGGGGATTAGTATTCGCTTGTAATTTATCCTATCATAAGACAAGGCCTCCATCAATGGAAGCAGCCGAAGCAAGTTGCCCACTCCACTAATTGAGAGTGGCTAGCATTTTACTTGCAAATTTTGAAATGCTAACATCCTTGAAAAAACACTAGTTTTCATATTTTACAATCCATGTATAAATATATACATTTGTCCATAAAATAATTATTTAATTATTTTTTTAGTAGTATTATTCTTTTATTTTGTCTAGCTCTTGACGTATATTAAATTAGTGCAGGACCGGTGAAGGGTATGCACTTACAACACAACAACACAATGAGGAGAGTTGCTTAGAACACTTAACAGATCAAATAGGAAACTGGTTAACTTGTTAATGAAAGATGCTGAGAACACAAGCAAATATGAGACAGAACAAGATTGCAAACAACACAAGTAATTGGTTTTCAAGAATGTTGTATATTGCTTCTCAAGTTCTATTACAAATGTTACAAAGCATACCATGGAAAGTTACAAGTACTTGAGATACTTTATACTACATCCTACAGCCGGCCATACTTTGAAGGCCAGCTGGATACAATTGACTAGACAACTACAAAATCAAATGTAGAGTCAAAAGGCAGATCTGCCTTTTAACTAGTGACTATGACATGCCATAGCTCACATCCTAATATATTACAAAAAGGATAAAAGTACATAAAGTAGAAAGCACAGACTCAAGACCTCAATGTACAGCTACCAAAAGCATGGACTTTTTCACCAACTCATGTAAGTTGGTAACTTTACAGAGTAGCAGTGGAAAGGTGGTCCAGCTTTATGGTAAAGTACATCAGATAAAGACATATCTCTAAAAGTCTTTGGAAGAAATCTGTCTTCACTCTTTGGCTTCAGAAGACTTTGTCTTTAAAGCTTCGGAAGACTTCACTTTTGGCTTCGGAAGATGTTGGTCTTGGCTTCGGAAGATTTTACACTTAGAATATTCTAGTGCATGGTGTAAAACTTCTGAAGCATTTCTACTTCTGTTCTTTAGTGCATGCATGTAGAGAGACTTTGGATGTTTTGACTACATCAGACTTATATGAATCCTTACAAACTCCCCCTAGGCTAATACTACCAAAACATTTAGAAGATCTTCAGATGTTGGTAGTCTTCAGGACGATAATGACCATACCCTTCTTCATCAGATGGTCAGGATCACTCAGACTCTCATAATATCTTCTTATCTTAAAGAGATCATGCAGAGGTAAGTTGATTATGTCTTGCCATGTATAGACATTCTCAACACCTTGATCTCTGATCACATGCCATCTCTCTGGATTAGTAGTGAAGGTCCAGGATAAGATGGGTCTCTCAGCTGCAAGAGGAGCCACTTGAATTGGAGTTGATTGGGCTGCCTCATCATGCACTTCATTAGGTTGATCTGACTCAGCCTGAGGTGTAGAGGTGGATGATTCAGGCTTCTTCTTCTTTGACTTTGGTTTTGGAAGCCATCCTCTTCTTCCTCTTAGAAGACTTCAACTGAGAAGATTGGTCTTCAGCACCTTGTTGATCATCCTTGTCTTTCTCAGTTGGGTGTTCCTCCCTCACCGGTTCAGAAGGAGAGGGAGTTTGACCCTGCTGTGGATCAAAAGATGAAGCTTGCTGAGGCTAAGCAGGAGGTCTAGGTTGTGTTGTCTCAAGTTGTTCAACCTTAACCTCCAATTTAGGTGGGATTTAACTTGGAGGAGAGTATAAGTCAATCAGCTCTCCACTCTTGATCTTCTGCTTGATTACCCTGATATGCTCATCCATTTTGGTAGAGACATAGGGCCAAGTCTCCTTCCAGAGAATCCATACCGCTTCAAGAAGCTCATCATCCTTTGTCTGTCAGCAGACTTCTTCATACTCTTTTGGATGATGGCTCTGTACTTTGCAGCATCTTCCCTCGTCTTTTTCTTTGTTGCTTTTTGTTCTTTGAGCACTTGAAGTTCAAGCTGTTTGAGATACTCAAACTCAATGTACTCAAAGGACAAGGGAAGATGTGCAGATGCCTGGTAGAGACCTGTGGCACTCAGGTAGTTGATCATGTTTTGCCTATCTGTTTCCTTGTCTACCTGAGGTTCTTGTGTAGGTGCCACATCCTCTTGCACAGGGCTTTCCTGAACTGGGGAGAGAGTTGGAGCATGCTTGTATAACCTTTTCTGTCTCTTCTCCTCTTTGAATTAGAGAAGTAACCTTGCATCCTCTGCTTCCTTCATCTCTCTTGACACTTTCATGTCAGCCAGTTCATTTAATTGCTCTAAGGGGAGAGATATAATCTCATCTATGTCATAGTTCCTGGTCTACAGGTAAGTAATCCTGACTACCCTCAACTCATCTTCTTGAGTGTTTGGTCTGGGTACAACCCTGATCGCTGCTTGCATAAAGCCTAAAGATCCAGAGGATGTTTCTCCCCTTAGCTTCCTCTTCCTCTCTCTCTCCTCCTCCTCAATCTCCTCAGGAGTTAGAATCCTTTTTCCTTTGTCACCCACAGACCTTTGTCACTTAGGGTGGAGAGAGCTTTGGCGTTCATTGCTTTGTGTAGCATCCAAGCTCTGGCCAGAGAGAGGTTATGAGACACCTTCACCAGCAGGTGTTTCATTAAGGGAATGAATTTCTGAAGCAGTTGTTGGTGTGACAGGGCTCTCATGCTCTATCACTAGGCCTTCAGCCAAGGTTTTCCCTTTGAAGCTAATCTCAGGGTCTGCCTCAGCATCTAGTTGACCAATGACATTACCTGATTGCCTTTGTCTCCTTCTAAGGCTGAACTCTTCAGTAATTCTGTCTTGAATCCTGAGTGCTAACCTGTCAGCTTGTCTTGATTGACTTGGGTTGACAAGTGGCATGTTGATCAAGTCAAGACCTTCATAGTAATTCAAGGTCTGAAAATTGAATACTTCTTGCTGCCCTTGAACTCTGTGAAGAATGAGGGCTCTTCTGTCAGCATCATACCTCCACCCAATAATGTAGTTTCAAGTTCCTTGAGGTGGAGATGACACAACCCTTAGAATGCCTTCCTCAAAGAGACTCCTAATGACAGAGTCTATAATGACCATATTAATGTGAACTTGAGGAAGTTGCTGAGTATGCACAGTTGCAAGTGAGGATGGTGAATCCTTAATGTCCATACTCCTTGAAGAACTCCCAGGTTTTGTGACTGTAATGACTTTCTCCCCCTTTTTGGTAGCATCACCCTCTTGTATAGGTGAGCTAGAGGTTAGGTCAATCACATTCATAGGTTCTTGTGTTCCTGGTTGAGCTCCTCTTAAAGGTCTCCCAGCTAGTTTTTCCCTGAGATAAGATATCTCAAGTTGCTGATCATTAACCCTATTATGCAGGGTAGTCACCTGAGATTCAAGGTGACTAACTTAGAGACTAAATAGGAGCATGTTTTTGACAGTTTTTGCACCTTTAGTCTCAGATTCCCCTCATCTTCATCGGAAGAATCATTGGGGGATGAGATGTTTGGACCAAAGTCCTCTCTCTCTCCACCAGCCTCAGGTTCTTGGCTGCTGTATTTCCTCTGCTCTTCCATATGGATATCCTGAACAGGTTCAGAAGTATCCACCTCAATGATGGGTGACTGATGTGGGCTAGACAAAGGAGACTCAGGAGTACTCATCTCTCTTTGAGTAGGGGAAGAGTAGAGAGACTCATGGTACTCACTATAACCTAAGTCTTCATAAGTATAGAATGAGAGGTTGGGAATGGGTTGATTTAAGTCTTAAGGCTGGGGATAGTAACTGTCCGCTAAAGGTTGTTCACTTGAGTGTTAAGACTCAAAGTGAGGGCTTAAGGCAGTTTGATTTATGAGCTCATCAGGGTGAGCATGAGGAACCTCATCCCTGATTGTTGAAGAGATGGGAGTGGTTTGATCCTCAGGGGAAGTGGGAGCTCTAGTGTCTACTTCCTCCTGTATGGGTGAGCATATGGGGGTCTGCACAGACTCAATAGTTTGAGTAGGGGTTCGTTTGGATTTTCTTTGGTAGGTGAGGGTGACTTGTGGCCTTTTTGGTGGTTGGTTGGTAGAAGGTGTGGGTTCAACACTAGCTTGTGTTGCTAGGTTGTCACCTTGAGCAATGAGCTCTAACAGTTTTCGGACAAGGGCTGTTTCTACCTCTGAGAAGCCTACAGTTGGCTTCTTTAGAATTTTAAAGATGTCGGGCTTCATCTATCCCATTTTAAGAATATTATTCTGTTTCCCTCAACTGTGAGCCCAGTTCACAGTTGAGAATGTGTTGAACATATCTAGGAAACATATAATACTCTAAGGAGTCCAAGTTAGAAAGCAAATTTGTATAAACAAACTGAGAGTACCTGAACTTGACCCCGTGAACCATTCCATGTACTATGAAAGAGAGATCTTCAGGAATCTGGTCCCACCCTCCATGCTTGTTTGACAAGCTGTGGATAACCACATGAAGCAGGTATTTCCATTGGGATGAGACCTTCCTTTTCCTGAAGGTCTTTACAGAGAAATTTCCTTCATAGTCCATCTACTCAAAGAAATGATTTACAGCTTCCTTTGAGAAGGACAACTCACCTTCTTCATCATCCAGCTGCAAGTGAGTATTGATGATGACCGGAGTGATGAAGATTGTCCTCCCTTGCACTGTGGCAGACAGTGCCTTCTCCCCATCCATAATGACCTCTTAGCACGTCTTCCAATATTCAAGCAGATGATCCTCATAGAGAGTAGGATCAATGGTTGGGGAGGTGAAGTAGTTTGATAGAGCTAAGAAACGGCAAATCTCTGAGAAACTTTCATCTTTCTCAGAGCTTAACAGAGCAACTTGGATGTGTTGCCTGTGAAGTTGCATGGAGAAATCTGGGTTGTTTCTGAGGTTTAGGTCGGCCATTTCAGAAGCTTAAGGATGAAGAAAGATGAAGAACAAAGGTGGTTTGGGAGAATTTAGGTTTAAGGAATATTGTAATTGAGGAAGATAGTGAAAGAGGGGGGAACCATTAGGCATTTATGGGAAAAGGATTTGAGATGAAGTTAATGAAAGTGGATAAACTTTGAAATCCGAATGTCGGTCCCACCTCTGAAAAGTAGTTTACTTTTGTCCAAAAAGTAGTTTTTTTGGAAGTCGAGAAATCTTCCGAAGGTTATTTGCTTCGGAAGTTCTGAAGAAAAAGCTTCCGAAGGCAAATTGGCTTCTGAAGATATTTCAAAGGTTTTTGAGAATTTTACTTCGGAAGAGAATTTACACTCAAAGATTTTTATTCTTTGAAGAATAAATACTTTTGAAGGTAAATTGCTTTCGGAAGAAACTTGTTCTTTGAAAACATACATAGTACTTAAGTTGATTTTAAGCTTCGAAGATATTTCAGAAATTTCTTCCGAAGGTAAAATTTCTAAAGCAATTATTTGTTTACTAAACATAAATTTCTTCCGAAGGTAATTTTGAATCTTCCGAGGAGATCAAGATTTTCAAAAATCTAAGAAAAGTCTTTTGAAAAGATTAAGTTTTAAGAAAAGATATTCAAAGTTAATCATCCCAATCACTGATACAAGATATTTAAATCTCTGCTCATCAAAAGATTTGGTGAACAGATCAGCATATTGTTCATTTGTGTTAACTTTGACTAGTTTGATTAATCCCTTTTCAAAGTTATCTCTAATCAAATGATACGTGAAATTAATATTCTTTGTCCTTGAGTGCTACACAGGATTCTCTGTGATGGAGATAGCACTATTGTTGTCTATATGGATGGGATTCTCTTTGAAGTTGAATCCATAGTCCATCATCTGATTTTTAATCCAAAGCACTTGAGCACAGCAGCTTGTAGCAGCAATGTATCCAGCCTCAGCAGTTGATGCAGACACACATGATTGTTTCTTGCATTGCCAAGAGACTACTCTTCCACATAGAAATTGACATCCCCCTGATGTAGACTTTTCAGTCATGTTGGAACCACCATAGTCACTATCTGTATAAGCATACTGATTAAATTTAGAATTCTTTGGATACTAAAGGCCAAGTGATGGAGCACCTTTGAGATATCTTAATATTGTTTTGATAGTGACCAAGTGTGACATCTTGGGGTTGGCTTGATATCTTGCACAAATGCATGTAGCAAACATGATATCTAGCCTGCTAGCTGTGAGGTACATAAGAGACCCAATCATTGCCCTATAGAGATGTTCATCAACACACTCCCCCTCAAGATCAGGTCCAAGGGAGTGAAGTCTGGCTATGGGTGTCTTAGCAACCTTACAATCAGTCATATTAAACCTTTTAAGTATGTCCTATACATACTTTGGCTGACTTATGAAGATGCTATTGTCAACTTGCTTCACTTGAATTCCTAGAAAGAAATTGAGTTCCCCCATGGCACTCATTTAAAACCTGTCCTTCATCAACTTCTCAAAGTCTTTGCAGAACTTTGGATTAGTTGACCCAAAGATAATGTCATCTACATATACTTGAACTAGCATTATGTCATTTCCTCTTTTGTAGCCATGTTGACAGAGATACTGAGATAGAGTCTCATACCACTTCCTTGGTGCTTGGTGCAGCCCATAAAGAGCTTTATCAAGCCTGCAGACATAATCAGGATGATGAGGATTTGCAAACCCAGGTGGTTGTCTGACATACACCTCTTCATCAATCACTCCATAAAGAAAAGCACACTTGACATCAAGTTGGTAGACCTTGAAGTTCTTGCATGCAGCAAAAGCTAGGAATATTCTAACAGCTTCAAGTCTTGCTACAGGAGCAAAAACATCTGTGTAGTCAATTCTTTCTTCTTGAGTATACCCTTGAACAACTAGTCATGCCTTGTTCTTGATGACAAGTCCTATATCATCCTTCTTGTTCCTAAAAACCCATTTGGTTCCTATGGTAGTCTTCCCTTGAGGAAGAGGACATAGGTTCCAAACCTTTTGCCTTTGAATTGAAGCAACTCCTCTTGTATAGCTTCAACCCAACTTCCATACTTTAGAGCCTCATCAATTTTTTTTGGCTCTATCTAGGACAAGAAAGAATAGTGAACACAAACATTTCCATCATGGGTTTGTCCTCTTGTTCTCACCCCTGAATCAACATCTCCAATGATGTTTGTGGTAGGATGAGACTTATGCATCCCTAGCTGAGGGTTCACAGCAAGTTGCTTAGACAGATCTAAATTTTCAAAATTTTGATCTGGCAAAGAAGATTCACCCTCCAAATCAGCACACTTATCAAGATTGACTTGATCCAATGAGTGTGTGACATCATTGATGTTGTCTTCAATGCAGTGGTTATCAGCATCAAGAAATTCTTGATCACTTTCACCACCACCATTTTCTCCAACATTTGAAGCTCCTTCTTCTGAGTTTTGTGCCTCTAAGCTGGAATTTGAGGGCACCCCAGAAGCATCAGCAGAATTTGTCATTGATGTGCTGGTAGAAGCTTCATTTGCAGGAATAGTTACCACTGGAGCTGAAGATGTGTAACTTGAAGGTCTTCTGAGCTCAAATCTTGGGTCGGGATCACCTGTAGGTAATATAACTGTAGATCCTGAAACATTCTCACAAGATTGTTAAAACAGTTGGTAACTACATCAAGATCAAATAGCCAATCCGGACCAGAAGTTTTCACAGTGAGAGTGTGCTCATTGAAAGTCACATTGGCTGACTCCTTAACTACTCTAGTTCTGAGATTGTATACTCTATAAGCTTTAGCTTGAGAAGAGCATCCAATAAAATGTCCATCATCTGCTTTCTCAGCAAACTTGGCAATTTGATCTTTGGTATTCAAGATGGTGCAAGGACAACCAAATGACCTGAGAAAACCAATGAAAGGTTTTCTTTTGTGCCAAAGTTCATAAGGAGTCTTACCATCTGTCTTAACTACTAAAACTCTGTTTTGCACATAGCAAGCAGTGTTCACTGCCTCCGCCCAGAAGGTGATGGCTAGTTTAAAGTTAGACAACATAGTTCTTGCAGCTTCAATTAGTGTCCTGTTTCTCCTCTTAGCAACACCATTTTGCTGAGGAGTCCTGGGAGCACTATATTGTCTTGTAATACCTTTTTAATCACAAAATGTATCAAGGATTTGATTCTTGAATTCAGTTCCTTGATCACATCTTATGGTTTTGAGCTTTTGATCACATTGATTCTCTATCTTTAAGATGAAATTCTTTAGAATCTCAGGGGTCTCATCCTTAGGTCTAAGAGAGAAGACCCAAGTGAATCTTGTAAAGTCATCCGTGATCACCAAACAATAAGAGGTCCTTCCTAGACTCATTACACTGGTGGGGCCAAAGAGATCCATATGTAATAAGTGTAGGGGATTAATGATGGAATTATTTTCCTTTGGCTTGTGAGATACCTTGTGTTGCTTCCCCTTCTGGCATGCAACACAGTAGTCATCACTTGTAAACTCTTTCTTTGGTATTCTAGTTACCAAATCATTCTTAATTAATTTATTCATATTTTTAAAGTTTACATGGCACATTCTTTTATGCCAGAGAAAAGACTCATCATTATTTGCTTTAGATAGAAAGCATGAAAATTCTCCAGAGGGAGATGTTTCTTGCAAATCCATCTTGTACATCTTCCCTTTCCTGGGGGCTCTGAGCAAGATGAGCTCATGAGGAATGACCACCCCGGGCCTGAGAACAATGCACTCAGTGAAGAGCATGTTATGACTCTGATCATAAAATTGGGATACACTCAGAAGATTGTACCCAAGCTCCTTGATAAAGTTTACCTTCTCAATGCTGAGCTTACCATTTGTGACTTTGCCCCTTCCAGTAATGTAACCTCCTGCATCTCCTTCAAAGCAACTGGTTCTCCATCAATTCTTTCAAAATTTTGGAGTAGTGACCTATTGCCTGTCATGTGCCTGGAACAACCACTATCAATGATCCATACATTCCTGTTTGTCTTGAGCTGTTCCTGCACAAAAGAGATGATTAGTTACATTTGGAAACCCAAGACTCATTGGTCTTGGGCTCATTAAAAGAATTTGAAGACAATGCAATAGTAATTGATCCTATAGTCATACTAGAAGGATCATTTGCTGATGTTGATGAAGAACTTTCAGTCACTTGGTCTTTCTTTGACTTCCACACCACCTTTGGAAGCTTAGACTTGACCTTCAATACTTCGGAAGTTTTGATGACTTCGGAAGTTTTGATGACTGGACCTTCGGAAGATCTTGCTTTTACTGCAGCAGGCTTCAGTGCTTCGGAAGTATTCCTTTCTTCCGAGACCAAATTTTCTTCCGAAGGCAAGTTTCCACTTGTCTTCTTCTTCATTTTGGAGCTTCCGAAGGAAACAAATTTTCCTTCTAAAGCTTGCTTCTTCTTCTCCAAGCTCTTAGAAGTTTCTTTCTTGGTCATGTGGAGAGTACTCTTTGGATTGTAAACATAATCCTTAGCAAGATGAGAAGTACTCCCACACATAACACAGTCCATTTTCTTCCTTTTAGGAGTTTTCCTTTGAGAACAAGGCTGAACTTGATCACTTTCCTTCTCCATCTTCACCTTTGCAGATGTTGTGGCAGTTCTTGTGGGGATAGAACTACCTTTGGAGCTGGATGGTTCAGGTTGTACAACAGCAATGCACAACTGATCAGCCTTTTTCTTGATGATGGGATGATTTGGACATGAACTACTGATCAGCCTTTGCAGATGCTGTGGCAGTTCTTGTGTCTTCAGCCTCATCTTCATAAGTTCCACACCTAGGAGATCTTACAGACAAGATTGTATGTGGAGGAGCTATCTCACAAGATCCTAGTCCCTGCTTATTTTGATAACAAACTTTTGCATGCAAGGATGAGGATATTATGTTCTTGAAGGTCTCTTCTTCAAGAACACTTTTTTCTGCCTTGGCTTTGCTGATCACAAGCTCAGCCTGGTATTCAGTTAATTTAGTAATGAAATCTTTAATCTGAGTCCTGTAGTTTGTATGCTCATGTTTAAGAGTTAAAATGGTTTTCTCTAAGTCCTCTATTATTAGTTTATAATCATTTTCAGCTCTTTTAAAATCAACTTTTAAGATATTTGAGGACTCAAGATAAGATCTCATTTCTAAATTATAGGACATGTATCTATTGACTTTATGTTGGTCCATGTGATCGAAATACAGTGCAAATGATATGAAGAATCGTTCAATATCCAACAAATATGCTAAACAACAATAATGGAGAGGATTGAACACAATGCTAACTCATTCATAATAAGACTATGATCAATGACAATCAATAACAAAAAGCACAAGGATAATTCTGTATATTAACTGCTTTAAAATGGTAACTTGCAACAAAGATAATCGATTAGGGTTTTGCAAGCTTACCCAACAATGAAAATAGACATGAGAATATATAGCAGTCTTAGTTTCGCAGACAGTTTTGCTGTAAGCGAAACTATTCTGCCGAAACTATAGTTTCGCCCGGAAAAACGGTAGATTCGCCAGGTAAACAAAACAGCAAACTGTGAGCGAACTTATAGTTTCACTCACAGTTTCGCTAGACTGCCAAGATACATAAATCTAAGTACATACAAAAGGAAACTAACAAAAGACCTATTACAAGTAAAGTAAACAATCTAAACTAAAGTGAGTCCAACCTATGCATGATCTTCAATACTCCCCCTAGGTTGGATCTCACCGTCTTCACTCATCTTGATCTATCTTGTCAGCTCCAGTTTCCTCTGCTGCATTTGATTTATCTTCGTTACCTCCTGCAACAACTTCCTCAGAAGCTTCAGCACATGATTCTCCATGGTCTCTTCCTGCTTCACTAGCTTCTTCGGGATGACCACTAGCCCTCTCAAACTGCTTGGTCAAATCTTGAATATCCATGTTAAGGTCATCTTGAGCCCTTACCCTTTCAGCTAACTTCTTCACCTCAGACCTCACTCCTCTAATCTTGTTGGCAACATTCATAAACAGACTAGCTTTTTTCCGAGTCTCTTCTCCAGCCCCAGCCTTTATGTGATTCTCACATAACACCAATAGATATTCATCACAGAAACTAAACAACTCCATAGGATCAAAGACCTTAAACTCTTTGCCATTTTTCACCCTAATCACAGCTTCCCCAGTGTTATTATCATAGAACCATTTCTCGAAATCCTGTAGCTGTTGGGGAAGTGGATCAGATAATCTCACTCTCTTAACTGTTTTTGGTGGTTTAATTCTCCAAACAATTCGCCCCTTTCCCGTTTCCCAGTCCTTGTCTTTCTTTGACCTTCTCTGTTCTGCCTTCATGTAACCAAATGTTTCGAAGTTGTCATTAAGCCCGTTCTGTATTTCTTTCATCAGAAGGGTGGCTCTCTCACTCAAATGTGCAATTAGAAAAGGTAGAGCTGCCAGACGCCTGAGGTCCCATTTAGGCAAGGACTTAAAGGCCTTCCTCTTATGCAAATAACTGATATGACCTCCCCTCCTCTTAATCATAAACATTTTTAGCCCGGAATTGTAAGCCCAGCTAATAATCTTCTTGTCTGCCTCTTATTTACTCAACCCTCCCAAATGTTGAAATAAGGGAGTGAGTTCTTCTGGTTCCTTCTCCTTTACAAACCAATGTGCTCTGTCCATCTCAAACACATCTTCCGCATCCTCCCCTTTCTTTGCCACATAGATCAGAGGTCGCTCATCAACCTCATAGAACTCCGGTAAAGAATCATAATCTATGAGCTGTTCATCATCCTCTTCTTCATCAATCAATCCCTTCCCCTTTTCAACATTCCTCTCCACAGACGTCTCCCTTATGACTTCTTCTCCCATTAAATCCTTTTCTAAATCAAGACCCATATCAACAAACCCAGCCTCATAGATTTCTTCTTCATTCTCCCTTCCACCATCCTCAGCTCTGGTTTCACCATCTCCAGCATCAGTGGTTGCTGCACCAAATGCGCTCTCTCCTGCCTTGGATGAAGTAACCACATTCAAAAATGGGTACTTTGAAGTGTCAGTCAGATCATCTAACTCAGATTGAGTTAGTTGATCAGGCAGGCCGGCTGTAGCTTTCAGAAGGGTAATCTCTTTAAATAACTTTTTAAGTAATCAGTTTTGATCAACAAGCATCTTTTGCATACCTTCTATCACTTCATCCTTTTGCTTTTCTCTAATCTCTTGGTTTGTAAGTTTGGTCTTTATCATACTCAGTTCATTTGCCAAGGAAGTATTCAGAGTGCGAATCATGTCTTCATCAAGGTTTCCTCTTTCCTCCCTTCTTTCGGTGAATCCTTCATGGCTCTGTTTGGATCGTCTCTCAGATTTAGCATTATCGGCTTTCTTCTTCGACCTTCTTTCTTTCTCTACTCTTATTTCTTCAGCTTGTTCAGCAATGTCTTCCTCAAAGTCATAATCTTTCTCCTTGGCATATCTTTTTCTTTTCTTTGTGGCTTCAGTTCGCTGTACCCTGGTTTCTTCAGCCCTTTTGTTTTATGATTCATCCACCCATTTAATATAACTCCATCGCTCTGGAGGATACATATTTTCCCAAAGATGGGTGATCTTTCCACTGAAATCGTGGCGAATAGCACAGCAATCAACAAAAATGCAAGGATTCATTTGTACCAACCTCTTTACCTCTCCATGTTTTGGTACATTAGGTATAAGATCATCAAATATCATCTGAAGAAAACGAGGATATAGCAACCATTTGTCTTTCTTCAAGGCCATCACATTCTCAGCCATGCAAGCAAAAATCAGTTTGGCAATGTTGGCCTTCTCTCCTTTACAACATAACACCATTGCCTTCGCCCAATCAATGTTTAGACCGTCTGATCCACCTTTACGGTGATCAAGACACATGATAAAAACATGAGCAATAAACCTCCACTCCTTGGACAAAAATGACTTCTTGATCTCCTTGCGAGAACCAAAGGCTGGTCCCTCATATCCCATGCTTCTAAAGGCCTGAAACACCTCGGAGTCTGTCATGGTTACTTCATCTCCAGAATCCTCATCTAGTCTTAATATACTCGAGACAGTCTCAGTAGTGATGATCACTTCTTGATTAATGACTTTAGCAATAATTCTTTGTGAATTTCCTCGTGTGTCATACTCTGCAGATAGCCAGAAGTCTCTGATATGAAGATCATAAATGGTAGTCGTATGAGATATGGCATGGGCTATGGGTGATCTTTGTAGCCATCTGATACAATCTTTGAATCCAGCAGCCTTTGGATGTGTATCATCCAGAATAGCAGTAATATTTTTCCGCTCATCGAACTTTAAGTTAGCCATGAGATCCTGAAAAAGAGATCAGATAAGTTGAATAAGAAATTAAGGAATTAAGAAAAGAATAAAGAAAAATTAAAAAAATAAATATTGCTTGCCAAAAATATTAGATTCGCTGACAGTTTCGGCCGGCGAAAATGTAGTTTCACTAACTAAAACATATCAATTTCGCTGATCAAGAAAGATAGTTTCGACCAAGCGAAACTGTACAGACTTATGTTCAAATCCGGCAAAACTGAAACTAGGTCGGCGAAACTGTTAGGTTCGCATGGACGGCATAACCTCATAGTTTCGCTGAAATATGAAGAACTTTCGTTCAGTTTCGCAGGATAATCAGTAGTTTTGCTGGATGAACAGTGAAGACACCGAAGAGACACAATTAAATCGCCTTAGAATGGGTTATTATTAACAAGATTAAAAGAATGTCCAGAGATCGAAACTCACAGGCGAACAGAGAGCAAACAAAACAACTAATCAACACTCTAAAATCACCAATCCACGAAAAAGTTTCGGGAAAAACCTATAAAAGCCGGAAGTTACGAAAGTGCGAAAGTGAGGAGATAATTTCGCAAAAAGACTTAAATAGCCTATAGTTTCGCAGATAGCTAAACTATAGATTCGCCCAGACGAATTTACAGTTTCGCAAAGAGAAGCTGCAATTTCGCCAAGAGATATACAGATGAAAAATAATGAGCGAGCCGAGCGAAATTGCAATTTCGTCTAGCGAAACAAGGAGCGAAAGTGTAGTTTCGTCTTTTTTTTTATAATTAACTTCAAACACTGAGATCTAAATCAATCAGAGATCACATCCTCCAGATATTCATTAACACAAAGATGATTTTAATCATCGACCGGCAATGAGATCATACTGATAGCTAGATCTGATCACAATCTGCAAAGGAATTGTTGAAATTCTTAAACATATCAAAAACGATTGCTGATATATTTGTCCACTTAAACCCATGCCTTATCCTTTTTCAACAAGCAGCTTATGATTTGTTAAGGTTCGATTAGATGCTTTAGAATGTTAGGACCCCACAATCATTTGGCAAAAACCCTCACCCAACCTCAGGATTTCTTGAATTTTGTTACGATCTTTATAGAGCAAGACTTGTTCATTAGTGTGCAAGAGATTATCAACAGAATATTGCATTCTGTGATGAATTCATCATTTAGATGATTTGACACTATTTAGACCAAAATGGTGAGAGCTCCAGGTCTATACTCACGTATAACAAAGGAGATGACCATTTAATCATGTGCCGATGAGAGCTCATACCAGTACTATCGTACAACAGAGGAGATCATCACTCCAGGTCAGTACTTCCGTACAGCAGAGGAGATTAGCACAAAAACAAGACATATAAATACACCAGACATGGCTCAAAGATATGGCTTATATGATTTGTATCATGGTGGATGGAAGATCAATTCTCAATCCAATTTTTGTCGGGACTCAGTTTTTGTGCAGACCAAAATGATCGCGTAAATCCAAACGTCCTTAAGCAGGGATTTTAATATAAATCATATTGCTGCTGTATACTTTATTCTTCAGGCAGAGCCTACCAAGCATATCGTTAAAGAATCTGTTTGTTTCACTTGACTTTAATATGTAATAAAAAATAAGATGTGAAACAGAGAACAACATCAGTTATTATCATTTCTCATTTTAGCACCAGTCATGCATAAAGGAACATATCCAGAAGATATAAAATCATTTCTCGTCATTTCAAATTCAGCACTCAGGTTATTTAGTTACTCCCCCAAAATTTTATTTTCAAAGGATATAAAATTTAATTATATTTATTTTATTTTATTTTATTTTATTTATTTATTTTATTTATTTATTTTTTGTATTTTTTTATTTTTTATTTTATTTTTATTATTATTTTTATTTATTTTTTTTAAAGAAGGTTTAAAAGGATATTAACCTGAGCATAGAGATCAATTCATAAAAACGGGGTTTATCAAAAGTTTTTGTGAAAAGATCAGCCTTTTGATGTTTTGTGTCAATGGGTATAATATCGATAAAACCCTTTTCTTGAGCATCACGAATTGCATGAATCCTTGTTTCGATATGCTTGGTTTGGGAATGATGAATAGGATTTTTTGCAATCCCAATGGCTGCTTCGTTGTCGCAAAATAACGGCGTGTGGAGAAAGTTAATTCCGTAGTCAATCATTTGGTGTTGTATCCAAAGAACTTGAGAACAACAGCTAGAGGCAACAATGTATTCTGCTTCTCCTGTAGAAAGAGAGACAATGGTCTGTTTCTTGCTCTGCCAGGACACCAAACAATTTCCCAAGTATTGATACCCTCCGGACACCGATTTTCTGTTTAACCTGCAACCATTAGAATCACTATCAGAATAAGCATGTAAATCAAAATTCCCTCCATATGGATACCATAGACCTAAACGAGATGAGCCTTTGAGATAACGAAATATTCTCTTGACAGCTTTCTCATGGGACTCTTTTGGGGCCGACTGATATCGAGCACAGTATCTAACAGCAAAAGTGATATCAGGACGACTTGCTATAAGATACATGAGGGAACCGATCATGGATCTATAGAGATGAGGATCAACTGGTTTCCCGTTCTCGTCAGGAGTGAGACAAGTCTGAGCAGTAAAGGGAGTCATCTCAGGAGAGGCGTCGTCCATCTTGAATTTCTTCAAGATATCTTTAATATACTTCTCCTGATGAATAAGAATTCCTTCTTTCTTTTGTTCAACTTGTAAACCAAGAAAGAAGCACATTTCTCCCATCATACTCATTTCAAACCTTTGACGCATCACTTCTTCGAACTCCTACATAATAGAGAATTGGTAGATCCAAAAATAATATCGTCAACGTAAACTTCGACAAAAAGCATTTCATCATTCACTTCCTTTTTGAAGAGAGTCATAACGATGGTACCGCGAGAGAAACCATTGCTTAAAAGATACTGTGTGAGGGTCTCATACCAGATCCTAGGTGCTTGATAAAGACCATATAGACACTTGTCAAGCTTAAAGACTTTATCGGGAAAGTCAGGATCCTTAAAACCTGGTGGTTGACACATATATATCTCCTCATCAATGTCTCCGTAGAGAAAAACACACTTCACATCCATCTGATAGACCTTGAACTATTTATGAGCAGCATTAGCGAGAAAAATTTTGATTGCTTCAAGACAGGCGACTGGAGTAAAGACTTCAGTATAGTCAACTAGTCTAGACTTGTTACGCACCACCACACCACGATCATCCAGTTTGTTCTTAAACACCCATTTTGCACCAATTGGGCATTTGTTAGGAGGCAAGTCAACCAAGGTCCAAACTTTAAGCTTTCTGAATTGTTGAAGCTCCAATTGCATTCCACCCAGCATGGATCCAGTAGAGCAGCATGCACATTTTTGGGACAGTTTGAGAGATGAAGCACGAGAAGAGGCAGATATTAATCAAACCAGAGTGACTCCGCGTCCGAACACCATCAGTGATAGATCCAATAACATTATCAAGAGGATGATCTTTCAAAGTTTTGTAGTCGGTGGCTGAAGGAAAGATGTTTGGAGAAGTTTCACTCACAGATGGTGAAAGATTAGATGAGGGAGAATCAGGTGTTGGTGCTGGATCAAGCAATGGAGAAGATGTAGGTGATGAAGAATCAGGTGTTGGTGCTGGATCAACCAATAGAGAAGATGTAGGTGATGAAGAATCAGGGGTTGGTGCTGGATCAAGCAATGGAGAAGATGAACTAACATCAGCTGAAATGGCTTCATTTGCTGACGAGTTGGAATGGACAGGTGATGGAGTGGAGAAGATAATATTGGTTTGAGCATTTGGAGTGGACGCATCATCGTCGAAAACTGGAAGATTGAAAGAATTAAACACATTATCGGAGTCAAAGAACCATGCTGGTTCGGATCGAACATCAGAAGAGTTAGACTCCTGCCAATCAACATAGAACGACTCTTGAACAATACGTGTTCTCTTGTTATAAACCCGATATGCCTTTTGAGAAGAAGAGTAACCAACAAAGTAACACTCATCAGATACGGCACCGAACTTTGTCTTTTGAGATTGAGTATTCAGAAGAGTGCAAGAGCAACCAAATGGCCGAAAGAAATCAATCAGAGGTTTCCTCTTATGAAAAAGTTCATAAGGAGTCTTCATTTTGTCCTTCACAATCAACACTCGGTTTAGAACATATGAAGCATAGTTTCCAGCTTCAGCCCAAAAGATAATGGGTAACGAAGATTCTATCAGCATTGTACGAGCAGCTTCAATGAGAGTGCGATTCTTTCGTTCCGCTATACCATTCTGTTGAGGAGTTCTTGCAGCACTAAATTGTCTCACAATCCCCCTTTGAGCACAGTATGAATCAAGAATCTGATTTTTGAATTCAATTTCGTTGTCACTTCTCAGACCCATAACCTTTCTCTTGCTGATTGTTTCGATAGAAAGAATTAATTTCTGCAATTCTTCAGCAACCTCTCCTTTGTGTGCAAGAAACCTTACCCATGAATATCTGGAGAAATCATCTGTAACAACAAGACAAAATGATTTTTTAGCAATAGATTTAACGCTAATTGGGCCAAACAAATCAGTATGTAACAACTCGAGAGGACTAGATCTATTTAGAAGTTTGGGCTTATGTGGTTTCTTGTGTTGTTTGCCCTTGGCATAAGCCATACATTTTTCGTTAACAGAAAAATATTTTGAAGGAAGTCCTCTAACGAGATTGTTTTTTACTAATTTGTTAATTATTTTAAAATTAACATGGCCTAATCTACGATGCCATAAAAGAGACTCAAAGGTTGAAGCTTTAGAAAGAAGACAAGTTGCAGTAGACTTTGACTCGCTTGAGTTCATATCAAGAAGATATGTATCATATTTTCTTGGAGCACGCATAAGAATCAAATCATCTGGAATATCAATCTCTGATTTTAAAAATAGACATTCATCAGATTTAAACAGGATGGGGATGTCTTTATCGCAGATTTGAGAAACACTCAGAAGATTAAATGCCAGCTTAGGAACATAGTTGACTTTTTCCAAGGTTAAAGAACCATTGGTAACTTCTCCTAGCCCAATCATCTTACCACCCTTTTTGTTACCAGCAAAAGCAACATATCCTCCATCAATAATCCGATAATTGGTCAGCAAGTCTTTCAGCCCTGTCATATGTTTGGAGCAACCACTATCTACATACCACAAGCTGTTTACAATCTTAGTGGATGACTACTGAAATGAATTAATAAACCAGTCAACCAGGTGTAATAGGAACCCAAGATTGAACAACTTTATCTTTAGATGAAACAGATTTTTTACAGAAGAAATTATTAACCAATTTTTTTAATTTATTTCCAAAGCAGTTCCTATTAAGATGACCATGAAGCAATGTAGGACAATTCTTGACAAGATGGTCCTCTTGACCACACCTGAAACAATGAGGTTTGAGTCTAGGTCTGTGATGTGATAGGGTAAAAATATGATCAATGATAATTTCCTCATCACATTCAGATATACTAGAATCAATGTCACTAAATGTCTCATACATACCACGAGGTTGAAGTATATTTGAACAAGAATTATTATTTACAAAAATAGATGAATGTTCGTCCGACGTACCAGTAGAACTAGTTCCACTGGTACTGGTTTCAGATGAAGAGGTAATTCTTTCATCAGATAAAGACATATTTGATGGAGTGAAAGATGGAATAGGATGAGAAAAGAACTTTTCAAAACAATTAGTTTTAATTTGCTCAGTTGATTTTATAGAAAGATCAGTTGCATCATAATCATTACCATAACAAAAGACATCACCACAATGAACTGAATTAAAAGATGAAATAGAACCGTCATGAGAACATGAGACAACAGAGTCTGTTACAGGCGAACTAGAAACAAAAACAGAATTTAAACTAGACTTGTGTTCTAAAACAGACTGCTGACAATCAGGTGTACTAATACTAGTGCATCCAAGCCCACTAGTTGGTCCATAGTCGTAGTCTTCACGAACGTGCTTAGAGTTAACACCCTCTAAACCTGCAGACATACTGTCAGTATCTGTTTCATTAGAAGGATGAGGAACATGCATAGGAGAATAACAATATGTACTAGGCGAAGGATAAACCTTTACGTTTTCATAACCCAATCCCGTTTTAATCCTAGCTCCCCGTTGAGATTTACATAGATCATCATGTTTCATTCCTGATATGGTCCATTTGTCTAACTTTGACTAAAGTTTGCTTGCTTCAAATTCAGCAAGGGCAACCCTTTCAGTCAAAGTGTTAATCTCAACATTTCTTTCCAAAACGATTCGTTTTAAATGATCATTTTCTTTTAAAGCCTCATTTAATTTAACAAAATATTTTGATTCATTGATTTTAAGTTCATCATTAATTCGCTTTAAATCCTTTTCATTATCAATTAATAGACGATTAGCTTTATAAATTCCAAATAATCTAATTTTACAAGCAGATGAGCACATATCCTGAATTACCTCATATGGAAGTCCCATCACCATCCTTTCAGCAGCTAAGGCTTTTTCACATTGGCATACCGGAGTACTTGACTTCTTTTCCTCAACAGTAGCAGCATCAGCATCATTATCCTTTCTTTTCCCAGTGCATGAACTTCCTTCCTCACTTAAACTTGCAGTTTTATCTTCCCCAATTCCAGCATCTTTTTCTTCTTTCTCATTCACAGATGACACATCTTCTCTTTTGAATTCTTTAAAAAGATCAAATCCATCCGTACCATCTTCCTTCTCATTCCTTTTAACAAGCTCAGCAACTAAAGCATGATTTATCTCAGTTCTTGTTTCCTCAACCTCAGCACTCCAATCATAGTTAGAAATCAATGCAGTCTCTTTTTTGTGATTCACATCTTCCTTCTCTTTCTCAGCTGTCAGTCTTGGAACTCCAGAATTACTAGGATCGGTGACAATTGATAATGGACATTCACGTTTGAAGTGTCCCAATTGTTTACAGTTAAAGCATCTCAATTTGAACTTATCAAATCCCATTTTGAATTAGATGTTTGACCACCAAAGTTCTTTCGTCCAGTTCTTTCCATAAATCTTCGAGCTCTAAGGGTCAACATAGCCATCTGCCATTGGATATCAGTTTCTTCAAGATCATCAGGATCCACCTGATACATGTCTTCCATAGTCATTCCCTTCCCTTTCAACTCTCCAGCTACAAGTGCTTCATATCTTTGAACGAACATTCCAAAAAGAGCCATTGTTTCTGATGGAATTGAAGTTTCAACATTTGCCTTAGAATTACCCAGATCTCTTCCGACACTACTGTTTCCACCTAAGAAAGTACTTGTATTATTCCCTCCTTGAATTGAATTCTGTATTTGAGAATTTGCAGTGGATGACAATATAACAGCATTTTGTGAAAAACCAGATGTGGGCATCATAGTCTGGTTAAATTCCCGTCTCTTCATTCCAACTCAAAGGATTTCAGCTTATTGATAATATTCATCAGCTTGTAGCCTGTGAACACTCTTTCTTGTTTAAGCATCCTCACTTGAAGACTCCACTGAGGTGGAAGAGAATCAAGAAGCCTGTTAACTTGTTCACTGTTGGAAAGCCTTTCATCATATTTCTTTAAGGTGCTTGAAACAGTTAAGAGACGATTTGTGAGATCTGTCAGACTCTCGTTCTTGTATCCAACAAAAGAATTGAATTCCTTCTCAGCCTGAATGCTCTTATCCTTTACCAAATCTGCATTACCATCATAAAACTCACATAGGGCATCATAAAGAGATTTAGCATTTTTATGCTCTGCAAAACGGTTGTAAATGTCTGGTGCCAGACAGAGAGTTAAAGCACCAAAAGCCTTTTGGTCACGATCGATCAATTTCAGATCCTTTTCAGTATAGGAAGATGGGTCCTTGTTTTGAGAGACAACATTACCAACAGTAACTGTTGGTATGTGAGGACCAGAAGTAATCGATTCCCACTGGTTATGATCAGTGTAGAAGAAGAAGGCTTTGAGACATCTCTTCCAATCTTCAAAATTGTCTCCATTAATGAGTCTCGGAGGCCTATTGGGAGCAACACTTTCAAGATCAGCAAGAGTGAGTGATGTTAGCTTCGACATGGTAGTTTCGCAGAAATTGATATAGTTTCGGCAAGAGAGAAAAAAATTTCGCTGACACTTTCGCAGAACAAGGTAACTTCGCAGACAATTTCGCTGAAACTACTTTCGCTAATACTTTCGCAGTGGAAGCTAATTTCGCTGACAATTTCGGCAGCACTTTTGCTAGCCAAATGTCACAACAGGCTTAGTTTCGCTTGCAAATTTGCACGAAACAAGCTTGAACTTTCGTTCAAAAACAATTTCAGCAGTAATTTCGCTTGTTAACCGTTCACAATCACTGATGAACTTTCGTTCAGAAGACTAGTTTCGCAGAACCACTAGAGAAAGATTTCAATAGCAACATAACCCATAGTTTCGCTGGAAGAAGATTGACAGTTTCGCTGGAAGAACAGTAATTTCGCTGATCGATCCCAAAACCCTTTTTCAACCCAAAATCAATCTGAAATCATCAAATACTCAATGAATTTGAGATCTGATGATTATAAGATCTTCCACAATCAAAAACTAGCAGAATTCAATCAATTTCCATATCAAAAACACCTCATAATGCAATGAAAATTGATTGAAACTAGATATTGAAACAAAACCACCAAAAACTCAACAAATCAAGAGCACTAAGGCTCTGATACCATATTGTTGGTCCATGTGATCGAAATACAGTGCAAATGTATGAAGAATCGTTCAATATCCAACAAATATGCCAAACAACAATAATGGAGAGGATTGAACACAATGCTAACTCATTCATAATAAGACTATGATCAATGACAATCAATAACAAAAAGCACAAGGATAATTCTGTATATTAACTGCTTTGAAATGGTAACTTGCAACAAAGATAATCGATTAGGGTTTTGCAAGCTTACCTAACAATGAAAATAGACATGAGAATATATAGCAGTCTTAGTTTCGCAGACAGTTTCGCTGTCAGCAAAACTGTTCTGCCGAAACTATAGTTTCGCCCGGCAAAACAGTAGATTCACCAGGTAAACAAAACAACAAACTGTGAGCGAACTTATAGTTTCGCTCACAGTTTCGCTTGACTGCCAAGATACATAAATCTAAGTACATACAAAAGGAAACTAACAAAAGACCTATTACAAGTAAAGTAATCAATCTAAACTAAAGTGAGTCCAACCTATGCATGATCTTCACTTTAGCAATACATTCAGTAGTACAAAGATGTTCCAATACCTTGGCTTCATCGTGGTCTGCCATGAGTGCTTGGTTTGGAGATTCATCTTCTACCTGAAAGCTCCAGTCAAAGCCTCCTTCTTCAACAGCAACTGCATCTTGCTGCTTTGGCTTCTCATTCTGGGGGCTTTCTCAGTGTAGTTTGGTCTGGTTTGTGCTTGGCCACCATTTGTCCTTGGTGCCTTACACTCTCTTGCAAAGTGTCCCATCTGGTTGCAGTTTTAACACTTTAATTTGCTTTTGTCCAGCCCAAACTTTCCACTGGTTGCATTGCTTGGAAACTTTCTCCCTGTCCTCTTGTAGAACTTCTTGGCTCTATGAGTGAGAAGAGTCATCTGCTGGACTATCTCCATGTACTCCAGATCATCTGGATGGATAGAGCCCAAATCTTCAAGAGTAAAGAGAAAGTTGCCTGAGGTTTCATTAGCAGAGACAAAGGCATGAGAAGAACTTGTCTCTTGGAAAGGACTTCCTTGAGTGTATCTTTCCCTTGGAGTCTCTGGGAAGGTGATGAAAGGGCCATTTTGTGAGTTGTCAGGGAAGCATTTAAGATGATGTTATGGTTCAATGCTTTCCCTTTCAACTACATAGAGGGCTGAACTCAGTTGATTGCTGGAGTTACCAGATGAGTTTTGCATGTTCATCTCCATCTGGTAGCCACTAAGAATACCATACAACTCTGTAAGAGTAAGAGTCTTAAGGTTCTCAGTCCTCTTGATAACAACACAATAATGTGTCCATTGTCTAGGAAGAGAGGACATAAACTTCCTTACAATGTCCTTGTTCTCAAGAGTTACTCCAACATCCATTAGAGTATCCACAATCTCAACATACCTAAAGTATTATTGAGTCATGGTTTCACCTACCTTGAAGGTGAAGTTTTCACACTGTTGCTTCAAGAGATCCTTCTTGTTCTCCTTTGCTTCAGTAGACCCCTCATACATCAGCTTCAGTGCTTCCCATAGTTGCTTGGCAGTTTTGCACTTCTTGAAGCCTCTGTAGATGGAGTTTGGAAGAGCAGTTTGAAGGGCTGTCATGGCTTTCTGATCAATCTCTATTCTCTTTCTATCTGCTTCAAAGAAACCAGCCCCAACCTTAGGAATCATACCACCACCAGTAGCAGAAGTGGTGCTTGGTATGTAAGGTCCTCAACAATAGAGTCCCACATCCTGGAGTCTTGAGACTTGATGAAGCCTTCCATTCTTTGACACCAAGTATCAAAGTCTTCAAGAGTGATCAGTGGAGACTTTGTCATAGTTCCAGTTTCCATATCAGCTTTGGTTATAGCTTCCATTTGAGTTGTTAAGTATTTTGTGTGTGTGAGGGATCTTAAGATGATGAGATCTTATATCAAGAGCCTGAAATGCTCTGATACCAAATGCAGGACCGGTGAAGGGTATGCACTTACAACACAACAACACAATGAGGAGAGTTGCTTAGAACACTGAACAGATCAAATAGGGAACTGGTTAACTTGTTAATGCAGGATGCTAAGAACACAAGTAAATATGAGACAGAACAAGATTGCAAACAACACAAGTAATTGGTTTTCAAGAATGCTGTATATTGCTTCTCAAGTTCTATTACAAATGTTACAAAGCATACTATGGAAAGTTACAATTACTTGAGATACTTTATACTGTAGATACATGTGTACCTAGTTTCTGAGCTTAATGTAATATGTCTTTATTGTCTTACACATATGTAATTAAATGGGTACTTAATGAAATACAATGTGGGGTTGTGCTTATAATGTTTATTATTTCATTGTTTAGTAGTTTAATGCTTATTGAACTGACTATATAGGTTTGTGGTTGTTTGAATGAATCTTAATAATGTAATGATTAATAAATACATTCAAACTTAGTAATATGAAGTTCTCATGCTAATGGACCATACACATGAACAACTTCATGCGAATGACTCAGTCACACTACTGAACCAGGAGACTGGATCAGTCACACGAGTGTAACATGAGATTGACTCAGTCGCACGACTGAACACTCAGTTGTGCGAATGGATCAACTGCATGGCTCAATCGCACGACTGAACCATCCTAATGGTTCAGTCGCCCGAATGAGAAACCCTAACCTATAAATACCACTTAATTCGTGGAAAACGGAATGAATTCTGAATACTTCGACTACATACGTACCCTAGTCGTCCAAAGACCTCTAAGAACCTGTTCCAAGTTCATAGATCGCACTAGATCGATTCCATATCGTTCTTAACGTTTAGATTCAATCCATAATTGTTTCTACATGCGTTCTCACTGATTGGATCGCCAATCAAATAGGATTTCGCACTATTTGATTCGGTATACACGTTAATCAGTTAGTATTTCGTTCAATACACGATCCTAACAAGTGGTATCAGAGCTTTGGATCTTGATTTACGTGTGATTCAATTGTTTTTAATACAAAAATTGTGTTTTTTCACTAAAAACACAATCTTTTGGTGTCAAACGGTGTCTTAGACGTCTCCTGTTCGTAAAGTTTAGTTTTTTCGGCATACGACAATTAGGGTTAGTGAAAATTCGTGTTTTTGCGGCCAAAACACCTTAAACCTACGAATTTTCGAAATCCAGCAGCTTCAGTCGCATGATTGACTCAATCGCACGACTGGATACATACGCATCCCTCATTCGCATGATTGACTCATTTGTACCTCCATTCGTACGACTGAGCAGTCTATTCGCATTGTTCAACCGCACTTGTTCATTCGCCCGACTAAGCCATCCGCATTAGTTCAGTCGCACAATTGAACCATCCACATTGTTCAATCGCACGAATAGTCCAATCACACACCTTCGTTCGCACAAGTGAAACAGTTTGTTCCAAAGACTAAAGTTTATAGTAATGGAGGACCAATACTCAACATTCATAGCAGGGAGAGATTAAAGGATTCAAAACCTACTGCTTCTAGAGAATGAAGTAGGGAATCACAACAAACCCCCTAAGCTAATCACGTTAGATGAATTCCCACACTGGAAGCAACGTTTCGAGATCTACTTAAATGGAGTAGATCCTAATATGTAGGAATCAATTGAGACTGGGTATAGTATGCCAGTAGGTGCTGATGGAGTCAAACTTACACTAGGTGGCATGACTGATGGACAAAAGGTCAAGTACAATGCTGAAAAGAGAGTTTATGCTCTGCTTACTCAGTCAATTCCTAAGGACATCTTCCATCAATTTTCTGAGAACAAGCAAGCAAAGAAGCTGTGGGATGAATTGGAAAAGCGGTATGACGGGAATGCGTCATTAAAAGCTATAAAGGCTAAAGAGTTGAAGGAGTTAGACAACTTCTCATCAATGAGTAATGAGAGCTTGGATGACGTCATCGATCGGTTATACCACATGATGAGTGAGCTGCACACTCATGGAGTTACAACGACCATGGAGGACAAGGTGTCAAACTTTGCAGATGGGTTGCCAGAGAAGTGGGCTTCCTTTGTCTCCAATCTCAGACAGAATGGTATGCTTACAAAGTTAGATATAAATGATTTCATTCTGAAGATGGAGAGAGGAAGCATTAAGGATGAAATACAGAGCCCAAAAGTCTTCTTATGCTCAGAATCCGACACTGTACAACACGACTCCACAAGCCAAAATGTCTGGAGCACCACTTCAGACAGCTTTTGTGCCAAGTTCAGCTGGTCCTTCTCAAGCCTCTACTTCTGGGTCAGAAACGTCAGGGTCGTCTGGTACCCAATACATTGCACCTGAAGCAAATGCTACAAAACTGAAGACCGAGAATCTCGGTAATATGACAGTAGAAGTAGCAAGAGAGCACATGGATCTCTTAGCAGCTGTAGTCCACTCCTATGATGGACTAGTTGTTGGGAGAATTGGGAACTGCCATCTGGCAGACGAGGACTACGAGCAGGTAGATGAGACAGAGCTGGAAAGGATGGATATAATGTGAGCCTTAGCAAGTGCTGTCCGGAGAGCTAAGAAGTTTGTCAAGAAGACCGAACAAAACTTGGTTGCAACTAACGACACTACCTTTGGTTTTGACAAGACCAAGGTGACCTGTTTCAACTATGGCGAAAAGGGGCATTTCAAACGAGAGTGTGTGAAGCCCAAGAAAACTGGAAACGGGAATCCATTCTAGTCCTTCAATCGTCAAGATAAGCCAACTAGCAGTCCTATTTCATCAAGCAAGGATCCTAAAGCCTTGACTGCCCATGATGACGAGGGATAGGACTGAAGCTTTCGGTTTGTCTCTCCGGGAGAATCCAACGTTGCTAGTGTTGAGGATTTGGATGATGATTCAGCTAGTGAAGGAGATATTGCAGTGGAACTCGTGATGTCAAACACTGAAGAGACTGCAACTGTGGTCAATTACATGCCTGAAGAAGGGACAACTACAACAACGTCAGAATCACCAGAACCAGTAACACCAGACTCTGTTTTATTGGCTGATTCATCAGAACCTCCTCAGGTAAGTACTACTGACCAACTTTTCAATAATCATGCTTGTTCTGATTGTAATAAATTTAGGGAGAGCATTGAATTGAAATTTGCTAGGTTATTAGATCATAATGATAGCTTAGTAAAGGACTTGCAACTGTGCATTGAAGCTAACAGAGTTCTAAAACAAAATGAGCACAACTACAAAGAAAAGATAGACCTATTGAATAAACAGCTTAGGGAAACAGAAGTAGTAGCCTTTAACCAAGCTAATGACATTAGGTACTATCTAAACTCCCTAGAAGACACTAAGAAACAAAAAGCAATTTTATAAGTAGAAGTTAATTCATTAAAGCAAAAACTTCATAGTTGGACAAGTTCATCTCATATTGTCCAACACTTAGTGAGAGAGCGTAATAATGAGGAGGGTTTGGGATATAAAGTGGTTGCACTACCACCTGAGACCTTGATGAACACTAAAAGTAAACCCATCAATAACAATCCAATCAAGGATCATGTGGTGTGCACTCCTCTTGTAAGTGATCCAGATTCCACATGTACATAAAATGAATCTAGAACTACCAAAAGGAGGCCACATCAAAGGCAAAAGGTAAATGCCTTGTGTTAATCTGGAAAAAGAGTTTGAAATAGTTAATATAAAGTCTAGTGCAAACACAGTCAAATCTGAACCTAAAAAGACTATTAGTGTTAACCAATCACGTGTTTCATGTCAAAGTCCAGATAAACACAATGGAAAGGATGTTTAAAATGTTGAAACAATTAAATTTGTTAAACAAGATAAAACATCTAAAGAAGTAGAGTCAAAACCCAAACAGAACAATGTCACTCGGGTGTCACACACGTCTCCACTAAAACAGTTAAATCATAAAGTTGATAGCAGGTCATTCTACAACTGTGGAGAGTGTGGACACATTGCGTCTAGGAAGAAAGTTGAACTTCGGGAATCAAAACCTAGGTCTTCTTAGAGGAGCTCAATGACTCCACCAGAAGAGCTAGTGATCCTAAAGTTCAACCCATTAGCCAGTCGTCTGTTTATCACAAACAGGCCTTACACAAAGCTGGTTTATGGAAAGAAAAATCAACCTCAATGTCTGATAATGAGGACAAGAAGACACCTGAGCTTCCCTCACCATCTAAAGGTCAATGGGTTGTATTTATGATGTGTGATGCCTCTGGGAAACCCAAGCCAGTAAAGGCTTGGGTCCCTAACCTGAACTAATGTTTTCAATTGAATGTGCAGGGTGTTCGCTATAGTGCTAAAACCAACACGTGGATTGTCGATAGCAGAGCATCCAGGCACATGACTGGGAACTGGGCACTCTTAACAAACGTCAAACAATTACTTTGATAAAGGAGGGTATATCACAGCTCAAGGGAAAGTGGGAAATCAGAAAGTGAAGTTTGATAAAGTAAACTATGTTCAACAACTTCAAAACAGCTTACTTTATGTATCCCAAATATGTGACAAAGGCTTTAAGGTAATATTCGACAACAAGAAGTGCTATATCCTAGAAAAGGACTATGTGATCCCGGAGGACCAAGTCTTAATGTCTGCCTTAAGATATAATGACCTTTATGTCTTGGATCTTTCAAAGGCCTCCACAACGGATCATCAAGTTCAGTGCTTCTTTTCAAAGGCTACTGAGAAGGACTCCATCTCCTGGCATCGAAGAATGGGACACATTAATCCACGGAAGATGAATCACTTGATCTAGAATGATCTAGTGAGAGGAGTTAACGTCAAAAACTTCTAACTTCCGGATTTCTGTGTGGTGTGCAAGAAAGGTAAATAGACGAAGAAGTCACGTAAGGAAAAGAAAGTTCATTCCATCGAAATTCCTCTTGAACTTCTTCACATGGATCTGTTTGGTCCAGTCAGTACAAGAAGCATTGCAGGCGACTTGTACTGCTATGTGGTTACTGATGACTACTCAAGATTTTCTTGGGTAATGTTTCTGAAATCCAAATCAAAAACATTTGAGTCTTTCAAGGAATTAGTAACTACACTGGAGTCTCTCTACAAGCTGAAGGTAAGACAGGTACGCTCAGACAACGGAACCGAGTTCAAGAATCAGTGGATGGAGGCTTACTTCAAGGAAAAGGGAATTGTGCACTAGTTCACATCCGCCTACACACCTCAGATGAATGACGTTGCTGAGAGAAAGAATCACAGCTTAATAGAGACAGCACGGACAATGCTAGCGGACTCGAAACTGCCTATCCAATTCTGGAATGGGGCAGTAGCAAATGCGTGTTACACGTTAAATCGAGTTCTGGTAGTTAAACGCCATGGCAAGACGTGTTACGAGTTACCACAACGACGTAAACCTAATCTAGAGTATCTCGAACCGTTTGGCGCACCGTGCACCCTACTGAAGAAGACTCAGGATGGAAAATTCAGCGAGGCTGAAGAAGGTATCTTTCTAGGATACAACATACCGAACAAGAGAGTTTACAACAACTCAACGGGTCTAGTAGAAGTGTGGTGTAACGTGGACGTTCAAAGATACACCACCCCACCTGCTGGAAAAGGACCCGCCTTCGTTTTTGACTATGATGGATTCTTCAAGTCCTTCAACATACCTCTCTCCAATTCTAACGAAGAGTTAGCAACCAAGATGATGTATGATGTCTTGAACACACCGTCACAAGATTCAACATCATCTGGTTCACAAGGTGACTCGTCTCACCACTCAGGGGGAGCACTCAAAGTAAGTGACTCCTCTTCAGAAGATGAAGCTGTGGAGAATGACCAGAACAATCGGGAGCAATAGGTTCCAATTCCTGCAAGTCCACAAGCATCTAACATTGATGCCTCTGCGTCTTCGGAACCTCAAACTCCTACTGCCTCAAATACAGAACCAAACGTTCATAATCTTGACTCTGAGGTAGTTGTTCCCACCACTTCTGGATCACGCCTAAATGTGTATCATCCTCTGGACAATGTCATTGGCGATGTCAGATCAGGAGTGCAGACAAGAAATCAGCTATATTCAGCTGATTGTGCCTCGCTAATGGAAAAATGATACCTTCACGATGGTGCTTATCGTTGTTTTGTGTCGCAGTTTGAGCCAAAATACGCCAGTGAAGCCCTGAATGATGAGGCATGGGTGAGTGCCATGCAAGAAGAACTTCTTCAGTTCAAGAAGTTAGGTGTATGGACTCTGGTGGATAGACCTGAAGGTGCTAAGGTCATTGGCACCAAATGGGTCTTGAAATGCAAGAAAGATGACCAAGGCGTCATCATTAGGAACAAGGCTCAACTTGTAGTTCAAGGATTTCGACAAGTCGAGGGAATAGATTACAATGAAGTGTTTGCACCCGTGGCAAGAATGGAAGCCATTCGCATCTTCCTTGCCTATGCATCGTATATCAAGATTAAAGTTAATCAATTGGATGTGAAGAGTGCATTCCTTAATGGTGAAATCCGAGGGACAGTGTACGTCAGTCAACCCGAGGGATTTGAGGATCCATATCATTGGGACAGGGTTTACAAGCTCAACAAGGCTTTATACGGGCTTCATCAAGCCCCAAGGGTCTGGTATGATTAACTCTCAACTCACCTTGTGAAACACGGCTTTCGCAGAGGTGTTATTGATTGCACACTGTTTATCAAAGAGAAAGATGGTGATTTACTGCTTGTTCAAATCTATGTTGATGACATCATCTTCGGGTCAAAGAACGAAGAATTATGTAAAGAGTTTGAAGCAGTAATGAAGGCTGAGTTTGAGATGAGTGCCATGGGAGAGATGAAGTTCTTTCTCGGGTTACAGGTGGATCAGACACCAAAGGGAATATTCCTACATCAGACCAAGTATCTAGGAGATATTCTCAGTCGGTTTGACATGGAGAATGCTTCTGCAGCTGGGACTCCACTTGCTACAAACCATGATGTAGCACCTGATGAGAATGGTGATCTGGTCGATGCCACCATGTACCGAGGAATGATTGGATCTCTCATGTACCTCACTGCCTCAAGACCTGATATCATGTATGCGACATGTCTATGTTCAAGATATCAGGCAAAGCCAAAAGTTAACCATCCGATAGGGGTCAAAAGGATATTCCGTTATCTGAAGGGTACTCCAACACTTGGGTTGTGGTATCCTCATGACGACGACTTTGAGCTTACAGCGTATAGTGACTCGGATTATGGTGGCTGCAAGATGAACTACAAGTCTACATCAGCGGGTTGTCAATTCTTTGGGAGGAGATTAGTGACCTGGCAGTGTAAGAAGCAGACCTCGGTTGCTTTGTCAACCTGCGAAGCCGAATACGTTGCTGCGGCAAGTTGTTGTTCACAAATCATATGGATACAACAGCAAATGCGGGACTACGGTTTGAATTTCTCTTCTACTCCTATTTTTGTTGATAACTCTGCTGCAATTGCAGTAACTAAAAATCCGGTACAACATCCTAAGACCAAACACATCGGTATAAAATATCACTTCATACGTGACTGCTTTGAAAAGAACCTAATCGATGTGGTTAAAACAAATACTGATTTTCAACGCGCTGACCTCTGTACAAAGGCTTTTGATAAACCATGTTTGCTATATTTGTTAGAGGTCAACGGCGTTAAGAAGAAAAGTGATGTAATTCCAGAAGATGACCATGTTTAGTCCGATGCTTTTAGTCCATTTTTTATTTTTATTTTCTTTATTTATTTTATTTTATGTTTAAATTAAATTGATGTTATTTCTTCTCCTATTAAAATCCTAAAAGCGCAAATCGTTTATGGTTTTAGAATTTTAAGGGGAGAATAGGTTTAGTTAACAACATTAAAAAAACGAGGGAGAAGGAGAGGCTAGCTGATAGAAATCAGATCGTATTTGTGATACCGATTCAAAAACTTTGTAAGATGATAGTACACAGGTACAAACCATTTGGGACTTTTAAAAGTTTAAATTGTATTAGATGCAAAGTTCAAAGTATAAGTCTGTGTAGTCTGAGCAATATAAAAGGAAAAATGATAGTAAAACTGGTTACTACTAAAGTAACACAAAGAAAGTAGACCTAGAGGTTGCTAGACCACAGATGATATGTCGGTAGATTCAACATAATAGATGATTAGACCTTGTTGGTGATCTCAGGAATAAACTAAGTTGTTCAACAAGCTGTGGGTTATCATCTTATCCCTGGTTACCACAATCAACAAAATTCCAATAAGGGATGACGAGCAGAATAAACACCGCAGATGTGTGCGTATGACCAAAATATGAGCAAAAGCACATGATGAAAAAAATGAAAAAGCAATCAAACTAATAACCTATGTTGTTGGTGAGATCTATGCAAAAAAATTAAAAGTGCTCAAACAAGAAGATAGGTTATGTGCCTCTCTGCTGTGCGGTGGCACTGACCTGAGGATAAGCATAACCTATATATTCTAGAATTCATTGTTGTTTGCCGCCTCTCTGTTGTGCGATGGCACTGACCTGAGGCTTGGCTTCTCCTTGAAAGCTCTAAGAATAGTTTCTTCTTGAATACTACCCTGAGACCGCTCAAAAATCTCCTAAGGAATGTTGATTACCATATAAGCGTGGGATCCACAAAAGCTTGTTGAAATAATTAAACCTTAACCTATCACCAATCTGTGTCAAAAGTCTATGTATGGATTTAAGAGGACAAGTATATTGAAAATCATCGTGGCTACAATTCTTGAAAGTCCAAATCAATGTGGGGATCTAATATTACTAGTATGATTTCCTAAATTTGCTAACGACTCTGGATGAAAAACAAGAATAGAGTATCAAAAGGTTTTGATAGCATGTCCCGAATGATTTGATGTACCTATCTAATTCCAAACTGAATCAGTCCATTTATGGTCAAAATGAATTGAAGCTGCCTTTTCAGGAAATGAATCGTTTAAATTTCCATCTTAGAATTTTCACCTCACACAAAACCACAAAAACAAGTTTTAGTTTTGTATTTCAGCTTTAGTTCTTTTATTTTGTTTACATTTCGTCAATTTAGTTTGTTAAACATCGGACTATGCCATGGAATTCAATCAAAGATTTAATCACCTAAAAGGGTCATGTTTGAGGTGACCACACATGTTTTCAAATGTCAACTGAGTCACGTCTGAGGTGACAAATTGTTTTAAAAAAAGATCACGTCTGAGGTGATCAAAAGTTTTCAAGTTAAAAGGATCATGTCTGAGATGATCGAGTGCTTAAAACGTTTAATCAATAAGTTACAGGGTGTAAAATGTCAAATGGTCATAAAGTCAAAAATCATGAGTATGACCCATTTGCACGACTGGACCATGAGTTTGGACCAACCGTACGAATGGACCATACTCATGCCTTAGATAGCCGAATGGAGCATGAGTATGAACCATTCAACCGAATGGCTCACAGGATTGAGCCAGTCGCCCGAATGGAGCTGTGCGAATGAGTCTGTCGCCCGACTGAACCTCAGTCGGCCGACTGAATGTGATCGACTGAACCAATCGCACGACTGAGGTCCATTCGCCCGAATGAACCGAGCGAATGGGTCCAGTCGCCCGATTGAAATCAGATTCAGTATAAATAGGGCCAAAGTCGATCACATTCAACTCATCACCCTCAATCGCCCTAATATCGCACACCTTACCATTACTCTGCCCGAATTTCATCAGACCAAAATTTCCGACTTCTGTTGATATTCAGACGATTGTGAGTTGTTATACAGGTACAATGTGATGACGTCTTACTGAAATCTGATGGAATGGTGCCCAAATTTTTGAATTTCGACACACACAAGAACCGAACCGTTTACTGGACAAATAACCTAACTAAACTAAGTAAAATGTTGAAATTAAAGTTATTAGGTTATTAGTTAAGTGATTGCGAGTCTAATGAACCAAAACACGACGTCTAATTCTAAGTTTTGGACCAAATTCGATTTCAGTTGAACAAAAAGTGGGACATGCGACTGGACACACGGATGAACTACAATCGCACGATTAAGTTGAATGAATGACTCAATCGGCCGAATGATTGATACGAATGAGCTTAGTCGGCCGACTAAACCACTCGCATGCTCAGTCACCCGATTGAACTCAATCGCATGCTCAGTCACCAGATTGAATCCAGTCGCATGCCTGGTCAACCGACTGAACTCAGTCGCATGGTTTAATCGCATGATTGAACCAGAATGAATTCAACCAGGTTAATTAGAACTGATTTGTGTTGTGTGGTGATCTAATGCCTATGTGTCTTTTGTTACAGATTGATGGCTGACAGGTGGTCCATCAACCCTAAGCACAACATATGTGCTCATTTAGATGCTACGACTCGGAATGGTCCCGAGTTTGCGGGGATCATTGATTTTCTCGAGCGATCCAGGATCTACAGGGCTATTTCTACTCAGTCCACTCCCTATAGGTCTATTCAGCAGGCCTTCTGGGAGGGGGCATCGGTTGACCGCTCACATGAGCCATACAGCATCAGGAGTTTCATTTTTGGGAGGGATATAGAGATTACTGCAGAGGATATTTGTCGGGTGCTAGGTTTGGGTGATGATGCAAACCACCCTACCAGACTTCACCCGCTGACTGTGAGAGGGTGCTTCTTAAGGATGAAGTATGCTGGGGATATCAACGCAGGTGTGCTCAACAAGAGCAACCTGTGTCCCCAGTACAAGTACTTAGCACATGTCATACTTAAGTGCTTAGCTTCGCGAAGGGGTGGATTTGATGATCTTTCAGACCAGATTCAAAATGCCTACGTGGCACTGGTACGGAACCACCCTTTCAGCTTCTCGAGCATGATATTCTCTTACTTGATGGAGAATCTGGAGGCTAAGGGCAAAGAGGGTTTCTGCATATACCCTAGGTTTCTTCAGATGATCTTTGATGAGAAGCTTCCTACACTGCCAAGGAGAGCCACAACGCTGTGTCGTTGGAGATCATGGACGATACGACACTGGGTCGTATGAAGGTCTACCGGGGAAAGCAGGTCAAACCCCCGGTGAAAAGACTCTTTGGACATCTGGCCAAGGCTGATTACATGGCGCCAGGTAGGCGAAAGTGGCGCCACGACGAGAGTGATTCAGATGTGGAGTAGATTGCCCTCCCTTCTGATGACTCCGATGACGAGGATGATGACACTGGTGGAGATTCTAAGCCCGCTCCTACTAGGGGTCCCACTACCCATGTTACATCACCACCACCCACTCATGGAGATACCACCACTGCCAGCTTTCACCAGGAATTTTGTTCTCCAGATGAGGAGGCAGAGAGTGATGAAGAGCCTCTCATGAGGACTGTGGGAAGCAGGGTGGTTGCCACAGAGAGAGTACCACACCAGGTAGGTCAACTTCAAACCTCAACAACCTACGAGGTATATCAGACGGTTTGAAGTTGATGCCATAACTGGAAAGCCTAAGATAGTGCTGAAGTGGAGTCCTCCACGTACGATGTCAAGAATCCCTCTAAGGGAAATGCCACAGGACTTCACTCCATACTTTAACTGGTGGTACTATGATTGGAGAACAGGGGATGCGATCATAGTTCTGAACAAAGAGGGCAGAATGGATATTATCAGGGTATTTGACCCAATGTGCTTACCAACTTGTCAGCAGAAGATGTCTACACTCTATACAAGTGGCCACTGTTCTATGACGCGCAAGATATTGTACAAGCCCTCCAATTCCAAAACATGATCAGACTCTGCTTTGCATTTGAAATACATGCAGGAGTTACAAGAGAGGAGAAGTACAAGAAATATGAAGAGCTTATGAAGAATGTAAGACAATAGATGAATCTAGGTCTAAGGGAGAGTTTGTAGATACATGTGTACCTAGTTTTTGAGCTTAATGTAATATGTCTTTATTGTCTTACACATATGTAATTGAATGGGTACTTAATGAAATACAATGTGTGGTTGTGCTTATAATGTTTATTATTTCATTGTTTAGTAGTTTAACGCTTATTGAACTGACTATATAGGTTTGTGGTTGTTTGAATGAATCTTAATAATGTAATGATTAATAAATACATTCAAACTTAGTAATATGAAGTTCTCATGCGAATGGCCCATGCTAATGGACCATACGCATGAACAACTTCATGCGAATGACTTAGTCGCACGACTGAACCAGGAGACTGGATCAGTCGCACGAGTGTAACATGAGATTGACTCAGTCGCACGACTGAACACTCAGTCGTGCGAATGGATCAACCGCATGGCTTAATCGCATGACTGAACCATGCTAATGGTTCAGTCGCCCGAATGAGAAACCCTAACCTATAAATACCACTTAATTCGTGGAAAAACGGAATGAATTCAGAACACTTCGACTACATACGTACCCTAGCCCTCCAGAGACCTCTAAGAACCTGTTCCAAGTTCATAGATCGCACTAGATCGATTCCATATCGTTCTTAACGTTTAGATTCAATCCATAATTGTTTCTACGTGCGTTCTCACTGATTGGATCGCCAATCAAATAGGATTCCGCACTATTTGATTTGTGTATACACGTTAATCAGCTAGTATTTCGTTCAATACACGATCCTAACATATACTACATCCTACAGCCATCCATACTTTGAAGGCTAGCTGGATACAATTGACTAGACAACTACAAAATCAAATGTAGAGACAAAAGGCAGATCTGCCTTTTGACTAGTGACTATGACATGCCATAGCTCACATCCTAATATATTACAAAAAGGATAAAAGTACATAAAGTAGAAATCACAGACTCAAGACCTCAATGTACAGTAACCAAAAGCATGGATCTTTTCACCAACTCATGTAAGTTGGTGACTTTACAGAGTAGCAGCGGAAAGGTGGTCTAGCTTTATGGTAAAGTACATTAGATAAAGGCATATCTCTAAAAGTCTTCGGAAGAAATCTGTCTTCACTCTTTGGATTCGGAAGACTTTGTATTTGAAGCTTCGGAAGACTTCACTTTTGGCTTTGGAAGATGTTGGTCTTGGCTTCGGAAGATTTTACACTTAGATTATTTCTAAGGCATGGTGTAAAACTTCCGAAGCATTTCTACTTCTGTTCTTTAATGCATGCATGCATAGAGACTTTGGATGTTTTGGATGCATCAGACTTATTGAAGATCATGTTAGGTTGGACTCACTTTAGTATAGATGTTTACTTTGCATTGTAATAGGACTTTTGTTAGTTTCATTTTGTATTTTCTTATTAATTAGCAGTTTTGGCAGTCCAGCGAAACTGTGAGCGAATCTATACATTCGCTCACAGTTTGCTGTTTTGGTTTACCCGGTGAACTTGTGTTCTGCCGGGCGAAACTATAGTTTCAGCATGACAGTTTCGCTGTTAGCGAAACTGTCAGCGAAACTATGACTGCTATATATATAATTGTCATTTCACTTTGTATGGTAAGCTGGCAAAACCCTAATCGTGGAATTCTGTTGCAAGCTACCATTTCTAAGCAGTTTCTTCATTGAAATACAATTGTGCTTCTTGTTATTGAGTGAGATTGTTCATTTGAGTACCAATTATGTCTTGATTCATCTTATTCATTCTCAATTGTTGTTGTTTGGATTATGTGTTTGATATTGATCAAATTATCATATCAATTGTACTGTTCATCGATCACATGGACCAACAATATGGTATCAGAGCCTTAGTGCTCTTGATTTGTTGAGTTTTTGTGGTTTTGGTCAATATCTTGTTTCAATCAATTTTCATTGGATTATCAGCTGTTTTTGACATGGAAATTGATTGAATTATGCTTGTTCTTGATTGAGGATGATTCTACAATCATCAGATCTCAAATTCATTGAGTTTTGGATGATTTCAGATTGATTTTGAGGTGAAAAAGGGTTTTGAGATCGACCAGCGAAACTACTGTTCTTATAGCAAAACTGTCATCTTCATTCAGCAAAATTATGAGTTATTTTGGATCTGAAGTTGTTTTCTAGAGTTTCAGCGAAAGTACTCCCTTGAACGAAAGTTCAATAGTGTTTTTGACCAATCATCAAGCGAAATTGCTGCCGAATTTATTTCTGAACGAAAGTTCAAGCTTGTTTCCTGCGAAGTTAGCAGCGAAACTAAGCAATTGTTGTCTCTGTTCAAGCGAAAGTGCTGCTGAAATTGCAAGCGAAAGTGTCTGCGATAGTATTGTTTCAGCGAAACTGTTAATCAAGTCATCTCCTCCAGCGAATTTGTCAGCGAAATTATCAACTTGTCTGCCGAAACTATCATGTCGAAATTAACTACTCTTACACTTGCGGATCTTGAAAGTGTTGCTCCTAATAGACCTCCAAGACTCATTAATGGAGATAATTTTGAAGACTGGAAGAGATGTCTCAAAGCTTTCTTTTTCTACACAGATCATAATCAATGGGAATCGATTATTTCGGGTCCTCATATACCTACGGTTACGGTTGGTGATGTCGTTTCTCAGAACAAAGACCCATCTTCTTATACTGAAAGAGATCTGAAATTGATTGATCGTGATCAAAAAGCTTTTGGTGCTCTAACTCTCTGCTTGGCTCCAGACATCTACAATCGTTTCGCAGAGCATAAAAATGCTAAATCCCTTATGATGCTCTCTGTGAATTCTATGATGGGAATGCAGATTTGGTGAAAGACAAGAGTATTCAAGATGAGAAGGAGTTCAATTCGTTTGTAGGATACAAGAATGAAAGTTTGACAGATCTTACAAATCGTTTCTTAACCGTCTCAAGCACTCTGAAGAAGTATGATGAAAGACTCTCCAACAGTGAACAAGTTAATAGGCTTCTCGATTCTCTTCCACCACAGTGGAGTCTTCAAGTGAGAATGCTCAAACAAGAAAGAGGTTTTACAGATTATAAGCTGATGGATATCATTAACAAGTTGAAATCTTTTGAGTTGGATATGAAAAAAGAGAATTTAACCAGACTATGATGCCTACTTCTGGTTCTTCTCAAAATGCTGCTTTGTTGTCATCCGCTGCAAACTCTCACATTCAAAATCCAATTCAAGGAGGGAGCAATACAAGTAATTTCTCGAGTGGTAATAGTCATGTTGGAAAAGAATTGGGAAATTCTAAGGTGAATGCTGAAACATCAATTCCATCTGAAACAATGGCTCTTTTTGGAATGTTTGTTCAGAGCTATGAAGCTCTTGTTGCTGGAGAATTAAAAGGTAAAGGAATGACTATGGAGGATATGTATCAGGTTGATCCTGATGATCTAGAAGAAACTGACATTCAATGGCAAATGGCGATGTTAACTTTAAGAGCCCGGAGATTCATAGAAAGAACAGGAAGGAAGAACTTTGGTGGTCAATCATCTACCTCAAAACTAGGATTTGATAAGTCAAAATTGAGGTGCTTTAATTGTAAACAATTGGGACATTTTAAACATGAATGTCCATTACCAATTGTCACAGATCCTAGTAACACTGGAGTACCAAGATTGACAGCAGAGAAAGAAAAGGAAGAAGGAAATTCAAAAAAGGAGTCAGCCTTGATCTCAAACTTTGACTGGAGTGCAGAGGTGGAAGAAACAAGATCTGAAATAAATCACGCGTTAGTTGCTGAGGTTGTGGAAAGTGATGAGATGGAAGTTGATAAAGATGGATTTGTGCTGTTCAAGGAATTTAAAGGAGAAAATGAATCTTCAGTAAAGAAAAAAGAAGAGAAGGCAGATGGAGAGGAGAAAGAGGAAATTACAGGTTCAGATGAAGAAAGAAATTCAAAAGCTGAGAAAGGAAAAGAGAAGGATGATGCGGCTGCTACTGTTGAGGAAAGGAAATCAAGTACTCCAGTATGCATGTGTGATAAAGCTTTAGCTGCCGAAAGGATGGTAATGGGACTTCCTTATGAGGTAATACAGGATATGTGCTCACCTGCTTGCAAAATTAGACTTTTTGGGATTTATAAGGCTAATCGTTTGTTAATTGATAATGAAAAGGATTTAAAACGAATTAATGATGAACTTAAAATGAATGAATCAAAATATTTTGTGAAATTAAATGAGGCTTTAAAAGAATCTGATCATTTAAAAAGAATTGTTTTGGAAAGAAATGTAGAGATTAATACTTTGACTGAACGGGTTGCTCTTGCTGAATTTGAAGCAAGCAAACTTCAGTCAAAGTTAGATAAATGGACTATTTCTGGAATGAAACATGATGATCTTTGTAAATCTCAACGGGGAGCAAGAATTAAAACAGGTTTGGGTTATGAAAATGTACAGGTTTATCCTCCTCCTAGTACATATTGTTATTCTCCTATGCCTGTTCCTCATCCTTCTAATGATTTAATCAAATCAGATACTGACAGTATGTCTGCAGGTTTAGTCGGGAATAACTCTAAGTACATTCGTGAAGACTACGACTATGGACCAACTAGTGGGCTTGGATGCACTAGTTCTAGTACACCTGAAAATCAGCAGTCTGTTTTAGATAACAATTCTAGTTTAAATTCAGTTTTTGTTTCTAGTTCAAATGTAACATACTTGAATGTCTCATGTTCTCTTGATAGTTTTATTCCATCTTGTACTTTAAATCATGATAGTGATGATTTCTGTTCTCGTAATGAATGTAATGAATCTGATGTTTCTCCAAAAACAACTGAGCAACTTAAAATTAATTCTTTTGAAAAGTTCTTCTCTCAACATATTCCATCTTTCATACCATTAAATATGACATCATCAGAAAAATGCAGTTCGTCTTCATCTGACACTAGTGCCAATGGTACAAGTTTTACTGATTTGTCAGAAGAATCATGTTCTGATTTTGTAAAGAAGAATTCTGTTTCAAATAAACAAAAACATCATGAGTTGTATGAGACATTCAGTGATGTTGATTCTAGTTTGTCTGAATGTGATGAGGAGATTATTATTGATCCTATTTTTACTTCATCACATCATAGACCTAGATTCAAACATCATTGTTTCAGGTGTGGTCAAGAGGATCATCTTGTCAAAAATTGTCCTTTGATTCAAAGATCCTCTAATAGGAATTGTTTTGGAAATAGATTGACAAAATTGGTTAATAATTTCTTTTGTAAAAAATCAGCTTCTTTAAAAACAAAAGTTGTTCAATCTTGGGTCCCTATTGTTCCTGGCTAAATGATTTGTTAATTCATTTCAGGGATCCTCTTCAAAGATTGTACACAGTCTGTGGCATGTTGATAGCGGATGTTCCAAGCATATGACGGGATTAAAGGATTTGTTGACCAATTATCGGATTATAGATGGAGGATATGTGGCATTTGCTGGAGATAAGAAGGGTGGAAAAATGATTGGACAAGGAGAAGTTACCAATGGTTCTCTTACTCTAGAAAAAGTCAATCATGTTCCTGAATTGGCTTTTAATCTTCTGAGTGTTTCTCAAATTGGCGATAAAGACATTCCTGTTCTATTTAAATCTGACGAATGTTTATTTTTAAAATCAGAGATAGCCATTCCGGAGGATTTAATTCTCATGCGTGCTCCAAGGAAACATGATACATATCTTCTTGATATGAATTCAAATGAGTCAAAGGCTACTGCAACCTGTCTTCCCTCAAAAGCATCAACCTCCGAGTCACTCTTGTGGCATCGTCGCTTAGGCCATGTCACTTTTAAGATAATTAATAAATTAGTAAAGAACAATCTTGTTAGAGGACTTCCTTTAAAAGATTTTTCTGTTACTGAAAAATGCATGGCATGTGCCAAAGGGAAACAACATAAGAAACCTCATAAGCCCAAACTTTTGAATAGCATATCAAGTCCTCTTGAGTTGTTACATACTGATTTATTTGGGCCAATTAGTGTTAAATCAATTGCTAAAAAATATTTTTGTCTTGTTGTTACAGATGATTTCTCACGTTATTCATGGGTGAGGTTTCTTGCACACAAAAGTGAAGTTGCAGAGGAATTGCAGAAATTAATCCTTTCTATCGAATCAGTTAGTAAGAGAAGAGTTATGGGATTAAGAAGTGACAACGGCACTGAATTTAAAAATCAGATTCTTGATTCATTTTGTGCTCAAAAAGGAATTGTGAGACAATTTAGTGCTGCAAGAACACCTCAGCAGAACGGTATTGCAGAAAGAAAGAATCGCACTCTTGTGGAAGCTGCTCGTACAATGTTGATAGAATCCTCATTACCAATTATTTTCTGGGCTGAAGCTGTTAATTGTGCATCTTATGTTCTAAACAGGGTGCTAATTGTGAAAGATAAAGTGAAGACTCCTTATGAACTTTTTCATAAGAGGAAGCCACTAATTGATTTCTTTCGACCATTTGGCTGTTCTTGTACTCTTCTGAATACTCAATCTCAAAAGAAAAAATTTGGTGCTGTTTCTGACGAGTGTTATTTTGTTGGATACTCTTCTTCACAAAAGGCATACCGAGTTTATAACAAGAGAACACGTATTGTTCAAGAGTCATTCTATGTTGATTGGCAAGAATCCAATCCTTCTGAAGTGAAATCTGAACCTGCTGTCACACCCCGGGCCCAGATAGGGTGGGACGTCACAGACTAGCAACAACATATGGCAGCGGAAACAAACCATTATAAGAGCTCAAAGGAGAGAATATCACATGGCATTAAAGTTTTAAAAAGGTAACGGGACTAGATACACATCAAGCCCCAATTAAGTTTTACAATCAACCATAAAAATGAAATTGTACTTGCTTAACACATAATATAAATTGTTCAAATGTTTCATCAAGGAAATAAGCCAATGCCATGTCACGGGGATAAGTCTAGGTCTTCAACTGCTAGATCTCTTCAAACATTACCTGAAACATGCTCAAAAGAAAATTGTGTCAACTATAAAGTTGGTGAATTCAAGTGCTTAAAGTTCAAAAACAAAAGGACTTAATAAATCCTTCTTTGATTAAAAGAAAAATAATCATTGTTTATCATCGTGGGAGAAATAAAATCATAATCAACCCTGCACTCAGTCCCCGGTTAGCCTCTTCTAAAGTTGTGTTTTACCGGATATTCCCGAAGGAAGAAACTGAGCCCCATACCAGTGAACCCTACCTGCCCGGATGGTTCACCATAGAATCTTAACAAAACTTGTTACATGCCACAACGATCCCTCAGGATCTCAGTGGGGTAACCTCCCTGGAACGGGAGCCACTGTGTGTGGGGGATTCCCCAAATAGATCTATCCATATAAATCAAGCGGTTCACGAAAGAATTAATGATCATGATATAAGAATTAGCAGGTAACCACAATCCCACATAGTATCATCAATAAAGCACAATCATAGTTCATAAAAGTAGAGCATGTTTCATCCCAAAACAGTAGTAAAAAGGGGGATCACTAGAACTCACCTTAGATATCAAGCAAAAAGAAATTCTTCGCGTGCCGGGAATGTCTCAAGTCTAGCACCCTAACATAAGTATATTAAGTGATTAGCTACTGCTCTAAACCTATTTAAGGAGCAACAATGGTGCCTAAGACTTAAATGGACGGGTTCGGCTTTGATTCAGTTAGGGTTTTGTATAAAAGGTTCGTTTTATGGAAAGTCATGGTTTTTCATGAAATCAAAGGTTTCTACATTACTAAACCAAGAATATATAGTAATTATGCCATTTAAGGGGGCAAATGAACTTATGGGAGTCGGTTACGAAGTTTTGCAAAATTTACAGTTTTGCCCCTGAAGTTTCAAAATTGACATTTTCTACCCTTAAGATTTGTTTCTTGCATTAAGTGACCTCTATACTCAAAAATCAGGTTCAAGACATTAATTCAACTTTGTTTTAAGAATTTATAACCAAAATTTCAGTTTATGGTCTTGGTTTGCAAATTTACGCTTTTAACGTTGCCGGTTACGGTAAAACCGAACGGTTTAAAAATGGTTATCTATGAGTTTTCGCCTTTTTGAGTCTAAAACCAGTAGATAACTTTTTAAAGTCATTTTAATAAGTTTCCAACCTTTTAAATCACAAATTTTGCCCCTAGTAGTTGAAAGACCCGTTTTTACGTTTAAACCGTTAAAATGCGTTTTTAGTCGGGTTTGACCATTTTAAAAGCTTGTTTGACCAACCATTTTACCTTTGAGGTTATTTTATCTTTTAACCTACTGGAAAATCATGATTTTTATAATTTGTAACATTTAACCCATTTATCGTATATTTTTCCTTAAAAACGCCTCCCGGTTTACACCCGGTTTCACTTAAAATCCATTTAAAATACCATTTGACCACTAAAAATTCTCATTAGCTCCAGAACACTTTATTAATCCTTAATGAACCTGGAATTCGTTTTAAAAAGTTATAGTTCAAGATTTCTTGTTTTTAAGTCATTTTAACACGTTTTCGGGTCCCGAAAGTGACCAAAATGGGTCTAAACACATTATGTCTTTTGTTCCAGAGGTCAAACCATGTTATTAAACTTAATATGCACTAAAAATTACTGAAATAACAGTCCCAACACGTTGCCTAAAGGTTCTACACATACAAAGGTTTCAAGAGGTGAAAATATGCCATAACCGAACATTACACATGTGTGATTCATGGTAACTTAAGTTTAATCATTGCCAAAACTTCATCTTACTTAAAAATCAGATTATTGAGGTGTCTTAAAAGTCATTTTGAGCAGGTTACACGTTTTATTTTGAAGGGTTACAAGATACACAAGTTTGATAGTGCCAAAAACACCAAAATAGGGTTTTCAAGGGGTAAATCGGGTTCTACCCCTTAGATTGACCATTATATCATGTGATATACCTTCAAGAACGTTGGGAACTCTTCAAGAACAAGGTGAGGGTGAGAGGTTTCTGTTACAACAAGAAAAAGTACGGTTTTTAGGTGAACAATGAAGTTAAACTTGAGAAATGACCAAAACCGAACATAGTGAGCTTACACTTGATGTATCTCACGGTTTAGAAGGTGTAATTGGTCATGAATGGATGAAATCTCCTTGGATGAGGATGGAGAATCTCGAACAAAAGCTGGAACCTCAAGTATTGCACGTTCCAAGCCTCAAAACATCACCAAAAGTCACCTTTCTTGCGGTATGCTGCTGGCCGATGGTTGTATGCTTGTAGTTTGCGATTTTGGAGCTTGGAAGGAGAGGATTAGAGAGTGTTTGATAGAGAGGAGGTGTGTTCAGCTGGTGAATTCGAAAATGAGAGAGAGAAGAGGAAGTATGGAGTGTGTCTTGCAAGTTGAATGTATGTAAAGTGTATGGTGGAAAGAGTTGGTGGTGTAGGAGGCCATGGATTGGCCAAGAAGGGGTGGCCGAAATTTGGCCTCTAGTGAGGCATTTTGATTTAATTTTTATTGTGGAAATAATATTATGGGGTATTAATTTGAAATGTAGTGTAGTATTTAAAATTGTTAGTTAGTATATTGTCTTATGCATGATAATGCATGCTAGTACCGAAATTCCAAGTGTGTGGGTGTGTACACATATTTTTAATTGATTCAATTGATATTCTTAATTCTAGCTAGGGTGACTAATTGACATTCCCGGACACTAATTTTTAAAAAGGTAGAAACCTAATTTGGTTAAAAATCAAAAGTAAAGATCACATGAAATCATAATTTACATCAAATAGCAAGAATTGATTCCAATTTCATAGTAGGGTTGTATAGTTTCAATTATTAGCACTCATAGCATGGATAATGATGCAAGTAATCTAGGGTTAGGGTAACAACCTGGAGGTCGGTTGTCACATTCTCCCACCGTTTAGGAAATTTCGTCCCGAAATTTAACTCTGATTAGGGACTGAACGGGTGGGTTTGAAGAGGTGTGGATAGTTCTTCCTCATTTCATCTTCACGCTCCCAAGTAAATTCAGGTCCTCGCTTGGAGTTCCATCTAACTTTAACCTTGGGTATGCGGCTCCGCCGGAGTTGTTTGACCAAACGATCCGTGATCGCCACAGGTTCTTCCATAAAGTTCAGTTTGTCGCTTATCCTTGCTTCTTTTAACGGTAGTTCCAGGGTTTTGTCTACCATGCTCTTCTTCAAGTTTGACACATGAAAGGTGTCGTGTATGTGACTCAATCCCGGGGGTAGTTTCAACTTATATGCTACTGGGCCAATTCTTGCCATTATCTCAAATGGTCCAATGTATCTTGGGCTTAGTTTTCCTCTTATTCCGAATCTCACGGTTCCTTTCCATGGTGCTACTTTTAGCATCACTCTGTCGCCCACTTGGAACTCTAGAGGTTTCCGCCTCCTGTCGGCGTACTTCTTCTGTCGGTCTCTAGCTGCTCTCAGTCGTTCCTTTATCTTATAGATCTTATCGGTGGTTTCCAACACTATGTCGGGTCCCATCACTTGGCTGTCACCAATCTCATTCCAACTCAAGGGTGATCGGCATTTCCTGCCATAAAGGGCCTCGTACGGAGCGGCTTTGATACTCGCATGGTAACTGTTGTTATAGGCGAATTCCACCAAAGGAAGATGGTTATCCCAGTTTCCGCCAAAGTCCATCACGCAAGCTCTCAACATATCTTCCATCGTTTGAATAGTTCTTTCGCTCTGTCCGTCGGTCTGAGGGTGGTAAGCCGTGCTAAGATCTAAACGGGTTCCTAAAGCTTGCTGGAACGATTTCCAGAAACGAGAGGTGAAACGGCTATCACGGTCTGAGATGATCGACAGAGGCACTCCATGCCTTGTTAAAATCTCGTCGACATAAAGTTGGGCCAGTTTCGTCATATCGTAGTCTTCTCTAATTGGCAAGAAGTGAGCTGATTTGGTTAATCTATCCACTATTACCCAAATAGCATCGTGACCTTTAAACGTTCTAGGCAGCTTGGTAACGAAATCCATCGTAACATTATCCCATTTCCATTCGGGATCTCAGGTTGCTGCAACGTTCCCGATGGTTTTTGGTTCTCAGCTTTTACCATGGCACAAGTTAAACATTTCCCCACGTAAACAGCGATTGATCTCTTAATTCCTGGCCACCAGAAAAGTGTCTTTAAATCCTGGTACATCTTATCACTTCCAGGATGAATTGAATACCTAGACTTGTGTGCTTCATCGAGGATTACTTCTCGAATTCCTCCGTGTTTTGGCACCCAAGTCCTTCCACCATATCTATATGTACCATCGTCCCCTATCTCCAACTGCTTCTCCATTCCAGTCAATCCTTCTTCTTTCAATTTTTCTTCCTTTAATGCCTCGCCTTGAGCTTCCTTCAATTTTGCTATAAGGTTGGTATACACACTCATTCTAAGGCTCGTACACGAAGAGGTTTCTCTCTTTCCTTTCGACTTAACGCATCCGCCACAACATTGGCCTTACCAGGATGGTAGCGGATCTCGCACTCGTAATCGTTCAATAGCTCAACCCATCTTCTCTGACGCATGTTGAGCATCTTTTGGTCAAGGATATGCTGCAAGCTTCTATGGTCAGTGTAGATAATGCACTTTGTGCCATAAAGGTAATGCCTCCACATCTTAAGGGCAAACACCACGGCACCCTACTCCAGATCGTGCGTCGTGTAGTTCTTCTCATGATCATTCAGCAGTCTCGATGCGTAAGCAATCACCTTATTGCGTTGCATCAATACACATCCTAGTCCTTGACGCGAAGCGTCACAATAGACCACGAAGTCTTCTACTCCTTCTGGAAGAGCAAGTATAGGTGCACTGCATAACTTCTCTTTAAGCGTTTCAAACGCCTCATTCTGCTCTCGCTCCCACACAAAGGTTGTGTTTTTCTTGGTTAGTGCGGTCAAAGGTTGCACTATACGCGAGAAGTCCTTTATAAACCTTCGGTAATAGCCAGCCAGTCCTAAGAATTGCCTTATCTCCGTAGGAGTTTCAGGAATCTTCCAATTCTTTATGGCCTCAATCTTGGAAGGGTCAACTTGAATCCCATCCTTATTTACCATATGACCTAAGAATTCGATCTAGCGCATCCAGAATTCACATTTCTAGAACTTGGCATATAGTTGCTCATTCTTGAGCAATTCAAGGATTAGCCTGAGATGCTTCTCGTGCTCGTCTTTAGTTTGAGAATAGATCAGTATGTCGTCGATAAACACGATCACAAACTTGTCGAGGTAAGGGCGGCAAACGCGATTCATGAGGTCCATGAATGCTGCTGGAGCATTAGTCAGTCCAAAGGGCATGACCAAATACTCATAGTGTCCATACCTAGTTCGAAAGGCAGTTTTGGGTATATCTTCTTCTCTTATCTTCAGCTGGTGGTATCCTGACCTCAAGTCTATTTTGGAGAAGTAACTTGCTCCCTGCAATTGATCAAATAAGTCGTCTATTCTCGGGAGAGGGTAACGGTTCTTTATGGTCAGCTTATTCAACTCCCTGTAATCAATACACATTCGCAGCGTTCCGTCCTTCTTTTTCACGAATAGCACCGGGGCACCCCATGGAGAGACACTCGGACGTATAAATCCCTTGTCCATTAGTTCTTGAATTTGTACCATTAGCTCCTTCATCTCGGGTGGGGCGAGCCGGTACGGTGCCTTGGCTACTGGTGCAGTACCAGGCATCAAGTCTATCTGGAATTCCACCTGTCGATTCGGAGGAAGTCCTGGTAGTTCTTCCGGAAACACCTCTGGGTATTCCGAAACTACGGGAATCTCTTCGATTTTCTTCTCTTTTTGGGTTTTCATCACATAGACTATAAAAGCTGGACATCCCCTCTTCAAGCTCTCGGTAGCTTTCAAGTGAGATATCATAGGGTATAGAGTGTTACTTCTTTCTCCTTCTACCACTAACACTTCTTCGACGCCCAATGGTATCTTGAGCAGTCGCTCATCGCATACGATTTCAACTTTATGCTTCGCTAACCAGTCCATACCCACGACAACATCAAATCCTCCTAACTTAATGGGCATCAAGTCAATCTTAAACACATTCCCTTTTAGATTCAGGGGGCAATCCCTAATGATTTCGTTAGCTTCTAAAATATTACCGTCAGCTAATTCCACGGTAAATGTATCAGTCAAGGTGCACGCGTCTAAGTCAATCAATTGCCTAAAGGTACTAGAGATAAAACTAGCAGTCGCTCCAGTATCAAACAGTACAGTAGCGGGATGATTATTTACAAGGAACGTACCGTTGACAACGTCGGGTTCCTTACGAGCTCCTGCTGGGTCCATAACGAAAGCTCTTCCCTTAGGCTTATTGGGCTTGGCATCCTTGTCTCTACCCAGCTTCGGACACTTGTTCCTCATATGCCCTGGATCTCCACACTCGTAGCATTGTTTCCCCGGTACATAAGTACAGTCTTTAATTAGATGGCCTGTTCTCTTGCACCTAAAACAGGGCATCGGGTTACATTCTCCTTGATGATGTAACTTGCACTTGCTGCAGAGTGGGCTTGTCCCCGTATACAATCTCCGGTTTTTGCTTCCTTGATCATCACGTCTCACTCCTTCAGAACTCCTTCTACTCGACCCACTGCTACTTCCAATCGCTCTTTTTGCTTCAAACCACTTCCTCTTGTCTCCAACAAACTTCTTCTTCTCATCAGCCCTTCCTTGATCGGTCCATCCAGCCCTAATAAGATCGTCAGTCAGACTGCTGGTAAGGTCGACAGCAGCTTGTAGGGTCACAGGCTGAGAGGCACGAACCATACCCCTAACTCTTGGGTGTAGTCCCCAGATGAACCGTGCTACACCTTTGGCTTCTGGCGTCACCAAATGTGGCACAAGTCGGGACAGGGCTAAGAAACGATTGATGTATTCGGTGTAGTTGGGTCCCTTCATCTCCAAGCTTAAAAATTCTGTCTCCAGCTTCTCGAGTTGATTGATGGGGCAATATTTGTTGGTCATTAACTCTCGGAATTCAGTCCAACCCATTCGATTTGCCATGTTTCTTCCACGGCTCTGGGTAATGGACTTCCACCATTCAAGAGCTGATCCCTTGAGAGATTGTGATGCAAATCTCACCATGTGCTCCATCTTGCACTCGCTGATGTCTAAGACGGCTTCCATTTCGTCGATCCACCTGTAAGTCTCTATAGCACCCTCGGTGCCATAGAAGTCCTTGGGCTTGCAGGCCATAAAGGTCTTGTAAGAGCACCCATTCCTTAACTCCTCAGCTTCATCATCGTGGCTCTCATCGTTTATCGGCCGTTCATTCCCAGTAGTGTTATCCCGGTCTGCATTTATCTGAGCAATGATAGTCGGAATGGCGTTGGCCAGTTGCTGAGCTACGAGGTTAGCAATCCTTTCGTCACTCTCTTGATTAGTATTCTCCCCGTGGGGAGTCCCTGGTGGAGTAGGTTGGGTTCCAGTAGGCCTTGCTCCCTCATGGCGGCCCCTGGTGGCTCCACGTCGACCAAAACGTGTTCCTCTGCGAGTCGGCATTCTGATAGTATCACAAATAGATTCGTTTAGCATCTCATAAATTTTGTTTCGGATAGCCTAGGCATCATTATCCTATCGCACCATGCCTCGGAAGAGGAATCATAGCATGCACATACATGTATTTACAACCCACTAAAGAACCTTAAATGTCCAATTCAAAACATGATATAATAGTTGGGCAACAATTTAGAAAAGGCACAGACAATCTCAAAGCACAACAAAACATATAGCAGTTTAATACAGACAGTTAAAAGTTTTTAGCATCTCAAAAGCAGTCAACATAGTATCATCCAAACGAGTAGAATCAGAGTCATGCTCTTACAATTTGGAAGGTGCCATCACCCCCATAATAATAAAATAATAGTCTCAAATAAGAATTCAAATAGTTTCCTTCTACTGTCCACAGACAGATAAATCCCACTGAGTACTCCAGTCCTCACATCCACTTCCTCTTTAACCATCCAAACCACCCTGTACCCTTCTTCCTCTGCTCCTGCTCCAACGCTTCACTCCCTGTGTAGCCATCATCGCCTGGAACTGGGCCGACTGAGAAGTTCGAGTGGCGTGCTGAACAGTCAGCTCATGACGGCGAACAGTCCTCAAAATCTCATCTAGTGTCGCATCGGAGGGTCCTACATCACTCGCCCGGCGACTCGACTGGGAGTACCTATCACCAGCCAGTACAGTGGGGCCGTCATACATACTATGTCTCGGCGGCATCAGGCGCTCGTCGCGAGGGTCAAACAGTGGGGGTACCGATGTCGGAATCCTAACAGGCGGGGGAGGAGGAGGAGGCATCCTAAAGGATACGGAGGATCCTGGTCTAACGCTTTTGCGAGGTCGGGTGACAGTACGCGCACCCCTATTCCCAATAGGTGGGATGGGTGAGAGGGTCGGAGCAGCTACTTGAGGAGAGTGGGATCGCGTTCGGCTTCGGAAGGTGATGTGGAGGAAGAGTCCTCGGAAGCCTCAGTGTCTTCGGACGTGACGGATATCCACCCTGGATGTCCGCATCTCCGGAGGTACGCCTCATACTCCGTCTGGGGTTTCTCTCTCCTTAGGTGTCCGGTAGGAGCGGTCTCAGCGTCGGGGTGAACAGGCGCCTTTCCTTTATCAGCCATTGTCGTTATCCTGTAAGAAATACATCATGAGTAATTTGGTTTCTCATAGCTCATGATTTACATAATAGTACTAATAATAGTAGTGATGGCAATAGTATCTGTTATTCCAACATATAGCTGTCTGTTTCGCCCAGATCAATAGTTTCTTCAAGTAGTATCGGATAACTAGTTCATCACAAAAATCATTTAAATCCCCTTTTAAAATTAGTTTCAAATCATCAATATAAACCAGAAAAAGTCCAACCATAACCTAAAGATCAGTGATGGAAATTACGCATCCGGTAAATTCATGATTACGTTGATCAAGTGTAATCATCAATTTACCCAACCCGATCATTCCAACACTTCCCACAAGGACAGTCCTAGGGTATCAGGGTTGTAGCCTAGGGTCTACTAAGGCATTCCCGACTTCTCTACAACCTTTGGCTCTGATACCAATCTGTCACACCCCGGGCCCAGATAGGGTGGGACGTCACAGACTAGCAACAACATATGGCAGCGGAAACAAACCATTATAAGAGCTCAAAGGAGAGAATATCACATGGCATTAAAGTTTTAAAAAGGTAACGGGACTAGATACACATCAAGCCCCAATTAAGTTTTACAATCAACCATAAAAATGAAATTGTACTTGTTAACACAAAATATAAATTGTTCAAATGTTTCATCAAGGAAATAAGCCAATGCCATGTCACGGGGATAAGTCTAGGTCTTCAACTGCTAGGATCTCTTCAAACATTACCTGAAACATGCTCAAAAGAAAATTGTGTCAACTATAAAGTTGGTGAATTCAAGTGCTTAAAGTTCAAAAACAAAAGGACTTAATAAATCCTTCTTTGATTAAAAGAAAAATAATCATTGTTTATCATCGTGGGAGAAATAAAATCATAATCAACCCTGCACTCAGTCCCCGGTTAGCCTCTTCTAAAGTTGTGTTTTACCGGATATTCCCGAAGGAAGAAACTGAGCCCCATACCAGTGAACCCTACCTGCCCGGATGGTTCACCATAGAATCTTAACAAAACTTGTTACATGCCACAACGATCCCTCAGGATCTCAGTGGGGTAACCTCCCTGGAACGGAAGCCACTGTGTGTGGGGGATTCCCCAAATAGATCTATCCATATAAATCAAGCGGTTCACGAAAGAATTAATGATCATGATATAAGAATTAGCAGGTAACCACAATCCCACATAGTATCATCAAATAAAGCACAATCATAGTTCATAAAAGTAGAGCATGTTTCATCCCAAAACAGTAGTAAAAAGGGGGATCACTAGAACTCACCTTAGATATCAAGCAAAAAGAAATTCTTCGCGTGCCGGGAATGTCTCAAGTCTAGCACCCTAACATAAGTATATTAAGTGATTAGCTACTGCTCTAAACCTATTTAAGGAGCAACAATAGTGCCTAAGACTTAAATGGACGGGTTCGGCTTTGATTCAGTTAGGGTTTGTATAAAAGGTTCCTTTTATGGAAAGTCATGGTTTTTCATGAAATCAAAGGTTTCTACATTACTAAACCAAGAATATATAGTAATTATGCCATTTAAGGGGGCAAATGAACTTATGGGAGTCGGTTATGAAGTTTTGCAAAATTTACAGTTTTGCCCCTGAAGTTTCAAAATTGACATTTTCTACCCTTAAGATTAGTTTCTTGCATTAAGTGACCTCTATACTTAAAAATCAGGTTCAAGACCTTAATTCAACTTAGTTTTAAGAATTTATAACCAAAATTTCAGTTTATGGTCTCGGTTTGCAAATTACGCTTTTAACGTTGCCGGTTACGGTAAAAACGAACGGTTTAAAAATGGTTATCTATGAGTTTTCGCCTTTTTGAGTCTAAAACCAGTAGATAACTTTTTAAAGTCATTTTAATAAGTTTCCAACCTTTTAAATCACAAATTTTGCCCCTAGTAGTTGAAAGACCCGTTTTTACGTTTAAACCGTTAAAATGCGTTTTTAGTCGGGTTTGACCATTTTAAAAGCTTGTTTGACCAACCATTTTACCTTTGAGGTTATTTTATCTTTTAACCTACTGGAAAATCATGATTTTTATAATTTGTAACATTTAACCCATTTATCGTATATTTTTCCTTAAAAACGCCTCTCGGTTTACACCCGGTTTCACTTAAAATCCATTTAAAATACCATTTGACCACTAAAAATTCTCATTAGCTCCAGAACACTTTATTAATCCTTAATGAACCTGGAATTCTTTTTAAAAAGTTTATAGTTCAAGATTTCTTGTTTTTAAGTCATTTTAACACGTTTTCGGGTCCCGAAAGTGACCAAAATGGGTCTAAACACATTATGTCTTTTGTTCCAGAGGTCAAACCATGTTATTAAACTTAATATGCACTAAAACTTACTGAAATAACAGTCCCAACACGTTGCCTAAAGGTTCTACACATACAAAGGTTTCAAGAGGTGAAAATATGCCATAACCGACCATTACACATGTGTGATTCATGGTAACTTAAGTTTAATCATTGCCAAAACTTCATCTTACTTAAAAATCAGATTATTGAGGTGTCTTAAAAGTCATTTTGAGCAGGTTACACGTTTTGTTTTGAAGGGTTACAAGATACACAAGTTTGATAGTGCCAAAAACACCAAATAGGGTTTTCAAGGGGTAAATCGGGTTCTACCCCTTAGATTGACCATTATATCATGTGATATACCTTCAAGAACGTTGGGAACTCTTCAAGAACAAGGTGAGGGTGAGAGGTTTCTGTTACAACAAGAAAAAGTAAGGTTTTTATGTGAACAATGAAGTTAAACTTGAGAAATGACCAAAACCGAACATAGTGAGCTTACACTTGATGTATCTCACGGTTTAGAAGGTGTGGATGGTCGTGAATGGATGAAATCTCCTTGGATGAGGCTGGAGAATCTCGAACAAAAGCTGGAACCTCAAGTATTGCACGTTCCAAGCCTCAAAACATCACCAAAAGTCACCTTTCTTGCGGTATGCTGCTGGCCGATGGTTGTATGCTTGTAGTTTGCGATTTTGGAGCTTGGAAGGAGAGGATTAGAGAGTGTTTGATAGAGAGGAGGTGTGTTCAGCTGGTGAATTCGAAAATGAGAGAGAGAAGAGGAAGTATGGAGTGTGTCTTGCAAGTTGAATGCATGTAAAGTGTATGGTGGAAAGAGTTGGTGGTGTAGGAGGCCATGGATTGGCCAAGAAGGGTGGCCGAAATTTGGCCTCTAGTAAGGCATTTTGATTTAATTTTTATTGTGGAAATAATATTATGGGGTATTAATTTGAAATGTAGTGTAGTATTTAAAATTGTTAGTTAGTATATTGTCTTATGCATGATAATGCATGCTAGTACCAAAATTCCAAGTGTGTGGGTGTGTACACATATTTTTAATTGATTCAATTGATATTCTTAATTCTAGCTAGGGTGACTAATTGACATTCCCGGACACTAATTTTTAAAAAGGTAGAAACCTAATTTGGTTAAAAATCAAAAGTAAAGATCACGTGAAATCATAATTTACATCAAATAGCAAGAATTGATTCCAATTTCATAGTAGGGTTGTATAGTTTCAATTATTAGCACTCATAGCATGGATAATGATGCAAGTAATCTAGGGTTAGGGTAACAACCTGGAGGTCGGTTGTCACACCTGCATGGTTCTTTGACTCCAATACTGTGTTCATTTCATTTAATTTGCCAGTTTTTGATGATGATACATCAATCCCAAGTACTCAAACGAATATTATTCCATCATCTCCATCGTCTGTTCCATCCACCCCGCTAGTAAATGATGCTGTTTCAACTGATGTCAGCTCTTCGTCTCCAATGCCTGATCAAGCTCCATTATCTGATTCTTTATCTCCTACATCTCCTAATTTACCTGATTCAACACCTGTCATTGATTCACCTTCATCTAATCTTTCTCCGGCAATGGCTGATACTTCTTCAACTATCTTTCCTTCTTCAAGTGATTATAAAACTTTGAAAGATCATCCACTTGATAATGTGATTGGATCTGTTTCTGATGGTGTTCGCACGCGAAGTCAATCTGGTCTGATTAATGTTTGTCCTTTCTCATGTTTCATTTCTCAAATTGTTCCAAAAAATGTTCATGCTGCTCTACAAGATCCTTGTTGGGTAGAATCTATGCAATTGGAACTTCAACAGTTCAGAAAGCTTAAGGTTTGGACCTTAGTTGATTTACCTCCCAACAAATATCCAATTGGTACAAAATGGGTATTTAAGAATAAACCAGATGATCGGGGTGTGGTGGTGCGAAACAAATCTAGACTTGTAGTGCAAGGCTTTGCTCAAGAAGAAGGAATTGATTATACAGAAGTCTTTGCTCCAGTTGCTCGTCTTGAAGCAATCAGAATATTACTTGCTCATGCTGCTCATAAACAATTCAAAGTTTACCAGATGGATGTGAAGTGTGCTTTTCTCTACGGAGACATTGATGAGGAAATATATGTATGTCAACCACCAGGCTTTGAAGATCCTGATTTTCCTGATAAAGTGTATAAGCTTGATAAATCTTTGTATGGTCTTCATCAAGCACCCAGAATCTGGTATGAGACTCTTACGCAATATCTTCTAAGCAATGGTTACTCTCGTGGTACCATTGATATGACCTTATTTAAAAGAGAGGTGAATGGTGAAATGATCTTTGTTCAAGTGTATGTCGATGATATTATTTTTGGATCTACAAACTCTCAATTGTGTAGAGAGTTCGAAGAAGTGATGAGCTAAAGGTTTGAAATGAGTATGATGGGTGAAATGTGTTTCTTTCTTGGATTGCAGGTTGAACAACAACAAGAAGGAATTCTTATTCATCAAGAGAAGTATATTAAAGATATTCTGAAGAAATTTAAGATGGATGATGCTTCTACTGAGATGACTCCCTTTACGGCTCAGACCTGTCTAACTCCGGATGAAATTCGGAAACCAGTTGATCCTCATCTTTTTAGGTCTATGATTGGCTCTCTCATGTATCTTACTGCAAGTCGTCCTGATATCACTTTTGCTGTTGGTTACTGTGCTAGATATCAGTCGGCTCCAAAGGAATCTCATGAGAAAGCTGTCAAACGAATATTTCGTTATCTCAAAGGATCATCTCGTCTTGGATTGTGGTATCCATATGGTGGAAATTTTGATTTACATGCTTACTCTGATAGGGATTCCAATGGTTGTAGGTTAAACAGAAAATCTGTGTCTGGAGGTTGTCAATATTTGGGAAATTGTCTGGTATCCTGGTAGAGCAAGAAACAAACTACTGTTTCTCTTTCTACAGGAGAAGCTGAATATATTGCTGCATCCAGCTGCTGCTCTCAAGTTCTCTGGATCCAACACCAAATGATTGATTATGGAATTAATTTCCTTCATACACCTTTATTCTATGACAATGAGGCTGCTATTCGAATTGCTAAAAATCCCATTCATCATTCCCGCACAAAGCATATTGAAACATGAATTCATGAGATTCGTGATGCTCAAGAGAAGGGTTTCATTAATATTATACCCATCGATACAAAAAAATCAAAAGCCTGATCTTTTCACAAAAACATTTGATAAACCTCGTTTTTTATAATTGATTTCTATGCTTAGGTTAATATCTTTTTAAAATTTCATTTTCTATTTCTTTGATATTAAAAAAAAATAAATAAAATTAATTTATAATAATAGAAATATGAAAATAAAAATTTGGGGGGAGTAATATCATTATTCTGAGATCGGAATTTAACATGATGAGAAATGATTGTATATTTTCTAAGTATTTTTATTTACATGACCGGTACTTCCATGAGAAATGATAGTAACTGTTACTGCATTCTGTTTCACATTATTATAAAAAATAAAAAATAGATCAGATTCTTTAACGATATACTTGATAGACTCAGCCTGATGAATGAAGTAGACAGCAGCTTTATGATTAAATTAAACTTCATGCTTAAGAATGTCTGGATTTACTCAATCGTTTTGGATGCACAAAACTGAGTCCTGACAAAATTGGATTGAGAATGAATCTTTCGTTCATTTTGCCTTGTTATGTCATCACCCTCTGCTGGTATATTTAGTGTCAAGATGTCTTGTGTCTGTGCTTATCTCCTCTGCTGTACGTGAGTACTGACCTGGAGTGATGATCTCCTCTGCTGTACGATAGTACTGACCTGGAGCTCTCATCAGCACATGTTCAAATGGTTATCTCCTCTGTTATACGTGAGTATAGATCTGGAGCTCTCACCATTTTGATATAATTATGTCAAATCATCTTATCGATGAATTTCTCTCAGAATGAAATATTCTGTTTATAATCATTTGCACACTAATTCACAAACCTTGTTCTATGAAGATTGATTCATAATTCAAGAAATCCTGAGGTTGGGTGAGGGTTTTTACCAAATGATTGTGGGGTCTTAGCATTCTAAAGCATCTAATCGAACCTTAAATGAATCATAAGCTGTTGATCGAAAAAGGATAAGGCATGAGTTTAAGTGGACAATTATATCAGCAATCGTTATTGATTTGTTCTAATTTCAGTTGTTTCTGTGCAGATTGTGATCAGATCTTGTATTCAGTATGATCTCATGACTGGTAGATGATTTTGATCATCTTTATGTTCTAAAATATTTAGAGAATGTGATCTCTGATTATTTTAGGTCTCATTATGTGATGTGCTTCCTTTGAGTATTATAAATTAAAAAAAATAATAATAAATAATAAATAAAAAAAGGGGTGCGAAATTATTCTTTCGCTAACAATTTCGCAAAGCGAAACTGCAATTTCGCTAGGTTTGCTTATAAGTTGTTAACCAGTTATCTCCTAGCGAAATACAGTTTCACTGGGCGAAACTGTAAATTCGCCAGACGAATTATAGTTTCGCTGTCTGCGAAACTGTTTGCTATATAAGTCATTGTTGCGAAATTTCTTCCATAATTTCGCGACATCGTTCAGTTTCATTTTTAGGGTTTTTCCGTAACTTTAATGACGATTTTGTTTTGTGTTAGTGATTTGGACTGATTTTTAGTGATATTCACTTCGTATGTGAGTTTCGAACCTTGATTCACTCTTTAATCTGGTTAAAATCATCTATTATTAAGTAATCTGGATTGTGTCGCTTCGGTGGTTTCGCTGTTCTTTCAGCGAAACTACAGATTCCTCTGCGAAATTGAACGAAAGTTCACATCTTTTCAGCGAAATGTAAAGTTATGTGTCCGAGCGAACTTAACAGTTTCGCCATATTTTCTCTAATTTCGCAATGACTAATCTTTAACTTGCACAGTTTCGCTTGTGTTTTCTTATGTCAGCGAAACTAATTTTCATCCAGCGAAACTATATTGTAATAGCGAACTAAATTAATATTTGATGAAACTAATTGCAAAACTTCTTTAATTTATTCTAATCTTGTCGAAACTGCCTTTTGTTCTGCGAAAATAACAAGTTTCAATGAGCGAAATTATAGTTTCGCTTGTCAAACTGTTTGTTTTCTGGTCGAATTGTCCTTGATTTAGCGAAACTATCATGTCTTAGTGAGCGAAACTATTGTTTCGCTTGCCGAAACTGATTGTTTCTTATGTTTTTGTCTTATTTTCTTATTTTCAGTATTTCTCATTCAAATTTAATTGTTGTTCTTTTCAGGTTATCATGACGAATCTCAAGTTTGATGAGAGGAATAACATCACTGCCATATTAGACGATACTCTTCCGAAAGCGGCCGGATTTCATGACTGTATTAGATGGCTCAGAGATCACCATTGCATATGCTATCTCTCACTCCACCCACTATCTATGATCTTCATATTAGAGATTTTTGGAGATCAGCAGAATACAACACTGGAGGAGATGTACAGAGAATCACAGCTAGAGTGATGATCATGATATAACTATACTGCTGAGAGCGTGTCGAGGATTCTTAGACTAGAAGATGATTCTGGTGATGAAGTGGATATGACGGAGTCTGAAGTGTTCCAAGCTTTCAGACGAATGGGGTATGAGGGACCAGCTTTTGGTTCAAGGAAGGAGATTAAAAAGTCTTTTTTATCTAAGGAATGGAGATATATAGCTCATGTTTTTATTATGTGCTTAGATCACCGTAAGGGTGGATCCGATGGACTTAATCTCGACTGGGCCAAAGCTATGGTGATATGTTGTAAAGGGGAGAAAGCAAACATTGCTAGACTGATCTTTGCGTGTATGGCAGGCAGAGAATGTGATGGCTGTGAAGAAAGATAAATGGTTGTTATACCCTCGCTTTATTCAGATGATTATTGATGATCTTATTCCTGATGTTCCTAAACATGGTGAAGTCAAGAGACTAGTGCAGATGAACCCTCGGATATTTGCTGATTGCTGTGCTATCCGTCATGATTTCAGTGGTAAAATCACCCATCTTTGGGAAAATATGTACCCTCAGAACGCTGGAGAATGCTGGAATTATATCAGACGGGTCGATGAGTCTGAAAACAAAAGGGCTGAGGAAAACAAGGGTTGCAGCAAGCTGATGAGCTAAGAAGAGAAAGAGATATGCAAAAGAAAAAGATATGATTTTGAAGAAGATATAGATGCACAAGCAGAGGAGATAAGGGTGGAGAAAGAACGGAGATCTAAAAAGAAAACTGACTTTGTTGAGCCTGAACGGAGAACAAAACATCGACACGAGGGATTCACGGCCAGGAGAGAGGCTAGTGCGGGTCTTGATGAGGATGTGATTCGTAACCTAAATACTTCATTGGCAAATGAGTTGAGTATGATAAAGACCAAACTGACGAATCAGGAGATTAGGGAAAAACAGAAGGATGAGGTAATTGAAGGAATGCAAAAGATGTTGGTTGACCAGAAAAATTGCTAAGAGATTGTTTGAGGAAATTCTCAGATGAAAGCGCAGGGCCTGGCCTCCTAATAAACTAACTCAACTCTAATTGAGTTAGATGATAGAATGATATATCTAAGTACTCATTCTTGAATGTGGGTACTTCATCCAAGGTAGGAGAGGGCACTTCTGGAGCAGCTAATACTGAAGCAGGGGAACAGGAGATCCCAAGAGAGGATGCTGGAAGAAATGAGGATGATGATATTATTGAGGCTGGGTTTGTTAACTTACAGTTTGATTTTGATAAGGATATTGTGGGTGAAGAAGTGGTTGTTACAGCTACCACTGAAGGAGTGTCTGATAAAGGAAAAGGTTTGGTTGATGAAGATGAGGAGGAGAGCAATTGGTAGATTATGATTCTGAACCAGAGTTTATGAAGTAGATGAGCGACCACTGGTGTATGTTGCTAAGAAGGGAGAAGATGAAGCTGATGTGTTTGAGATGGATAAGAATGACTGGTTGGTGAAGTTAAAGGAGGCTGAAGAACTTACTCCTTTATTTCAAAATATAGAAGGTTTAAGCAGGAAAGAAGCAGATAAGAAGATAATAAGTTGGTGCTACAATCCTAGCTTAAAGATGTTTATGATTAAAAGAAGGGGAGGAAATATTAGCTACATGCTAAAGAGGAAGGAACCAGAGTTTTATGAAGTAGATGAGCGACCACTGGTGTATGTTGCTAAGAAGGGAGAAGATGAACCTGATGTGTTTGAGATGGATAAGAATGACTGGTTGGTGAAGGAAAAGGAGGCTGAAGAACTTACTTCTTTATTTCAAAATATAGAAGGTTTAAGCAGGAAAGA